>JANAVB010006390.1:13411790-13479088 GCA_029216955.1 Iris pallida | reverse complement strand
TTTCTAAAATGCGGATAATTTTGAAATTTTATAATTTTAGTCTTTTAATAATGATATTTAAATCATGATATAATTTTTGGTGATTTTTAATCATTTTTAAACTATTTTAAGTCATGACTTATGATTTTGGTGTTATGCTAGTGTAACCTTAGAGACTATTGACCTAGAGTCTAGCCATGAGATTTGGATGTTTAATCAGCACATTTTAGTGTAGAGGGTATCTTGGTCATTTTAGGATTTATTTGAATTTATTATGATTTATTGGAATTTGTGTGAATTTATTATCATTTAAATAAGTGCTATGTGCTATGATTGGTTTTAGCCTAGTGAAGCCCAACCTAGAAGCTTAGACTTAACCCATATGCTAAGTAGGATGGTTAACTTAAGTTGTGGGTAGAAATTATCAAGTTAGAAATCAAATAGTAGTTTTAGTCATGAGAATTGATTTTAGAGAATGGGCCCTTAGAAACTTAGATGTAACTTGTCTTAGGGAGAGCCCAAGCACACAACTAACTAGAAACCCTAACCCTAGCATTAGTGGCCAGCCACCATTGGGATTTTCCCCTATATAAACCACTCTTCATGTGTTCTTGCCTCTTTTCATCCAAATTTCCAAGTTTAAAGAAAGAAAGGTATAGCCATCTTCCCCAATCCATAACTTTCCCATTTTAGGTCCTTTTAGCTCAAATCTTTTGCACTAGGTTCTAATCCATCCCTTCTTGCTGCTCATGGAGAGTATTCTCAGGCTTGGTGCAATTTGGAGAGATTAGCTAGCAAGGAGAAACCCCTCTTTTGGAGCTTTTCAAGAAGCTTTGAAACCTATAGGTAAAACTCTCAAAACACATTCAAATTTCGATTTCTTTGCATGAGTGCATAGCCCTAGGAGTCCCCTTGCTGCTAGCATAGGTTTGGTGTCGAGTGGTGTCTATTTCGTGTCCGTATCGGACACGTATCAGTGCATACAGTAGGTGTTTGGTGAAATGCTTGTGAGAACTTTTTGATATTATTTTTCAAAACTAATTTCATGTTTTTGTAGCATTATATGTTTACTTTGGATCCCTCACTGACTGAGCACACTTCGTGTTTCTTTTCGTGTCCAAATCTGGACATGAACACGTGCACGAGGCCTCGGTTCAGTGCCCTGTTGTTTGGATACGAAATTTTAGGGAAAGGTCGGGGACGTGACTGACATCACACCCATAAAATTTCTTACAACCTCGATGTGTGTGCACGAAGAAAACGTGCACGCACTAATTTTATAAATACTGTATACGCGCAGAAAATCCGCTCGGATACGTCCTTGTATCTCGGATACGACACCACATGGCCATGACTCAGGTACTTGGACACGTTCTCCTAGACCTAACCTAGTTACTGATACGTACACGTGACAGATGGATGTCTGTGTCGTGTCCTGGATCAATCGACACGCGTGCACGAGGAATGCTTAGTCTGTTTCCTGATACATTGTTTCTTTTCATTTTGGATACTTCGTGTCCACTGTTTGGACACGAAAACACTATCATATGACACGTACAGTTGGGGCACATGTCTGTTGTCACTGTTTTGGTTGAATTCGAGTATTAGTCTCATATTTGGGTTTCAAAATATCAAGAGACTGATACTTGTGAAACCTAGGAGTTAAGTATTAGTTTATTTTGTTTGTTTTTCTTTCTTTAGTTAGTTATCTATTTTTCTAAAGATTTCATTTTTGTTTTAACTTGATATATTGATTTGGGTTTGTTGATATATTATTTTATTGTAAAGGTTTCGATCTATAAATCACAGATTACTGAAACTGAGTTAAAACTGATTTTGGTTGTTCAAAAACCTGAGATGAATAATCTGAGATTTTGAATATATAGACTGAGATAAACCTGAGATTTACCTATGTTTGAAACCTGAGAAACTAATTGGTTCAACATAATGTTGAATTGAAATGGGATGTGGATTAATAATGTTGACTTGTTATGATGATTTGATATAAACCTGAGAATGGGTTTTCCCTTTTCTTGACATTTGAAAACTGAGAATGTTATAACCTATAAACCTGAGAATTATTCCTTTTGTGTGTAAAACCTGAGATGGCTAAAACTGAAAACAAAATGGTTTATTACACACATTCCCTGTTTTGAATTTCTGAGAGCATTGCACTGTTTAATTGGAAATTAATTCCTGATACACTCTTGCTTGATAAAAATATGAGAACTAAATGTTATTTTCACCTTGTTTGTTCACACATTGAGTAATCTGAGAGCTGAGCCCTAACACCAACTTCCTATTTATTGATTCCTAACATGCACAGTTCACTGAAATCCCATTCCTGTTACATGAATCCTAAACACACACTAAACCCCTGTTAACTGAAAACATGCTAGCCTTTTCCCTTGTATACACATATTCTTTTTTGCCAATGTATGTGACCCTTCTATACATTTGACACTCTATTCACACACACACACTTGTGGCCCTTCCCTCTCTATATATATGAATATACATATATGTTATAATATAATAATATATGTATCATGAATCTATATGTATTTATGCATGTATATATGCAAGTATGTAGGTAAGCATGTATGTAATGAGTACATGAATGCAATGTATGAAGATATATATGATATGCAACGTAGGATACAATGTATATATGCATGAATGAATGAAGGTAAAATACAAATTGTATGTAAGGTGATGCAATGCTCAATGTTAACAAATCCTATATTACCTCATGTACCCCTTACACTATGTCTCTACACATTGCTATGACACTATGGTGACACCATCACTATGACACTGGTTCACATTGATGCATATTGTACTTGGCCTTTCCTACATGTTCACTCACCCCTATTCGCTCCATATATATGTTGTGTGTGAATAGCTTAGCTTGCTTTGGCTTGCGCTTGTATTTAATTGCTAGCCTAGGCTTGGTTAGGACTAGTGAGACTTGTTAGACTTGTTTGGGCTAGGACTTGACCTAGTTTGACCTAGTTCGACCTAGACAGTTGACCAAAGTTGACCAAGGGTTGCCTTTGGCCTAGTTTGACCTAGATTCATGTAGAATGCATCATAGGGCTTTATATTTCTATTCTAGACATGTTGTGACTTGTGCTGTTCTAAATAGGAGCCAGACACCACTCCTCGAACAGTATATTTATCTTGGACATTCAGTTATCAGGCGAGTACATTCTCTGACTGTTTTATACTTGTCTGGATTTACATTCTTGCTCTAGATTACTGTACATGATGCTGACACAATTGTTATCACGGATTGGTACTATATGGATCTTCTTTTGAGATATTATCTCATTGTAATCACTAAATACATATTGTGACGTGCATTTCACTTACATATTGTATTTATTGAATACCCTTATCCTTGTATACTCATTGTGCATATTGTACTCTCATTATCACATGAGTCCCATGGATAGACCATTGTACAACTATTGTATAACATTGTACATCTATTGTATAACATTGTATACTATTGTATAAGATAACGTAACTGGAGTGGATCCTTGTGTATTGATTGGGGAGGGGGATTAAAATTGGTTATGTAATCAAATTCTATTGTACAATATTATATAACTATTGTATATGTCTATTGTGCACTCACGTACAATGGAGTTACCATTGTATTGTCCTAAACCGTTTACATAACCATATTGTACTCTAAATCACATGTTGCTTACAGTTCTTACTTATCATATATAGATATTTTCTATTATCAAATCTCTGCTGTTTTTCATATACATTCTTCTTTCAGCGTTTCCTGTATCTTACTCCATTGTATGCTTTATATTTCCTAAGTTGATATGAACTGCGTGAGATGTTTTGTGCTCGCTCCTGTCCTGACTGGAGCTGTTGAAAATATTACAGAGGATGAGGATGAGGCCCTATGTACCACCTATTACGGAGCAGGCTTAGACGACACCTGCGACCTGGTTCCTCTGGAGGACCCAGCTGCAGTACAGGATGCTACTCCCATAGTCTATGCTAGATAGCTAGGCTTTATCTTTTCTTTCAGTATTGTTATTTGACTTTCAGTTGTTGTTCTGAGGTGTTGTATATATATTTAGAGACTTGTATTGAGCTGGATGTTTCTGGAGTTGTTATCTTAGACACTTAGATTCTCTCTCTCTCTTATTTGTATGACATTATGGTTTTGATCTATCTATCTACCTTTACTATTCTGTATCTACCTTAGATGCAATTGAGACTGTTCTGTTATGTCACCTCCATTCGGAGTGTATATACTGTTCAGGTACCTTATATTTTGGATGTTGTGACCTAGGACAGCGTTCTACTGCCGACACTGCGGCGTAGGCTGTGCGTTGTTACGTTCTCGTATCCTCACAGTGGGTGCGGGTCGTGACACCGTCTCATGGAATTGTGTATCGCCGAACCATAGTCGGCTTTTTTCCTTCTTTCGTTTTGTTCTTTTCCTTTCTTGAGGGGGACGTGGTCCCCAAAACATGTAGTACTTTTAACTTTCAAATAAAGGAGTATGTTTTATTCTACCCTTCATTTGTACTGCTTATTGTGTTTGTGGTGTGGTGGTATTTGCTCCACTGAGGGACTGTTTGTGGACTTGTTACCCTGGGTATACCTTGGTTTTAGGTACAGATAACAAATTGATGGGGATACTCGGAACAATTCCGCAGCAAGGTGGCTATGGACGTTCCTGGTAACGAAAAAAAGAATGCCATGGAGCAGCTGGGCCCCTGGGGCATAATGAAAAATGAGGGGCATGTACTAGGAAACTTAGTACAACATTTGTGGTCAACGGAGGACATTTGTGGTCAACAGAGGACATTCGTGGGCCTATTATCCTTGGCGTACCCTGGGTTTTTTTTGGTACGGATAATAAGTCGAGAGAGAACCAACATACTTACTCAGAGGTAATGAGGACGTGGTAAATATGAGGGTTTCTTCGATAGAGCCTTCCCACTCAGAGGTAATGAGGACATGGCAGGAGTGGGCTCCATGAAGGGTACATAGAACAACTCAGAGGTAACATCAACGTGGAAGTTCTATATGAGGGGCGGTTTGTTTTTGATGGAAGGGAAACAACTCAGAGGTAATATCAACGTGGTTGTTTCGGAGAATCTGTGGATCTGTTACCCTTTTTGTGCACTGAAAGTGCGGGTATTGGATCATAAGAAGGGAGCTCTTTTAGGAAGAAAGTTCAGAGGTATAATCATACATGACTTACTACCTAAAAGACGCGATATAGATTCGTTTGTAGTGACCAGAGTGTAAGTTCAGCGGTACCTGTAGGTACATAACTCGACAATCTGGAAGATTTAGAGTCGGAATATGAGTTCAGCGGTACCAGAGGGTACGTAACTCATCACTTTAGCAAATTTGAAGGCGGGATGTGAGTTCAGCGGTACCACATGGTACATAACTTGACACTCTGGAGGATTTGAAGGTGGGATGTGAATTCAGCGGTACCACAGGGCATATAACTCAACACCCTGGAGGATGTCGTTTCAGACGTAATACTTCTTTAGGAACTTGCCGTTAATGGGCAACATGAGCAAGTCTCTATTTTATTTTGCGAGGCGGTAAGCTCCATTGGAGAATATAGCATCGACGATGAATGGGCCTTCCCACTTTGGCTGGAACTTGCCGACGGTTTTGTGAGTCATAACCATCGGCCTCCGAACTGCCAGAACGAGATCGCCCACTTGGAATGTTCTGATTTTAACCTTTTTATTGAAGTTTCCGGAGATACGTGCTTGGTACAGCTCGATTCGCTGTTGAGCTAACAGGCATTTCTCATCTAGGGCCTCCAACTCTTGTAGTCGGCGATGGTGATTATCATTTGTCGTCAATCGATAGGTGAGAGCAACATGGAGTGAGGGGATTTGAGTCTCCAGTGGGAGAATTGCCTCACTTCCGTATACCAGAGAGAATGGTGTATTCCCGGTGGCAGTCCGTACTGTAGTATGGTACGCCCATAAGCATTCATCGAGCTTTTCATTCCAGTCGCGTTTGTTTGATCACACGAACTTCTTGAGAAGCTTGATGATTATTTTGTTGAATTTTTCAGCTAGACCATTAGCCGCCGGGTTGTATGGTGTTGAAGCAATATTCTAGATTCGGTGTTTGTCGCAAAACCGATAGAAAGCGTGGCTTGTGAACTGTGGGCCATTATTATAGATGATTATTCGGGACAGTCCAAAGCGATAGATGACGTGATATTTGAGGAAGCTGATCACGTTTGGAGTCTTCACTTCTGCTAGCGGAATAGCCTCCGCCCATTTGGAGAAGTAATCTATGATTGCAAGTATGAAGCGATGTCCTCGGGACGAAGGAAGAGTGATTGGACCAATGATGTCCATTTCCCATACTTCGAATGGCTAGGATGCCACCGTCGGATGTAGAAACTCGGATGGCTGGTGAATGAAATCTGCATGGACTTGACAGGCTTTGCATTTTCATGTATAGTCTATTACATCTGCAACCATCGTGGGCCAGTAATAGCCCATTCGTCGAAGGCGATCCTGTAATTTCGGGCCAGGCTGATGGGCCCCACAGATGCCGTCATGAGCTTCACGTACGACTTCTTTGGCTTCTGTATTTGACAGACATCGAAGCAGTAATCCATCGTATGATCGCCGATATAGAATTTTCGTCTCTGTATCGTAGAAGAATCTGTGGGAACGTCTTCTGATAGAAGTGGCTTCCTTCGGATTCTCTGGCAGGATATCGTAGACTACGAAGTCAATGAATGGTTGTCTCCAGTCCGGTACTTCGTCGACTGTCAGTACGGAGTAACTCTCAACACATTGAACATTATTCCTGGGACAGACCAACTCACGGCCTATGATGTTAACCAGATGATGAGCATGATTCGGAACGGCTAAGGAAGCGACAAGGCCTGTTAGGGCATCGGCTTCAATATTCTGGAGCCTGGGAACGTGTTCTATGAAGAACCCTTCCAAGGACGAGATGATGTTAATCTCTATTTGGTGATAGGGGATCATGTCTTCATGGCGAACCTCGTATGAACCCCGGATCTGATTGACGATTAACTGTGAATCGCCGTATGCTTCAAGGTGCTCTACCCCCAGCTCCTTTGCAAGTTGGAGGCCAATGACCAAAGCATTGTACTCGGCCATATTGTTTAAACAGGGCTCCGTGAGGGAATAAGCTCGATTGATCACCAGCCCGAAGGAAGAAATCAGCACTACTTCGACTCCAGCAACGATGTTGCCCTTGGGCCCAGTTCTAGAAGCGCCGTCGAAGAACATTCGCCATACAATATCATGGGAGGCCACATTTGAATTGGCGACCTCATCTGGAATCTCTTCGTCTATTTTGGTTGACTCCGAACCTGGATGAGCTGCTAAAAAGTCTGCCAGAGCTTGACTTTTAACAGCCTTTTGCGGGACGAAGATCATGTGGTAGGGGGACAGTAATATCGCCCAGGTAGCGAGGCGGGAGCTGAGTGCACCTGGCTTAGTCATTAGGACCCTGAGGGGGTTGACTCTTCATATGACATAGATGGTTTGTCCCGTAACGTAGTGTCGCGTCTTCTGAATGGCGAAAACCAGAGCAATGAACTCTTTCTCCACGGCAGTGTATCGATGCTACAGCCCCATCATCATTCGACTGAGGTAATATATAGCTTGCTCATGGCTTGCATCGTTGTTTTGTGCTAGCAAAGCACCGAAAGAATGTTCCATCGCTCGTACATAGAGCAGGAATGGTCTTCCAGCAACCAGGGCTACCAGGACTGGAGGGTTCGTCAGATATTCTTTGATGCTGTCGAAGGCGCGTTGGCATTCTTCATCCCATACGAATGAAACGCCCTTCTTCATGAGGTGGGTGAATGGTTGACATCGTCCGGAGAGGTTGGAGATAAACCTCCTGATGTAGGCCAGCCTCCCTTGAAGACCTCGGAGTTCACGGAGATTTTTCGGGAGACCCATCTCCATGATTGCCTTCGTCTTCTCAGGGTCTATGTGGATACCCTGGGAAGTAATGATGAAACCTAAGAACTTCCCGCTGGATACACCCAAAAAGGATTTTGTGGGATTTATTTTCAAATTGTACACTCGCATCAGGTCGAACACTGTCCTCAGATCATGTAGATGATCTTCCTGAGAGCGGCTTTTGATGGCGATGTCGTCGACATAGCATTCCACTGTCTTACACAGGTGGTCTCTAAAGATGATGCTCATAGCTCTTTGATAGGTGGCGCCAGCATTCTTTAAACCGAAAGGCCTGACTGTGTAGCAGTATGTGCCAATCGATGTTCGTAATGATGTATGCTTTTCGTCATCAGGGAATATCTTGATTTGGTTGTATCCCGAAAAACCATCCATGAATGACATACGCTCAAAGCCGCTGGTGTTGTCGATCATGATGTCTGTGATAGGGAGGGAGAATTCATCCTTAGGACACGCCTCGTTCAGATTGAAAAAGTCGATGCAGATTCGAATATTTCTATTCTTCTTGAGGACTGGTACTATGTTAGCGACCCAGTCTGGATGTTGTTCCTCACAGATGAAGCCGATGGCTATCAGTTTGTTGACCTCAGCTTCAATGGCATTCATGACGTCAGGGTAGAATCGTCGTTGCTATTGCTTGACCGATTTTGCGTCCAGACAGATGTTGAGATTGTGAAGTGCAACTTCGGGGTTCAGTCCTGGCATGTCTTTGTAGCTCCAGGCGAACACGTCGATGTATTCTCTGACGAGTCGCAGTAGCGATTCTCACTCTTCGTCTGTCAGATTCTTGCTGACGAAGATAGGCTTTGGAGAGGACTCATCACCAAGATCGAATTGTGCAATCTCATCCTCGGTGGGAGGCTCTCTTTATTCGAACCTCTTCTTCCATTACGCATCTAGTTGTTGTGCCCACGGCTCTAACTCAAGAAGTTCAAAAATGTCTTCATCTTCTTCGTAGACATCGGTAAATGCCATATTGGTGGACAAGACTTGCTTGAGCATGTCCCCGATGCTGACATTCGAATCGAAAGTGGGTGATCCGGTTGAGTGTGAGTGCCAGTCGTATTCCTCGTCTGAGCTTTCGGGGGTCATTGCCGGTGTAACGTAACCTAACCCACATCTGGTTTTATTGTAATAGTCTCGTGGTTTACCAGCCGGGACCGACAATTGTAAGGGTAACTGCTATCCAGTGCCATAGTTTAAGCCTGATGTAGTTTCTAGATCATACCCTTATTTTTGCATGAGGTACTTTGATTGGGAACTATACATATAAAGGGGCAATCTCTCGGTGTCGGGTTCGAGATCAATTTCTTCTACCCTGAAGGGTTGTGGGTCATTCTTCCGACCAAAGATGATTGGATGATCCTCTCCCTCGATTATGCAGTAAGCATCTTCCACTGGAGTAAGTTGGTTTGCGGTGCAGACATTTGTTACCTGTGTGTGCAGGTGAGTGCCTATACCGTGTTCCATAGCATACATTGTACAAAGCTTATTAAGCTCGAGATAATTCAAAGATAGCCCTTTACTGATGAAGTAAGGTATCTTTTCCAGTAGGATTACATCATCTGCGGATGGCACATCAGTGTGAGCAGCCACATACTTGGCCAACTCTGATTCTTCTTCGGCTACCCCCTATGTAAATAAAGATTGAAAGGATGCCTTGGGCAGCTTAATCATCCGGGGCTCCATGGGTGGAGCAGAACATGGAGTTGTTGGCGTACTAGCCATCCCCAGTTTGGTGGTCGGTGCTGAGCGGGGAGTTGTTGGCTGGCTAGCAGTCCCTGACTTAGTACTTGGCTGCCGATTCATTCTGGAAAGACGAATCATCATCGGCTTGACATAGGGATTGAGCCCCTCTATTTGTTGCTGATTAGCTCTAGGCAGCCTGATTGTCAGTGGCTCTGTCGTAGGTCTTGGTGCTTTGCCAGACCTTGGCAGTCGGATTATCAGCTGTTCCTCCTGTACAGAGAGGCTGATTGCGTCCTTACGCAGAGTGGCTGTAAGGGGCACAGTTATGCCAGGTTTATGGGCTTGGAGGTGGATCGTCAGAGGTTCTTCTGATCCAGTTGCTGCCTCAGTTTGAGTTTGAGTATCTCCTTCGGCTAGGTACTTTTTCGACTTCTTGTACAAGCATGAATCTGAGTAGTAGGATTCGACCCCTTTAAAAGGATCGATGTCGACAAATTCTGTCCTCACGAAGCCGTGCTTGTCGACATACTTGAAGCACTGGTATAGTGTGGAGGGCACGATCATGTAATCGTGTATCCAAGGATGCCCCAGGAGAATGTTGTAGGAAGTGTCCGTATCTATGACATAACAGGTCACTTCTGACTGAAGGTCGTCGATTTGGCACTTCATGCGTATCTTCCCGATCGGATAGCTTCTGCCTGAATTGAAACCGCTGACGGCGGTGCTTGTCGGCGTCAAGCGATGCATTGGGATGCGCAGATGGTGTAGTAGGCTCTTCGGGATGATGCTTATGGAAGAATCGGGATCAATATGCATCCGGTCCATCTTGATATCACCAATGTACCCAGTATAATACAGAGGGTGATCGTGCATGTTGGTCTTGATAAGCATATCCTACAGAGTGAAGACGATGTTGGGCATTGTGCCTGTGCAAGTGCTGTTCTGGAGATCTGTAGGCGGGCTTTCCCCAGTGAGATTGGACTGAGCTAGATATACGTCGGCGTTCTGGAGCGCCTCGCTCAGTACGACGCGAACATCTTTGGAGAGCCTCAGGAGCTCGTATAGCGACAATTTGGCCGGTGTGTTAGCCAATTACGCCAAGATGTCGAAGTTGTAGGGCCTCTCCAGCCCATGAGGCGTCTCTCTTCGGAGCGGTTTATCGAAGCGAGTCTCCTTCGACCTAGGCTTGTTGGTCGTCGAAGGCTGCAAAGGTCCTGGAGCATCAGCAGCTGTCGGCTGATGGTCTTCAGCTGAGTTACCCGATGGAGGTTGGGTTTGTGCGCCGGAACGTGTAACAACGACAGTAGCTTCTTCGACCTCTGTCGAGATTGTGCGGCATGATTTTACTTTTCCATTCTTCTTCTTGCTGGTGGAGGGAGGTGCGGACTTAGTTACCTCAGGTACCAAGTCCGGATGGACCCACTTGATCTCCCCCCGTAATGTGGTAAGGGTCACTAGACCGGCAGCCTGGTCTCAGGGAGGTGGAAGGTTAGCGACCTCCATCTTTGCTCTGGGGACAGGCACTACTCCATCTTGAGTCTTTGTCGGAGAAAAGCTGTCAAATTGTACCGATACCATATTGGCTGCTACGGTCACCTCTTCGAAATCAATGGCCAAGGCCTTAGAGTCGATGAGATGCTGGATGTATTGCTTCAGTTGGTAGCAGTCTTGTGTAGCATGGTAAACATAGCGGTGGTAGTGGCATTACTTGGGGCTCTCCATCTCTGCAGGACGAGGTTCACGCCTTGAAAGAGGGAGCTAAATTCGACCTCCTTGTATGAGCATGTCCAAGATGGGCTTGACATGGCCGTCCTCGAAAGAATAGGTCATCTAAGGCCACTGCTTCTCTGCCGGCTTGGGTTCAGGCTTCGGAGCTGTGTCGGCCACCATAGTTTGTTTGCCCTTGTTGTCACGATTGTTGGAGGGGTTACCACCATTATTGCTGTTGGTGCTAGGGCGTTTGCCCTTGTCCTCCCCTTCTGAGACGTGCAATCCCAATTGGCGAGCTTTTTTCAATTTGTCTTCTGCGCTAGTGGCACTGATGATGAACGTCTTCCAATCCTTAAACTGACTTTCGCCCATCCAGAGGCTGATTGTGGGAAGCAGCCTCTTTTGGCAAATTTTAATTAAGGAGGAATCAGGGTTACCGGAAGGCAACTTCATTGCGGTTTGGCGAAACCGCTCGATATAGTTCCTTGTCATCTCCTTTTCTCTCTGGACAACGTCCATGAGGGTGGACATTGTCACGTCTTGTCCTACTTCGTAGAACTTCTCCAGGAACATACGTTTGAAGCCAGCGAAGGAATGGATGCATTTGTCCGGCAAGTTGCAGTACCAGTCGAAGACGACCCCCTCCAGTGCCCCGATGAACAATCGCGTAAGGATGGCGTCGTCATGAGGCAGATGGTCAGTTGTGACTTCGAAGTAGGTGATGTTCCTGCTTGCAGATTCTTCCCATCATATAGATTGACGTTGAATGGTTTATATCTTTTTGGAAAGGGAATATCTCTCCACGCAGCAGTGTATGGTTGTCGTATCCTGAGGTCTTGGCAGTTTTCTCGGGCATGGAACATGGCCCGGAGCTCCTGGACCTCTCTTCTTGCCTTTCTAGCCTCCCATGCAGCGGTGGGAGCTAATATTTCAGGAGAATTATCACCCGAGTTTGGTGCAGCTGAGTTCGAGTCTACATTGACTGCGGGACCCAAGCTTGTTTGGCCAGGCGTCCTTCTTTGCAGAGTTGGAAGGGCCACTTTGATCTCGTCCACGGACTTGACCAAGGCATGAAGTATGGCCTCCAGCGTGTCGATGCGTTGGCGATCATTGGGACCGTCTTGGTTGCTGTCCATCTTGAACACCGTCCTCACATGTGGAGAGATGGAAGAAACGGTGGAGGATATGCCATCTGAGTCATACCCTTGTACAGAGAAATCGTCCGGGTATGTGGGAATGTTCTCCTCTGGTTTGGACTCAGAAGGAGTGATTCCCCCATCTTTATTACTTGTCTCGTCTTGGGAGTTATGGACGTCCTCGGGGACGTCGGAATCTACTGCATCTGTTGGGTGAACCGTTTCTTCTGAATTGTCTTCTTAGAACACCAGATTGTCGTGGATATTGGGCGGAGTGCTACCCCCGGTTCCAGTACCTCTTAGAGATGTGGACGACGAATCTCCAAGAGTGGCAGATTTCGTCTTCGAGCGGGTACCTTGGTAAAATCCTCCGACAACGGTGGTAGACAACCGCTTAGAAGAGAGTCTCTTGGTTACGCCGGTTGAGATTTTTGGAATGGAGACATTTGTTTTCTTCCCTCTACCGCAGCCAGGAATCTTCAGATCAGAATTGCAGGAGGCGACAAGAAGCGCCTCGTCTTTTGAGCTTTGGTGTTGCAGCCGTTGGAAGACGGACCGCCGGTCTTCTTGTACTGCCGCCTTGTTGCAGCAGCAGTTGACAATGACTTGGGTGCATTGATGTCCCTGCCTGACAGGACTCTCTGTACACCAAATCTTTGTCTCTTTCCTTGCGTTTGTGAAGAATTACGTTGCGTAAGTCACCTGTTTTGTAGGCCCCAGAGTTCTAAGCACATGAGTGTATTGGCATCCTTCCTGCTCCCTGATGTGGAGGTAGTACGAGTACTTGCCCCTGATCATTGTTGGGAGATTCTTAATAACTATCCCGTTCGTTGGTCGTCGGGGGCTGGACACGGGTAGTTCTGTACAACTTTCCATCAGAGGCCCTCGTAATAGTAAGCGGGACGCCCTGATAGTCAGAAGTTGGGACAATCGACTGAGCTCGCTGAGCCTGTGCTGACCGAGACTTCTTCTCTCTAGCACCTGAAAGTGCATAGTAGGAAGAGTCCACGGAGATTGGCACATGAGAGCATCTGGGGTCCGGATCGCCTGAGAGGCGGTCGAAGACTGACCGTGAGCCGCATGGAGCAGATGGTATGCGGCTGGGTTTGGTGGCCGTACAGGCTGTCTGCATGCGGCTGACATGTGTGGCCGCATGACCCTTCTGTATGCGGCTAGGAGCGGTGGCCGCATGAACCTTTGGGATGCGGCTGGAAGTCGTGACCGTGCAGGCTACCTACATGCGGCTGGCAGTTTTGGCCGCATGGGCTTCTGTATGCGGCTGAATTTTGTGGCCGCATGAGTCTTCTCCATGCGGCTGGCGGTTGCGGCCGCATGAGCCTTCTCCATGCGGCTGGAACCCTTATGCGGCTTGGATCGCATAGTGTTCCTCTTTGCCCCTGCAAGTCCAGCATCATAGTGTTTTCTTCTGCTGGACTTGGGGACAGCAGAGTCCTCTATGGCCTGAAGTAGGACCGCATGAGAGTTTTCTCCGTCGTCTTGAGCAACAGAGAGTACTTCTTCGAGAGTTTGGGGAAAGCGAATGGTTTGGGCCTCCACTCCCTGCGTGCCTTCTTTGTGCGGGCTCGCTGCTGGACCGGGCCAGCGCTCCCGTCGGAGAGTATTTCTTCAAACGCCTGTTGGTCGAACCGGGTGACCAACATCTGTTGAGTGGAGCCAAGTTTGGCTGCGTCCAATTGCGTCACCAACTCTTCAGCCGTAGAGAAGTTAGTCCCCAGCAGAGTCGCCATCATGTTTGCCATTGATTGTAAAAGTGCAGAACAATTTTATAGGAGGACTAAACTTAGACTCACAGTACAAACTCGCTCGCACAAAGAAAGCCTAGGAATGAAAACCTAGGTACAGCAATCTAAGTACGATTGTTTATTTTTGATTCTGGGGGGTGATGATAGAGGCTCGAAAAAGCGACGGCAGCTCTGCCTTACTCATTGGACGATCGGACGTAGCCTTGGCTCTGATGAAGAAATACTCTCGGGATGTGTGGGAAGACTCTTCTGTGCGTGCCTTTGTCTCTCTGTGTGTCCAGCCGGGTGGAGAGAATCTCATTTGCAAGGGAATGATACCTTGTTATTTATAGGAGTGGGGTGTAATCATTAGGGTTTGCAGTGATTGCCCCTTAAAAAGTCGACGACCAATAATCTGGACCATTAATCTTGATTGCATCACATCTGGGCAGTTAATTTTGAATGCACCAAATCTATATGGGCAATTAATGCTGATTGCCACGAATATTCATATTTTGTCATGACAGGCTCGGATCTCCCTCCACGTGTTCAATTTGCTTAATTGTAATAAATCTGATTTGATCCGGGTAATTATGATGATTGTTACAAATTTGGGTTGTTATGATTTGTTAGCAGCCATAACTCCGAGGGGATAAGACCGCCACGTGTCTCAACTGTCATGAGGACCGCCACGTGCCTCAACTGTTATGAGGACCGCCACGTGTCTCAACTGTCTTGAGTGGGGCATCCTGACGAAGCCGCATGAGTGCGGTCTCTAAGTGAACCGCATACGGGTGGCCTCCCATAATCCTAACCGCATGAAGGTAGCAACCGCATGGGGGTAGCGGCCGCATAAGGGAGGCAACCGCATGAGGGTGGTAGCCGAATGAGGGTGGTGGCCGCATGAGGGTGGCAACCGTAAGAGGGTGCAACCTCGTGAAGGAGGCAGCCGCATGAAGGAGGCAACCACATGAAGAAGGCAATCGTATGAAGGTGGCAGCTGTATGAAGGTGGCAGCCGCATGAAGGAGGCACCCGCATGAAGGTGGCAGCCGCATGAAGATGGTAGCCGCATAGGGGTGGCAACCGCATAGGGAGCTTGGGACTTGGCGGATCATGCCATCTATATAAAATATTTTCTTCTTTTCCCTAGGAGCACGCCATCATGTCAGAGCTATCATTTAAGCTTTATGTCAGAGTTGTCACTTCGTCTTTCTGTCAGAGCTGCCGTCTGGGCATTTAATGAGGCAGTTGCTTTATGGCCAGCTGTAGAGGCAAACTGCTTAGGGCCACGTGGCTCCTTCCTGAGCCGCATGGAGCTATCCGAGCCGCATGAGGCTCTTTCTGTCTGAGCCGCATGGGCTTTTCTTGTTATTTTCCATGCTTCTACATCATTCTCCTTTGTTTTGTGCCAGAGAGCCAATAGGCGCAGGTTGCACAAAAGCAGTGATTGGTGTTGTTGAGGATTTGGGAGTCCATATGGCGCGAGCCTTGTTCATGGCAGCCACAGTGGCATGCCTTGCACCCCCGACACTATTCATGGCTTCATAGGCTATTTGGTCGACTTGCACGACCAAGGTCTTCTGCATATTTTCGATCGACGCGGTATCACATTGAGTTGTCACTTTCTCGTCGGAGGAGAAAGTAGTCCCCAGCAGAGTCACCATTTTCTTTGCAAAAACAAAAGTTTTATTGCTACAAACTAGGAAAGAAAGAAAGTACAAGAGTATAATGATTTCTAGGAAAGTACAACTATAGGAATCTGATCAGAAGACGATTACTTTATCCATTGGACGATTCCTAGAGACTTTAAGGAATATTAGGCATTTTTGATCATAGTCATAAATTCTCTAAGAAGTCTACGTACTTCCATGGTGCTATTCTATCTATTTTTCTCATATGCAGACTATCTTCAACAAGACAAAAGTAGATGACTTGGTCGAGTATAACTGGACGTAGGATTGTATTTGAGGGGTCCGATCATGGAAGAAAAAAGACAAGATCAAGAGGATCACAAAAAGAAACATTTGTAGACCTAACTTCTAAATTTTGTAGTAGTTCATGGAGCATTTTTGCAGAATTGGATTTGAAGGTAAGGCATAATTAGATGGGTGCATGGAGATTTAATTTATTGTGCCTAGTTAATTGGAAATAGAAGATGAAGGAACATGTAATCTATAATATTAACAACATTAAACATAAAAATGGATTTTTAATGAAGGGGTTGGTTTTTGAAATATATCATAAAGAATCTACTTAATTACATAATTACTTCGATTGGTTGTTTGCAAAATCACAAGACTTTGATTGAGATGATGAGGTAAGTAATCTTATCAAGAAAGCAAATTACAAGTTCTGGTTATAAAATCTGTCACGAACCGCACCCTAGAGTAAGGGCACGAGAAGTGGGTACGTCCAGCCTACGATGCAGTGTCGGCGGTAGAACGCTGTCCTAGGTCACAACATCTAACAATATAATGCTAAGCAGTTTATACTCCCCGAATGGGGGTAACATAGCAGAAAGTAAACTCAATCACAACTAAGGAAGAAGAAGCACGATATGATATAGAACTCAAGGAAAATATAGATGATCAGAAAAGTCTGTGTCTAAGATAACATCTCTGCAAATATCCAGAGATACAAGTCTCAACTACTGAATATGAAAGAATATATACAACCCACATCTCAAAGACAGAAATAAAGTCTAACTAAACTAGTCTCAAGATAACATAAGTAACATAAAGCCTAATTAAGCTAGTCTAGGCAATAGGGGTAATGTCATCAGCTAGAGTTGGGTCCTCCTGAGGGTCCAGCTCACAAGTGTCGTCTAGGGCTGCACCGTAGAAGGTATCCACACAGGCCTCCTCCTCGTCCTCTGTAATATTTTCAACAGGTCCAGTCAGGACAGGAGCGAGCACAATACATCTCAACAGATCATATCTGGTTAGAAAATATAATCATGCAGTAAAGTATGATACATGAACTGAAAGAAATACAGTATGTAAACAGAAAGAGAACTGTAATAGAAATATCTACTATAAATAGAGAACTAACAGTGGCTAGTGAGTCAGAGTACAATATAGACATGTAAATGGCATAGGATGATTCTGATGCTACACTATGGAATGATTCTGATGCTACACTACTTGGATATTATTCACATGTCTACTTCTACTCCCCCGTACCCCCAATCAATACACAAGGATCCAGCCAGGTTATGTTATGATTCATGTAACGTCCCCCGAAGGGTTGTACATGATAGTCCCATAAATGGGGATTCTAGGAAGCCCAATAAATGGGGGATTCAAGGAAGACTCTGTGATCATGAGAGTACATGTCACAAGTGATTCAATGAACCATGAAGCATAGTGATACACCATGTAAGTAAAACGCACAGAACATGTAGTATCCGATGGTCCCTGAAGGGATAACATCTCAAGAAGGGATCCATATAGTACTAATCCGTGTGACCAACGTGACAGTATCAAGTAAAGTAATTTAAAGCAGGAAAATAATTCTAAACAAGATATGAAATGATCAGAGAATATACTCATCTGCGATCTGAGTGTCCGGATGAAATGTACTGTCCGAGGAGAGGTGTCTGCCTCCTAATCATAACAGCACAAGTGACAACAAGTCTAAAATGATAATAAGATGCAATTTAATACATTCTAAATGAATCTAGGTCAATCTAGGCCAAAGTCAACTATTGGTCAACTTGGTCAACCCTGAAAGTCAAACCTAGGTCAACTATGGTCAAACTAGGTCTAACAAGTCTAAATTAGGTCAATCTAGCCTATACTAGTCTATCAAGACTACCCAAGGCTATATAAGTCTATACTAGTCTATACTAGTCTATTACAACATAAAGCCAACCCAACATCACACAACCTATATTACATGCATCTAGGCCTACACATGGAAACCACACTTGGCTATATGCCAAACACCTATAATACATTAGGCAATCAATATTACATATAGATATACATGTATCATATATAAATATATACATTATGTATACAGGCCTACTAAATACGCATTCAATATACATAATACATATGTAGATGTATACATGGTATATACCTACATATATTCATTATACATGTTAACATATTACATACATTATACATAACACATTATATATAACAACTTGTATATGTGTAAGTGATTGAAAACATGTGTGTATGTGAAAACATAAGAGGGTGTATGTGTGAGTGACTGTGTGTGTGTAGGTTGCACAGGAAAACAGTGAAGGAAAACTGGAAATCAGTAAACATGTGTACATGTGTGTGCATAGTGTAGGGTGTGGCAAGTGTGAAGTGTACCAGTGAGTGGGTGAGGGTGTGTGTGTACAATGAGGGAAAAAACAGTATGGTGTACAGTACAATACTGGACAGTCCAATAATGGACAGTGAAGAGTGTGTTAAACTCAAGAAATCAGTCTATATAACCTACTAAACTCAGGTTTCATACCCATACCAATTCAGCTCAAAATCGATCCCAAACATACACCAATTCAAACCAAATTCAACATATAGTTAGAAATCATGTAGGTGCATCATACTAAGGTCTTAAACATGTAAATTAATGCATTAAACAAGTTAATTTAAACTGCCAAGTTCGAATTTCCAACTGGAAAAATACTGAGTATACATGGTATCAGGATTTTAGGAAAATTGTGATTTGAGTACCTAAAACAAACTAAAATACAAAACTAAAGGTTGGTAATGCAAATATAACTTGTGTTCGTGTCTCAGAGTCCAATACGTGTCCATCCTAATGTGACACGGCATGTCCAATACGAAATGACCAAAACAGACACACACAGAACATGTATACAGAAACTGCATCGTGCACGAGTGCAAGCGTGTCGTGCACCCGACACAGGCCAAACCAAATCTCGTGATCACAACCCTAGGTTTGCCTAGTATCTAGCTACCTGTATGTCACCCTGATTTGGGTCACGTGTCCCCGAGTCGTATCCAAAATGCGCGTATCAGAATGCTGCACACACGCGACTCAGCACAGTGCAAAATCAGTGCGATGATGATTCCTCCCTCGACACGCCACATGGTCATCTGAAACTTGATACGTGGCGTGTCAGACACTTCCACATGGTGTCCATGAAGTTTCACGTGTCCCCGTGTCCTACCCAGTGAGCATTTGGCCCCGAGTAGCAGGACATGGAAACCCTACATGTGCGGCCGTGTCCAGTGAGCAAAACACGACCCAAAATGACCAGAAATCAACTCAGTCGAGTAGAATCCCACAAACAAGATCTAGATCTAAATTCCTATTCAAAAATAATTCGAAAACCAAAACGAAATGCCCATTGGGGCATTTCATGAAACACTTACATGTAGGGACTGATACGTGTCCATTTAGGACACAAAATGGACACGAAACCTAGGTTTAGCTATACCTTCAGTTAGGGTAGACCTAGGGCTTTCCAAATATGCAAAGAAAACTGGAATTTAATGGTGTTTAGATGGTTTTACCTATTGGTGTCAAAACACAAGGAAAGCTTCAATAGGGGGTTCTCCTTGCTAGCCAATCCTTCCAAATTGTCCACAAACTGAGATTTCCCAACACAAACAGCAAGTATAGGTGAATTAGAATCTAATGCAATTGGTTTGAAAGAAAAATGAATTAAAATGGATTTTCTATGAATTAATGAAGTTAGAAAAATACCTCTTCTTTAAACTTGATCTTTCCTAAAAGAGGCTAGCCCTAATGGAAGAGACTATTTATAGGGGTGGGGTTCCCAATGTGGGTTGGCCGGCCATGCTAGGGTTAGGTTAGGTTTACATGGTGTGGGCTATGGGCTTCTATGGGCTTAAGTCATTAATCATGACTTGTGAAGTCATAAGCCATGGTTCTAAATCACTATTCCACCTATTACAACTTGATTCTAAATGACTTAAATTAGTTTAACTTAAGTTAGACTAAGACCCTATCATGCTAACCAAGTCACCATAGCTATGTTTAGGTTCTAGGCTAGTCTACAAGGTCCAAAGTAGTCTCAAATCAACATAGCACTTATCAATTTAATTAATTAATATTAAAATCACATAAATTCTAATAAATCTCAATAATTCACAATAATTCCAAATAAATTCCAAAAATTCAAAAATAACCAAAATACTCCCATACTAGAAATGTGGTAGTGACAAAATCAACCTTAGGTTTCGGAGGATAAACCACCCCAAATAGTTGTAGACCTACTTCTACTAGTGTATTGTCCATCTATTATGGTGTTCATAGTATAATAAATGATTATGACGAATGCGTTTAACTTAAACTCTAAACAACAATCTATCATAGTCGACCTACTTATAGCCTATTTTCTCTATTCTGTCATGCAATTATCTATCTCAAATTTGCTCCACAATTTATTACTTAATCATTGGGCATAATTTATCAATCTCTTTAAGGATACTTTCGTGTCGTCTCTCGATACGAGACGCGTATCAGTAGGGAGTTTTCACGCGCGACAGTATGGTGCGAATCCAGTGCACGCGTAAGAACTCCCTCGATACGACCCGAGGTGACACAAAACTCAAAGGGGTGTTGTCAGAGGTTGCCCCTACTTATGTGCCCACTGGTACGTGTCCACATCGCGTGTCATGTTCGGAATTGCAATCGAGTAGCAGGATACGCGCGCGAGGGATCGTACGATGTGTCCTGTCCAAATTGGGACACAAAAATGACACGACATGATGCTCAGTGCCAAGGGAAATGAAAACATACATGTAGGGCTACAATCCTATTCAAATATATTTCAAAAAAAAGAACAAAAACCCTTTTGAGGCATTTCATCAAACACCAATGCATAGGCACTGACACGTGTCCGATACGGACACTAAACTAAAACCAATTCCTACAAAACTCATCCTACAGCTAGGGGACACCTAGATGGATGCATCTACAGGAAGAATTTATGAAATTAAAGGGTTTTGGAGAGATTACCTATTGAGGGTGAATTTCCTATAGAAAGCTCCAAAAGTGAAGATCCTTCTTGCGACTCTAAAACTCCGATGCTCTCCAAATCTGATTTTTCTCACCATCAACAATCCATATACATAGATCAGAACCCAATGCAAAAGGCTAGGGTGTAAATGGAGAAGAAATAAAGAAAATAGGAAGAATACATACATAGGGTTTAGCCAAAAGGAGGAGGAATTGAAAAGAGAGCAATTCTCATCATGAGACATTAAATAGGGGCTGTGGGAACCTACTATGGCCGGCCACATCATGGTTGGGCTAGGGTTTCCTAACAGTTGGGCTTGGCCTTCTTTATATGGTTAAAATGAATCATTAATTCAATAGTTTCTAACTAGCCTCTATTCAAACTTGCTAATTAGCTTCTAACTGAAACTAACTAGAATAGGATTTACTAACACTAACTAATCATGCTAACTAAGTCACTAAGTCATGGTGAGACACTAGGCTAGGTTGCACCAAGGCTATACTATTAAAAGGCCAAAAATCACAACACTAATAATATAATATTTTAAAATAATCAAAATAAATTTTAATTAGCAAAATACCCTAAACTAGAAAACGGATGTGACAACCTCCAAGCATGCCTGAGCCCATGATCATGGATTCATGCCACAAGAATATGCTTCCTGCCATCAAACTGTGGCATAGTGCTTCCTGCATCGAGTGGACGCCATTCATTACTGAAGCAGACGTAGCTCAGAAGAAGGCACATGACGCACAACTCCTGGGTTTGAACTTCCCCTCTATTGAAGATAAAGGGAAGCGAGTAAGAGACGGTAAAGGCAAGTAAGCTATGGCCGTCAATATTACAAAGGGTCCAGCGCTCGTGAGCTCAAAGCCAGCCGAAGTGCAGAAGCTGAAGGAAACCTACTCCTTCAATGACGAAGAGACGATCGAATAATTCGAGATTGTAAACCCCCTAAATTTTTACTTTGAATTTTTTTATTTATTTAATTATTTTTGTAATCTTACGTCGCGTACGAGTTCGTGTCATTCGTATTTGTACGTCACGTACGAAATGGTGAAATAGTATATATTTTTATTATTTAAATATTTTAAGAAAATTTTGTATAGAAAAATAAGTATTTAATATTTGGTTTATCGCATCACGTTGAGTTTTGTCACACGTTATTTAAAAATTTTATTTTTATTAAAAATATAAGTAGTAATTTTGTTTCAATAAATATATTATTGTAGGCGAGTGACGTGAAAATTATTTCGTGTCCACTCGATTTTTCGAAAAACCAATTATAATTAGTTTATTATTTATAAAGATATATTTTGAATATATAAAGTAATTTTCGAAATTTATTTATTTCCATTATTTATTATGTTGAAAAATATATTTTAAAAATGTTGCTTAATTTAAATAGCAAGCAAAATATGTTGATTAAGTGAGAAAAGATTTTACTGACTTATTTATGAATAGCTTAAAGTTTAAAATGGTTTGTAAACGAGTTTAAATATTTGAATTTAATTTGATTTAAAATTGGATTTGTATTGGATTTGATTTGATTTTATTGTTTTAATTAAATTATGAATTATCTACTTGGGTTTTAAATAATCCTAATCATTATCTAATTGGAAATTTCTACATCCTATAAATAGGCAGGTACTCTTCCAGATTTTTACCACAACCCACATATTGTGCATCGTATCTGTGTCTCCCATCCACTAAAAATTCCCCATTACAATTACATTATTCTCCACTCCGTGTCCGACACACCGGACACCATGCCAGACTCCTAATCCTATTCTAAAATCCCGTACAGCCTACATCACCCCGGCCACAACGTCCCGTCTCTACCGCATCGTCATCATCGACACCCGACGGCAACCAGCCCTAATCCAAACAACTATGCTCGCCACCACCTCCACTCCTATCTGGCCGTCCCCAACATCACCACCATCAGCCGCCTCCAATCCGACTTTATCCACACGACTCCCCGCCGCCAACAGCCATCACCACCATCGGCAAACCACCACCATCATACCCTGCCGCCACCGGCGTGGCACCAACCACTCCCTCCATCTACAAATAACCCCCTAAAGCCGCCACCGCCAACCCGCGGGTCTCCAGCAAACCACCCAGCGGCCGCGCCTCAGGAATTCACCATCCCCACCACCGCAAAATCCCCAAATCATAAAAACATAAAACTGACTCACCTCCGCCGCGGTTCCCGCGAGCACGACCGCCGCAGGGAGCCACCCTATTCGATCGCCTTCACAGCGTCCTCCGCTAGCGATACCTCCGCGCATCCCTGTGTCCCCGCTGTCGGGTGAACCAGCACCGTTGCTGGAGCCTTCTCACCAGAGCGGTCGCCCTCGCGGAGCTCCGTCAGGCGCGGCAGCTCTGACTGCATCCTCCGTGACCCGAGAAACGCAGTGCCGACCGCCCTGGGCAAAACCTTCGTGTGCCCAAGCGCCGGTGACGATCCAACGTTGCCGCCTTCTTCGACGCGCCACCTCCTCTCCTTCCATTGACCGCCGAGGGCTCTGACAAGAGGGTTGACTTTCGACCCCTTCAGATCTGAAGGTCTCATGGCACGGCCGGTCCGGCCACCCGTTTCCCGTCGTCGCCGATACGGCGAGTCAACGTAGCCCACGACGAGTCTCCGCCTCCTAGCATCGGAACCCTCCCCGTGTGCGCCGAGGGCTGCTCGGCTACACCGCCGGCGACTCCTCCTGAGCACGTCGGCGCTTGCCCAAGCCGAGAGCCGCCGTTGGCTGGACCTACTCCCTCTTCCGTGGTGCACACGATGTCGAGCCGGTGCGCCTCCACCGGCCTCCGGTCGCCGCCCCTCCGATTCCGCCGGTAAGACCCCCAAAACCTTTTCTTTCCTCTCTCTCTCCCTCCACTTCCTTTTTCTTTCTTCTCTCACGAACAGCTACTGCTGTTATTATTATTATTATTATTTATTATTATTATTATTATTATTATTACTAAATATTATCCTTTACATTATTATTATTATTATTATTATTAATATCATTTCTATTATTATTATTATCATTATTATTATTATCATTCTCATTATTATTATTATTATTATTATTATTATTATTATTATTATTTTCTTACTGATTTTAGTTATCAGTACAAAACCAAATATAAATTATTATCATTTTACTAGTTTACTATTTATCATGATAATTAATAATTTTCTCTAAAATATTAAGGTAAATAGTTCCAAGTATTTTTATATTAATTATTATCATTTTATTCATTTTTAGATGTTATTATTATTATTATGATTATTACGTCTCACTGTTATATTTTATAATAATTACCTAAATTTTTTTTTCTCCTACTAGTAAATATAGTTTAAAGTATTTTCCTACAAACATATTTGACGAATAAAAACCTACTTTTAAATATTATGTTTTCTAAAAATAGTATATATATATTTTTTTGCAACTTCTTCTCGACTATCGCCATTTGTCATAACTAATCATACATATCTATTTCCTCGCGACTTCAGACCTCTGCCCATCGACCATGGCTATTGCACACATCGGAATATGTTGAATCATCGTACCACCTCAGGCGTCAACCAGGCAAGACACCTTGCCTTTACTGTTTAAATTTTTTGCTCAATATCATGCATGTTTTCGTTGTTTCTTTTTAAATTATATATAAATGCAAATTACTATATTTTTGGCTTAGAGTTAAGGGACTACCGTCAAATTTAGTGTGTCTCATTGACTTGTCACGATTATACACGAGTTGTGTGTGAGAGTTGTGAGTATCATGTAGTGGTCACTTGCGTGTTGGCTGATCACCCGTGCGCATGCGTAGGAATAACTGTCAATAGATGCATGATTAGAAGACTTGACAGTTATCTATTATAAACCCGTGTTGTGGAAACGACACGTGTTGGTATGTCATGGTTACGATGCACGTATAGTATCATTGGGGGGAGGGGACAACTACTAGCGTAGGGGCTACTTTTAACACATTTGGAAGAGTGTGTCGGATGAGCGCTACGTGTTACCCGGCCGATAGTGTCTCGGATGAGCGCTACTTGTTGCCCACTCTTTATTACATGCTTGAGACAGCCCCTGCGTAGAACATTGTCCTCTAAATTAAAATCCACATAGAATGGTTAGGAACCTTTACTCATGCATACTTTTCTGTTGAGCTTATTTATTCAGTTTATTGGCATGATATTATGTGTCTTGTTACGTCCCTCTGAGGACCTGGGTTTTTCCCAGGTGTGTGTCTTCGTGATTTCTTGCAGGTGCTCTAGCTAAGGCCATGACTTGCGCTCTATTCCGTCGTGATAATTACTCTTGGATTCGTCACTTGCTCTCGCTTGCTAAATTCTTTTCTTGTATATTTTTCCATATTTAATTTGGTTGGTAGTGGACTTTGTCTCCGCCCAACTATTGTGTACATAACAAACTCAAAGTTACTTTATATTATTATTTCTCTTTGTGGATGAGATTTAGTGTCTTGGCTTTCTACAATTACAGCTTATGTATATATACGAGTTGTATATTTTCTCGTATGTATACAGCTGGCATGATACGTATCTAGTCCCAAGTATTTTGGGACTGGGGCGTTACAGAGATGCTGACCAAGGACGGCAGGCTGCATCTTCTACCTCCCAAGCATCCTGATAAAGTAGAAAATATGGATAATCCTAAGTACTGACATTGCCACCAGTACATCCACCACTCAACACGCGATTGCTACATGTTGAAAAGACAGATTCAACGTCTTATCAATGCTAAAGTCATCTCCCTCGATTCCAAGGAAAAGACTGTGACGGACAACATAGTCATGATACACTTCAGGAGTTTCCCGATAGCCGAGACTCAAGACGGCGTCGTCCATATCCTAAAGGCAATGATGGAAGTCATCAACCTTCTGCCCGCCAGGGATAATGCTCAGGGCCTTATCCCCTTTGCAACACCGCAAGGTGAAGTAATATGGGTTCATCCAGATCACACTCCTGACATGATTGTGCCAGCAGCACGCCTGGCTAAAGGGAGGAAGGTTAGCACATGTCGCGTGGTATCCTCCTCGGCAGAAGACACCAGGGTGACCATTCGTTCGGCTCTCCAGCGAGAGGAATACCAGGCTCCTGAAGAAGAGACGCCCTCACCGGCGACCCATTCTACTCCTGATATGGCACAAGCCGGACCTTCTCAACCTCCTACCGTAGATAAGCAGAAATAGAAAGAGGTCCGCTTCGATATGCCCCTACGAAAGGAGTCGGCATTAGGCCCGATCAAGCCCTACAACTTTGATATAATGGCGCAGCTGGCCAACACGTCGGCTCGGTTATCACTCTTTGTGCTTCTCCGTCTCTCCAAAGCAAATCGGGACGCCCTCAACGAGGCGCTACAGAATACAGAGCTTACCTCGCACAGGTGAATCAGTCCAAGAAAGACCCTGCGGTATGTCTGTATTGCCATAGTGTGGTGGAGGTGATTCCTAACATCACCATCATGCAGCACGATATGCTGCTAAAGAACAACTGGCACAACCGACCACTGTACTACACAGAATACGTGGGTGCCATCAAGGTCGATCACATTCACATTGACTCGGGCTTATCGCTCAGCATCATCCCTAGAAGTCTGCTCCAAGCTCTAGGGATCCCAATGTACCATCTTACGGCATCGAATATCACCATCAGCGGCTTTAACGCAGGAAGAATGAGCCTCTAGGTAAGATCCGATTGAAGTACCAAATAGGTGATCTTCATACCGAGGTTACCTGTTACGTCATCAATACGGACATAAACTACAACCTGTTGCTTGGGCGGCCATGGATCCATAAGTACATGATCGTCCCCTCCACCCTTTACCAGTGCATGAAGTACGTAGCCAGTGACACGACCGTCAAGACATAGTTTGCTGACATCGACCCGTTCTGAGGTCTCGAAGCATACTTTACGGATGCCGATCTGTACAAACTACTCCCTTTGGATGACAAATCTAATGATGCCGATGACGAAGCAGAAGCTGCAGCCATCACGGAAGGACCCATAAGGGTTCGACTGAAAGGGAAGCCTCCTAAGACTCCAGCACCCCTGGTCATCAAAATTAGGGGTAAGGCTCCAGCAGAGCCACCTCCGACGGCATCAAGCCAGGAGCCCCTACAAATAAAGCTCTCCCGAAAGGCCCTGGCACCTGCTTCAAAGCAGCAGGTTACTCTGACTGTGCCTCCTGTGGTGATCAAGATGAAACAAAAATCTCCTCCACCTTCTTCTGCAGCAGCTCTTGTCCACGAGGAATTACACTGCGCCGATACTGAGGCACAGTCTTTAGATGATGTAATCCCTCGAGATAAAATTTTGCATTTTATTAATAGAAAGTTGTCTTCAAATTACTCCTGTGCGCATTGGAACACTAAGTACATCTTAGATAATGCTCTATGTACTCTACAAACGCTATTGACAACCGCCAACCTTCTAAACCGAGTTGTCCCCTCCAAAGGCTCCTACTTTCTAGTCCCGCCAAGGAACCCGGAGGAGCAACCTATCATCTTCGGTCGACTAGAACATCCGCAGCCGCTAGCCCCAGGAGAACCGGAATCCAACGACGGCAAGATGTAGTTCTACTGCTATGCTACTCAAGCCAAATATCTCATCCAAAAGATGGGATACAACCTGAACAGTAACAAAGGGCTGAATTACTGCAAAGTTTGGCTGCTTCCCTTATGACTTCGTACTCCGAAGGGGAAGCCTCAAAACTACTACCAACGTACTCGCCGGGGGTTGGGGTATATTACTCCTACGACCACTTCAGAGAGTTCAGAACTGGACGCTCTGCTACACTCACATTCTTCCGACTCTTCAACCTGGTATTCTGATACCAGTATAGGTCGGGATCTCAGAAGGTACTATCCGTCAACATGGTTTCCATAGACGATCCCGCAGAGAATAAAGACTAAGCACTAGATTTCTTCGAAGAAGAGCCCTGAGCTCAACACCTTAGCTCTCAGTGGGAATGGCATTTAGAACAGTGAAAGCCTCCCACCGAGGACGAGGTGGTCCAGATCGACTTAGGGAATGAAACTTCCCCTAAGCACATCATCATCAGCAACACTAACAGGAGCTTATGTGCCCTCATGAGTGCTCGTAGATCCTGGTGAAAACTTGTTCAACCCTCCTATACTAAATTTCAGTAAGTAAAGCCCTCCACATCCATATTACCTCTGGATCACTTTCTTACACCCTGATGTGCATCTACCATGTCCATATCACCTCTGAGTAGTTGCATCTCTCGTTAAGACTCTGTGTCATCATGACCATATATAAAACATTTCACGTCCATATCACCTCTGAAGTGTCTTTCTATAACCATGTCTACCATGTCCATATTACCTCTGAGTAGTCACCCCCGTTATGATAACCCCAAAGTTGTCATAACTCCCTAGAATACAGCCGCATCCATATTACCTCTGAACTATTATTCTAGTAGAAGGATGCTTGCCATGTCCTTATTAACTCTGAGTAAAGCACCCTTTCCATGACAATCCTCCATAGTTGTTATTTATAGAACCCTTCACATCCATATTACCTCTGAGTCGTTCTATACCCCCGTAGATTTTATCCTTACCATGTCCATATCATCTCTTAGTAAGGAAAATTTATCCATAAAGATTCAGTGTTTGCCACGTCCATATTACCTCTAGGTAAACACCCTGTCCCTATTAAAGTCGTTCCCTTGTGGGAATTCCTATTCTTGTATAGATTTCACAAACATGAATATGAACATAGAAAAGGAAGCAAAGAAAATTTCATATGTGATTGAAATATATTTGCTATTACAAAAGAGATTCTCTCACACAGAGAGAGACAAAAAAAAGGGAAAGAAAATCAAAATTGGGAGGACTGGTACCGAAGCTCCCCCAATAGACCCTTCAAATGGGCCTTCTGGGCATCTACAAATGCCTGAGCCCTGCGCTCAGTCTTTTAACGCTGGGTGGCTGCGTCATCAAAAGTGAGCAGAATCGGGCGCGCAAGGGCCAGCTTGGCCTGATAAATGCCAGTAATGTTCCTTTCCTGGGCTAAATCCTCATAGCGCTGGCAGAGAACTTACCTCTGGGTCTCATACTCTACCAGATTACCTTCAGCCAGAGCAAGGTTCGCTTCTAACTTATGAATCTGCTCTTAAAAGGCTTGATACTCTGATGTTGTCGCCGCATAATGACATGCTCGAACCTCGTCAGCGCCAGTCACTTGGCTAAGCTCGGCCTCAATCTCTGCGAGATGATCCTGCAAGTTCAGAAGCTATTGTTCTTACTAGAAAATAGCAGGGGCAACCTTCACCAGCTTCTTCTACGATGGAGGCCCTAGACGGCCTCGTCGGTTCTATAGCCATTAGAGGACTAGCCCTTGCAGGCATTGCAGACTGATGAGGACTAACCGCCTTACCATGAATTTTCTCAGAGTTAGCAGCAGGCATTTCTAGAGTTTTTGATTTCTTAGGGGCCATGGCGGAAAAAGCTAGGATTCGAAAGAAGAAGGAACTCTGACACAAACTTTTGAGGAGTAGGTAAAGACAGAAAGATTTCTCCTTCCCCTAAAATTCCTACTTATAGGAACAACAACGTCGACAAGAGAAGACAAAATGCTTCGGACGTAGTGGGTTCAAAAAAGGATCATGATAAATGTTCACTAGAAACGAGAAGTCATGATCACACTTAAGGAGGAGACGGCTCAATGCATTTAATGCGAGAGCCTAGGCATGATGCCACCCTGGCAATAGACGTGAGGTGAAGCACGCCTACAAAGGAACACATATCATGCTTCTCTTTAAAGTATCCCAAGCTTGACTCAAGTTCGAAATACTTTGAAGGGGATCTTGTAGAAGCATGAAAAATCTCAACTGATAACATTCCTTCACCACAGCACATATGATATAAAGGCGCAGACCGAGTATTAAAAAGACAACAAAAGATATGGAAAGAAGTTTTGTAATTATTATGCCTACAAAGATCTAGTACAGATTCATCAAGGCAGTGGCGACTCCTTCTACAGAAAGTTCTTCTACAAGAACATGGCCCCTTTGAACGAGAAAAGCCCTAACCAACAACTGACTTATGCAAGGCCAGCGATCGTCTGAAGTTAAATCTGGATCAAACATGGTGGTGAAGGGTGCTAGAAAGAAGATAGTGACTCTTCAAAGGAACACTTCTCCTTTTATAGGACCTGGAATGGTCCAAACTATAGGCCACATGGCAGATGGTCAAAATTTCCTCATTAATGGGATGAACCTAGAACTCGGTATAATGGGTCTCAATTAATAGGCCCATTCAAGTGAGTCTCCAAATTGTTCAAATGCTCCTTGGAATTCCCCAATTAACGGTGGCAATTAAGAAGGAGTCTGCATTCAAGGGTAGTCATTTATTTCTCATGAAAAGAAGACTTATAAGCTAAGCTGTCTCCAACCGGAGGTGCAGGCACCCTACTGTGTTCCTTTGCTTCCAAGGCGCAGACAGTATATCCCCCTCTCAGAACAACAGACAGCTGCTTCGATCCAAGAACCCGGCCCGTTCAACGGCCCCCTTTTCTCAGCAAAGACTTGGGAGACACCGTTTGCCTCAAGTACAAGCCCGACTGCTACTCTAAAAGGATAGTAAAATGGTCTATCTGAAGGAGCAGCCTACTCATCTTCTTAAAGCATAGTGACTTTACCCAAAACACAGCCTACTCGTTGCCCCTAAAAGCATAAAGGCCACATTATCTTCGAAACATAGTCCACTTATTGCCCTAAAGCGCAGAAGCTCCGTCGTCTCCCGAAGCACAGTCTACTCGTCACCCTAGAAGCGCAGCCAGCCTTGCCTGAAGCACAGATGACATGGTCCCACCCAATCGGTTTGCTTAAACCGTATCTCTCAAAGATATGATTGAGATTGATCCAGTTGATAAATGGAATATCTTATCAGATTAATTTAAATCTCAGATGGCGATTACACAGAATCCAAATATGATATGAAATCCCAAGACTTGCTCGACTACATTCGAACAAACAAATCGGCACATACAATGTGTCACCTCCTTCGGTTATTTTGATAACCATCAGAGATCTCGTTTGAGGGAAATCTCAACATCCGCCATGTGTCAACGACACAGAAACCCGTACCGTACAAGGATGGTAGATTCCTTCATATCTGGAAACCCTAATGCACATTGCATATGTGCCCCTCTCTTCTATAAATAGGAGAGGTTTTTCCCCAATAACAGGATCAATAAGGAGAAGAAGATTCACAGAATTGTCAAAATCGTTAACTTTGGCGTCCTTCTTATCGACAACCCTAGAGTTCCATAGAAGGCACCAGAAAGTCGAAGCAAGTCTCATATCATCATCGGATCGTCAACGGAGTAAAGGAGCCGCTGTAGTGCTCGATATCCATCGTCACTTTTCCATAAACTGTTGTACTTAGATTTTTTTGCATAAGAATCGTTTGTACTCTTTTTTATGTTCATAATACAAAAATTTTGTTCAACCTTTTGTCATGTCGAACAGCCATTGAGAAAGAAGATTTTCTCGTCATGGAGTGGGTGCCCCGTACTGTCTGCGAACATTTGAATAAGACGGGATCAGATTGTGTCCCGGTTCTGGTTAAATTTAACACCAATACAGCTAAAGCCAGGAAAAGCTTTTGCTTCTTGTCTTTCTGGATGAAACAAGGGTCCTTCCACCAGGTGGTTGAAGCTGCTTCGAACTCTACTGCTTACCCGAACAGCTTGATTCAACTTAGCCTGCGTCTCGCTGCTACACAAAGAGCTTGGTCTCGATGGAGCCATGAAATATTTGATGATATTTTCCAATCTGTAAAACAGGTGGAAGACAGTTTAGATGGAAGCAGCGGCATTCGAACAAGATCAAACTCAAAGACCTTCATTGATGCTAGCAAAGGCTGAATTGAAGAGAAAAATTCATCTGGAGGAAGAGTATTGGAAACAAAAAGCTCGTATGAAGTGGGACTTACATGGAGATAAAAATTGAAGTTACTTTCATACATGTGTCTCATATAAAAAACAGAAACTCCATATTCATAAGATTACTAAAGAGGATGGCACTACAGCTACAGAGTTAGAAGATATTCAAACTAATAAGTATTTTTAGTAAAGTGTTTACTCATGATTCAGACAGGAGGATGAAGATTTCTTGTCGGTCATTCCTTGTATGATATCGAATGATGATAATGTGGTTCTCACAGCTAAGCTGAGTTTGGATGAATTACATGACGTGGTGAAGAGCATGGACCAACATAGTACAGTAGGACCTGACGGATTTACTGGTATGTTCTTTCATAACTGTTGGCATCTCATTGGGGAGGATATATTATAGGCGATTGAGCTATTTTTTGATGGTTTCCTATTGCCGAAATCCATTACTAATACATTATTGGTTCTCATCCCAAAGATGAAGAACCCGACAATTTTCTTCGAATTTCGTCCAATAAGTTTATGTAACTTCATAAACAAAAATTATATCAAAGCTTGTTGTCTCATTGCTTGGCAATATTTCTTCCTCGTATTATATCACCGGAACAAAGCGGTTTTGTGAAGGGGAGGGAGATTATAGATAACATAGTATTAGCGCAAGAGATGATAAGCATACTCAATCATACGAACTGGGGAGGCAATGCAACTACTAAACTAGTCATGGGTAAAGCTTATGATCATGTCAACTGGTCTTTCCTGATGAGTGTTCTAAGAAGATTTGTGTCACTACCATATTTTTAGCCTAAGGGTATTTTGGTCATTTATGACTTTTTATTAAAATTGAATTTTTTATTATTATTGATTAATATTGTGTTAATCTTTGTGTTGAGCCTCGACCTAGTTTTGCCCCAACCTAGATATTAGTCTTGATCTAGAGACTAAGTTAGAGGATTACAACTTAATTGCTAAGTTAGAAATATCTAGATATTTGACTAAGAAAATATTTGTTGAGCCTAAGATATGTTTACAAGCCTATCCACTACCTAAATATCTACAAAACCCTAGCCAAAAGCCTTGGCTTCCAACAAAGGGTCCCCTCCCCTATATAAGCACATGATAGCACACCCTTGCCTCTTTTCATTACATCCATAAATCCTAAATTTAGTTCTTCCCTAAAAATCATCCCTTTCTCCAAATCAACTCCAAATTGAGCCTAATCTTTTGCAACACACTCCCTTAGTGTTGAGGAGGTCAATAGAGGCTAGCTAGCTAGGATTGAAGGATCTTGGACAATAGCAAGTTGGTAAAGGATCTCATTTCTAGGCATTTTCATTGAGATTCTAACTCTTAATAGGTAATGGATTCTAAACCTATTAAAGTTCTAATTTCTCTCCATAGATGCATGCATCTAGGCACCATATACCTATAGACCAAGTCTGGTAGGAATTTGTGTCCATTTGTATGCGTATCGGAGGCTTATTGTAGTGTAGTGTAAAGTGTTTGGTGAAATGCTACTTAGGATTTTATTGCACTATTTTCTAAAACTAATTTTACTTTCCTGTAGCCCTTCATGTGTGATTTGATATTTGTGGACACTTAGTTGATTTTTGATTCATTTTCGTATCCAAACGTGGATACGGGACACAGCACGAGCCCTCGTATGGCTATCCTACTACCCGACACCTTTATCTTACTGTATCGGACACGTGGAGTACCCAATTATATATATATCCTATGATATATATTTTTGAATTGGATGTGTATATATATATGATATTGGTATATGATATTATAGGCTATGGCTAGTTGTAATTAAAAATAACCCTATAGGCCTAATTAGGCACACTTTGACTAGTTACTTGACCAAGTTGACCAAAGTCAACTATGGGTCAAACTTGACCTAGAAATGATCCAAATAGACTTCAAATGACTTATTAACTTAAGTTTGATAAAAACTTAGACTAATGGACTAGTTGACTTAGGTTTGACCTAGTTTGACTAGAATGGTTGACCAGAGTTGACCGAGAGTTGACTTTAACCTAGTTTGACTAGAATAGTTGACTACAGTTGACCAGGAGTTGACTTTGGCCTAGAATGACCAAGAATCATATTGGATGTATTGTAAACTTCTTTTATTTCATATTAGACACTTTGTAACCTGTGGTTGCTCTAAATAGGACTAACTTACTCCGATTTGGACATCTATTCTCATCGGACATTAAGGATATCAGGCGAGTACATTCTCTGATCGTTTCATACTTACTATGACTTATATTCTTGCTTTAGATTACTTTACTTGATGCTGTCACGATGTTATCACGGATTAGTACTATATGGATCTTTTTATGAGATGTTATCCCCAAGCGGGTGCATAGGATATTTCATGTTTATGTACTTTATCATGTGCATCATATACTCCTTGAACTCGTATCTATAGATGTATACACATGTTCTCATGTGCCTTCATGTATACTCATGTGCAATCATATACACTCATGTTCACATGAGCTTCTTGTATAAAGTAGTTATTCATGTTCAATAACGTAACATGACTGGATCCTTATGTATTGATTGGGGTAGGGGTGAGTAGAAGTGGTTATGTGATCATTATCCCCAGTAGGTATTCATGTGCAACTCCATAGCTTATTCATGTGCAACCCAACCTATTTACATAACCATCTTGTACTCTAAATCACTTAGTCACTTATAGTTCTTACTTATCATATAGATATTTCCAGTTTACAAATATATTTTTTTATCTTTTATGTATATTTCTTACAGTTCATATATCTTACTCTATTGCTTGTTTTACATTTCCTATCATGATATGAACTGCGTGAGAGATATGTGTTCGTTACTGTCCTGACTAGACCTGTTGAAAATATTACAGATGACACCGAGGAGTTCTGCCCTACTTACTATGAAATAGGCCTAGACGACACTTGTGAGTTGGAATCCCAGGAGGATCCAGCTCTAGCGGAGGACATCACCCCTACTGCTTAGACTAGATTATCTAGGCTTTATCTTCTTTCTTATGTTAGTTGTATTTGACATCTGAGTTGTATATTTTTGGATGTTTGAGGTGTTGTAACGTTTGGACACTTAGACTTATTTTCTTCTGTTTGTATGTTCTCTTTGAGATTTCATATCTATCTATTTGTACTATTTCTACCTTAGAATTGTGATTGAGTTATACCTTCTGTATTATCCTCCGATTGGAGAGTATATCTCGTACATGTACATTAATATTGTGTTAGATGTTGTGATCTAGGACAGCGTTCTACCGTCGACACTACGACATAGGCTGGACATACCCACTTTTGGTTCCCCTACATTGGGTGCGGGTCGTGACAATTTGGCTTCAACGAGGTATGGATTAACATGATATATCATCTCATTAGTATTAATGTTTGGATTTCCTCGCTTATCAATGGCAGTGCTTCTATGTATTTTAAATCTTTCCGCAGTTAGAGATAAGGTGATCCGATATCCTCATTGTTGTTTGTAATAGTTGCTGAGGCGATCACCCGCAACCTTCAAAAACTCAGTACACTCCCTGGATTCACTACATTCTATTCGCCAAGTGGGTGCCTGAGCGTTACGCACTTGGCATATGTTGATGATATATTGATCTTCTCAGGGGGAGACAAGCGCTCAATCCAGATGCTACACTCGGTCCTTCAAAGATATGAAAACGTCTCAGGTCAGCGTATAAACGACCAAAAGTCTAAGTGTATATGGGTACCTCATTCGAGCTAGTGAAGCAAGCTGCGATACAACAACTGATTGGCTTCCCTGGCAGAGAAACGCAGCCATGTTCGATGAATTAGTCGAGAAGATTAGAACTAAAGTAGAGGGATGTCACAATAAGATGCTCTCTTATAGGGGAAAGTTAATATTAATCAATTTCGTTCTTTCTTCAATTCCCGTTTACACGTTTAGCGTGTGCAATCCCCTAAAGATGGTTCTCAACAGAATTGAAGCTCTGTTTAGTAGTTTCTTTTGGGGGTCGAAAGAAGGAATCATGAAGTGAAAATGGCTAAGCTGGACGAGGATGGCAAGACCTAAGGATGAGGCGGGCGTTAGTGTAAAGCGTTTGTCCGAAGTTATGGATGCGTTTACAGTAAAATTATGGTGGAAGTTGCGAATACAAGATTTCTTGTGGACCCGATTCATGAGAGCAAAATATTTTTCGTGGTCTCATCCTAACGAAATGAAAGTCCCTTTGAGAGTTTCATAGATTTAGAGAAGGTTGCTGTGTAGGCGAGAATTAGGAGACATGGGCTTCAAGCTGGAAATAAAAGAGGGTTCTTTAAATCTCTTCCTTGATAAATGGCTCCCAGGGGGTTACATACAAAGGCATACTCAGAATAGGCATATACAAAGAATTAATCAATTATCGAACGACAATAGGGGCTGGGATTCGCATAGAATTCAGCTGTTGTTTGGTGACGCTGTGGCTCAAGAGATTGCAGAGAGGAGCATAATCCTACAGGAAGGAGAAGATTCTGACTTGGACTCCCGACCAAAAAAAAGCCAATTCTCTTTAGCATCGGCATAGGAAATCATTCGAACAAAATTCCCTAAAAATCCAGCATTCAATAATGTTTGGAATAAATATATGCCATCAAAGTAGTCAGGAACAAGTGGAGGTACGAGGAATATATAATTTCTGAGCCACAGGTGATTTTTGAAGTTAAACGACGAGCGAAGAAGGCCCTATGTTCGTGTAGTCATATGAAGCATGATCTACCATCGTTCTTATATGAAGACTCTAATTAGCTATGTGACATGTATTTCGTTTTGTTTGACATGAATAACAGCTGGTATTTTTGATATATATATATATATATATATATATATATATATATATATATATATATATATATAGCCATGATTATTTATGTACCTAGGTATCTATGCATATTTGTATATGCATTACCTATATATATATTACATGTGTGCTTGTGTAGATGGAGGGGTTATCAATATAGTGTAGAGTGGTGAAAGTTTGCATTGTGAGATGATTTAGGTCACAGGTTCATGTGTGTCTGTAGGATGAATGTGTGTGTGTATATAGTATGAGTGAATAGATGAATTTGAGATAGTGAGAGAATGGCTCCCTGACAGGCCTTGGTTGGGGCATGTATTGCAGCTCATACAGGCAGTCCCTATTTGTACAGCAAGGAGGTCACTCATGTTCAAGCCCTGGCAATTGGGCTTGGTTCCTGCTTGGGCAGCAGGTGCATAGTAAGGGTGAACCCTCCTTGGCAGCCGGGTAGGTGGTAGGCAAGGGGACTTTCTCTTTTAGATTGGGCTTGGCACAGGTGGTAGAGAAGGGAGTTCCAGGAACATTAGCAATGCAGCAGGGTTATATAGATACACCTGTGTGCATGTGTGTATACATGTGTGTGTGGTTATGGCAATGACAAACATAGGAATATGTTGGGTGAGTTAGTGTCTGTAGGAGTGAAGGATTAGATGGTTGTTTGTGTGTATGTGTATTAGAGAAAAGGGGGTCACCTCTGCACATAGCAGTGCACAGGAAGAGGTAGTAGCAGCAAGGTAAGGGTGAGACCCCTGCACATTCCTGTAGTGTACCTGTGCACCTTGTACAGCTATTGGAGAGGGGATTACGCCTCTGTACCTGTACACATGTAGGGGGCGGGTCCTGCCCACAGAGTAGTGGACTACATAGATAAGTGTCCAATGTGCAGGGCAATGCACTTGTGCACTTGCATAGAGGTGCAGGCCCTGCACATGCCAAGTAACAGCAGAGGTAGGGGCTTTAGTTTCCTACACACCAGGGTTAGGCCTATATGTCAGTAGGCATGGGCTTTCCTGTAGTAACAGGGAAGTGTCTTGTGAGAAAGGTATGACCGTGTGTGTGAGTGACACATATCAATTGTAGCAATGCCCAAGGAGAGCTGAACTGTAGGATTAACATCATTAGGGAGGAGTGTCAGAGAATAGGACTGTTTTGTGTAGTGTGTGTGTATTTTGACTTGTGTGTCATCCTAGTAGGTAGTTAAGGTTGTGCAGTCATGTGTATGTGTGTACCTACACATGTAGGTTTGTGTACAAGTGTGTGTGAGTCTATGTGTAGCTAGGTAGATAGGAAGAGGGAGAGAGAGATGAAGTGGTCAGGTTATAGGGGAAAGGGGCTCCCTGCAGCTGTGTGCACCTGTTTGCACACAGGTGTTGGTGGAATTATTTCTCGGCAGATAGTAGTAGGCAACATGGGGTGTATGACAGTGAGGTGAACTTGAGTGTGTGTGTACCCCTATATGTGAGTGAGTGTTACAGTGTAATATGAAAGGAGTAAATAGGTGTGCTACGGGAAGTGTCCCTGCACACAGGTAGAGAAAACTTACAAGTAGGCCTTGGGGTTCCTGCACCTTAGAATCAAGGGACTTGGAGGCCCTATCCTATGCAGATAGGAGGCATGGGGTCTTATGCCCTTTGCCTTACACACAGGAAGTGTGCAGGCCCTGCACAAGAAAGGAATTTCCTGTAGACAGCAGGGCAATATTTTTTATGCACAAGTGAGAGCTTGTGTCCCTGCAAACAGAAAGGACACTAGTTGTGCACAGGTAAAGGGGTTTGGAACCCTGTGCATTGCACAGTTAAGGATCTGCCCTTGTGCAACCTATTGTACATGCAGTAGCAGCAGGGTCTTGGAACCTGTGTTGCACACAACAAGAAAAAAGGGGCATCAGGCCATAGGCCCTGCACACATATGTGTTTGCATGAGTGACAGGTATAGGTTGTGTTGAGATTTAGATTGGGAATAGTAGGTATCAAATTGTATAGGATACAAATGAGTATTATAAGGTTATGTGTAGGAGAGGATAAGTAGATAGTTGTTTTGGGAGGTAGGTTGATTGAGGTACTGGTGATAAATTAGACAAGAATACTAGGTAATATGCTAAATATTAGAAATGATTACACCAAGGAATGAGTATTTTATTGTAGCATTGATCTATATAGTATAAGGTATTAACTATATAGAATTTATATAGTATAATTATATGATACTTGGTATCCATAGAAACTAGTATGACCTAGAAACCTAGTATTAGCAAGATACTAACCAAGAAAAACCTAGAATGACTTGGTATTACCTAGTATGGGCTACTATAAGTATATAGACCAAAATAAGTGGATAATGTTGAATCTAGTTGACCTAGTTTGTCTATTTTGGCCTAATTTGACCTAGTTTGACTATTTTGGCCTACTTTGACTATTTTGGCCTAATTTGATCTAGAGGTGGCTTGAAGACCTAGAAATTAACTAGTCTAACTTTGTTACCATTCCGAAACACAGTATTGACATGATATTCATATTTAGGTCTTTGAGACACCGGAACGGACACTGTTGATATCCATTGCTCTGGATCGCAGACGAACATTATCTGATAGTTTATATTATTTGCTGATTATTATAATTCTAATTCTAGTATTGTAATACTTGATTCCCTAACATGATTGAAACACAGATTGGTATTTATGGATTCATTTTCTTGCGACATATGCATCTTACTTGTCTGGCCTCTATTTTTGGAAATACCTACTAACATGATCTACTTTATCTGGCTGGCCTCCTACTTGATTTGTGTATCGGGACTTGGGTTCATTGTACTAGTCGGGCAGGGAAATACTTGATAGACATATAAACATTCCTAAACATGTTGTAATCACCCCTTTCTGGTCTAATCTGGAACGATAGCAGTCGCATACCACACGTGCGATGATCCGTATTATCCCTAGCCTTTTATATGTCGAAAAGGTATTTCAAAACACTAGTATAGTTATAGTCCTGCTGGACTCACTTTATACCTCTTGACTGGACTCACTATATATATTTTTGCTGGATTCACTTTGTACCTTTTGACTGGACTCACTGTATATATATTCCTGCTGGACTTAGTTATATTTTCTTGTTGGACGCGCTATGTATCTCAGTTAGTTCTCTTGTACTTTACAATCTTTATTACCATATATCTTGATTCACTATGCTCATCTTGTTATTATTCTCTAGTTTGTAGCTGCTCTTTATATTTTTTATCCATATTTCATTACTTGCTCATCATGTACTAATTGCTACAACTGCTTTATAGTTTTCATCATTTAATTGGAACTACTGTTAGAGGTGTGCTTCGCTCTAATCCTAACTGGATATATTTTTAAGTTGACGAGCTCGAGGATACATGCCCTACCCATTACGGTACTCCGGAGACCCAAGGAGTAGATCCCCCGACAGAGTAGCTTAGCCTTCCTAGATGGATGCTAGTTAGATAGTATCGCTATTACTGGATTTATCTCTAGTTTTGATATATATATTTGAGATTGTTATATTTATTTAGGATATGTACATGTTTATAGACTTTTAGACTATGTTATATTTGACTTATGATATTAAACTCTATGTCATCATTTCATCTTCTGTCTATTCGTGCTATCATCTCCCTTAGATGTCTGTGATTTGAGTATATGCTCTAAATGTTATATTATTCCTCCATACAAAGATGAGATATACTGTTGACAAGTTATATTTCATATCTGTGGACTGTTTAGATAGTATTGTGATCTATACAACGTTTTACCATCGATGCTGTAAAGTAGGCTGGACATACCCACGTACTCGTATTCCTATACCTGGTGTGGGTCGTGACACATTTTTGTGGTAGCCCATGCAGATCCAGCTTTGCAATAGAGCGAAGTCGTGGTAGTGCAACAGCTTAGTTGTACTACTGCAAGCCTGCGATATGATATAGAAGATAGGATATTAGGACGAGAGAGTACTCAATCACAATTAGGACTTCTTGAGAGATTTCTAGGACGACCCCCAAGAATCTCATTATAAACTCTATCTCGAAATTTGATTCCCCTTATTTTCGTCTACTCTTTCTTGTTTGTTCTTGAAATTGATCCTTAGTGTTCGATTGATGGCTTTGATTTGTATTAAGAATAAGTTTATAGGCTATTTCAAGGGTATGTTCTGGTCGTACATACTAGGCGAGGTAGTGAAGATTGCAGCCGTCCGTCTTGATTGTGGAGTCTGGGTTTTACCGCTACCATATTAGCTAGCGAGGAAAATTTTCTAATTCCATGTTTTTGGATATATGTATCTTAGTTGTGGAATTTGGGATTTCTCACTACCATGCTAGCTGGTAAAGCGGTTATTCCAAAAAACATAATTTTATATCTATATACCATAAATGTGAGACTAGGGATTATCGCAGCTATGCTGACTGGCGAGGCAAGGGTTCTAGATAACATGATTTTCGAGCACAACAGTATGATTACCAGATTCTATTCTAGATTGGTTCACGGCTTATTACCTCTAATATCTTTAAATATTTGATTGTTTGCAATTAGCACAAGACATGTTAGACTCTTAGAGATTGAAATTGCTAACCTCTATTCCATTTTGTTAGATTGCGATCTTTCTTAATTAATGTCCTTCCTTGATAATATCTTATCTTGTGCCATATTGACTTCCTTGTTTGATCTGTCTTCAAGATCCCGAAGACCAGATCACAGCGATCTGGACCCGCCACAGCGACGGCTGCTTCACGAACTCCTGCTACAATTGCTGGTGCTGCAGCTCCGGAGGTTGCTCCTACTGCTTCTCTCATACATATGGGCGTATCAGAAGCATTTGGGGGTCCTCCTCCACCAGTTCAGAGGATTGTTCCATTTGAGCCAGAGTCCTTTCCTTCACCACCGGTCGATACGACGCATATGTTTGCACTATTTCAGCGGATGATGGAGGCACAGAGGGATCAGGCTGAGGCACAACAGCGACAGACTGATGTGATACTCCAGAGCATCGAGAGTACCCACCAGTTGGCACTTGATACAGTAGAAATATGGCTACCATTCCATCTTAGGATGGTCCGGTCCAGTAGCAGCAGACAAGGTTAGGTACTGTTGTGGATTTCAAGAAGATGTCCCTCGAGAGTTCAAGGGGACGGAGGGGATCGTCCACGCTGATGATTGGCTAGAGTATATCAAGCGAATCTTATGTCTGGCACAGATCCCGGAGAGCTTGCAGGCAGAGGCGGCCGCTAGTCAGCTATTTGATATTGCCCTTACTTGGTATCGTACAGAGCCTCGACTTGCGGTGACGGGGTTGACTTTGGATGCATTCAATAAGCTCTTCAAGAAAAAGTTCTTCCCTGACGTAGCCTTGAGTGCATTGGAGAGTCAGTTCCTGGGACTGGTTCAAGAGAACATACTGGAGGACGACTATGTAGCCGAGTTCTCCCGTCTGAGCTGGCTCACCAAGAGCATAGTTCAGGAGCGAGGGGATCGGGCCCAGATGTTTATGTTATCCACGTTTTCCGTTATCCGTATTTCTAGTATACGTATACGAAATCCTAACACGCATTTTTACTTCTCTTGCCTTGCTAGCTAATTTTGGTTTAATCTTGCTTAGGTTCATCATGGCATATCATGGTTTGACTTGGTTTATTTTGGTTTGGCTTGGTTTATTTCCTTTGGTTTATCATGTTAAACCCCCTCCCATTTAAAGCCCACCAACCCTCTCTCTCCTCCATTACTTCTTCTTCCTCGTCCTCTTTCATTAATTTCTCCACCCACCAAGCTTAGGCAAGTGCAACTTGCTTCATGAAGGAACCCTCCATTTTATTGTTTTAATCTCTTCTATGCAACATTCTAAGCTACTTTAGTTCTTGTCATTTTGCATTTTCATGTATATATTTTTATAGATCTAACTATGCACCATTTTGGGGTTTTCTTGGATTTTGATCTAGCAAACCATCTTGTTTTGAAAAACCAAGAGTTCTATGTGGTAAAGAATTTGATTTTACACAATTTTGACTTTTAAAAAGTTAGATTTTATTATATTTTGACCAAGTTATGAGAGTTGGAAGTTCATAGGTTCCATGACTTGTGCTCTCGGCCAACTTGGAGAAGAAGATAAACAGTATTTGCACACTGTTGAGTACAAACCTATGGGTGCATAGCCAAATTATGTGGGCACATAAGGCCACATGTTGGAGCATAGACACATATCCGGACGCATGCCTCCATTGGGTGGTGCATGAGCCCCTGACTTGTAATCCTTCATGGCATTTTCATGCTTTTGTAGGTGCATAGGTCTGGGCACATAGCTCACCATGGACTTGCATCTTTCCATGGACCCATATTGTGCCAATGGTGGGCGCATGGCTCCATGACTTGGGCGAATAAGTCCCTGAGACTTATAGTACATTCTTTGACTTACCTTCCCCCATATGTAGGCCCATAGGCATAGGTGCATAGACCATGGGCGCATGTTCCTTGGTGCATACCCTCCATAGCATGTGCTTTACATATTAGGTTTAGCCCTTTATGCATAACATGTGGGCGCATGCCCTTAGGCGCATGCCACTCTCAGCACATGCATTTGGGTTCATGCTCTTCATGACACCCCATTGACCACTTTGTGCCACCCTTTGCGAATGTCCATATAGTCCCATGATCCTTAGTGTAAATTATTTTCTTGTTCGTACTCTTTACTTGATTAGTCCTATAGTGTTATTTTCTGTGTTGCAAATGTACTCTAAGCTTTAAACACGATCTTAGTGTGGCACGTACACTCTCTAACCACTCCTTGACAGTGGCCCGATGTGGTACAATTTCATGAACATGACATGACATTATGACTTTACATGATAACTCTTGATAGTGACCTGCCGTGGTGCACTCTTGACAAGTAATTTGATGTGATAATTCTTGATGGTGGTCCGTTGTGGCGTACCCTTGATAAGTAACCTAACAGGATAACTTTAATATGCTGTTGCGACGGCTATCTTGACTTGCTAAGTAACTCTCGCCTTGACACCGTGGGTGTTTGTGCTTGTATAAGCTACATGTCTCATTTTGCATCATGTCTAGGACATGAATTCCTAATTTCCACGATCAGGGATTCGTACTAAATCTGACTAGGATAATGACTAGATTAATCAAATAGTCTACGAAGAGATTCCCAGCTACAGGCAGTCCCGTTATCTGGGCACTTTAATTGGACTTGTAGCCTGCCGTCTAGTAGGGCACATTTCCAGTACACTGTCATGTGTTGCACCTCTATGTCACCTAATCCAACTCTCTCAACTTGTGACCGAATAACCTGGATTAAGACTGCAGGGCTTGTGGCTGTTGGGACATCTTAATGTATTTTGTTAGTAACTAAGCTTGTGATAACCCTAGTTAGTTAACGTATCAAGCCGTACTCATTGCTTGTCCATGATTGATGGATGGAGTCGCGTTTGATCTTGCCTAGACAAGACCAGTATATGGTTATTTCAGCACCTTACTATTTTACTTTACTTTATCGATAATTGGTTTGAGATTAAGTTCTGTTCAGGTTAAGGGTTACAACCCCAATCCTTGTTTGGTTTATGGTTGCAACTTGGTTACCGGAATAGTCCTTTAGTTATCTTATCGCTTATCACTTTATTCCTCTAACTCATGTCTTTCGTTATCTTTATGTCTTTATGTGCTAATATGCTGGTTTTAGTTCTTAAGTGAAGCCTCTCTTATGGCACTTGCTCTTTTTGGGGTCTGACCTAGCTGGTTTTGTATAGCCAGATTTCGGTGTAGCACCCGAGGATCTTCCAGCCTTCCAGCCAGATGGTGAATACTAGGCACAACCCTGGCAACGAGTGGGTTTTATTTTGCTCTCCCACTCTATTGCAAATTATTCCTTTAAGGCGTTTAGCCGCTGAGCAAGTGTTAGCTCGTGTTAAATATACATTCCTGTCTGCCTAAGAGCTATAACATGGTTGATGACTCCTAGGGTTGATCATGTATCACTTAAACTCTTGCTAGTCTTCGTATTTTGTATGACCAGCTTCATGATCATCTGAATATGTAATGTATGGGATGCCTTACTTTGTATGTCTGATGATCTACCATCATGTTACATTTACTTGCTTGCTTGAGATTGAGACACTAGGCTTGTTAATGACCATAAGAGACTGTTGGCTTGTAGTAAAATCCTCATGTATCTAGACAGCCGTGATTGTGCATCGAGGTGGGATACACTTTAATGTACGTAGCTGGCTGTGTCTGTCCCCCGCTCTCCAAAATTTTGGTTCTGGGGCGTGACACGGTTTAAGTGGTGGCCCATGCAGGTCTTGTAAATCATGATATGTGAGGGTTTCACGAAATAGATGTTTCAATCAGCACTCGCCCTTGATCTCTACTCGTGTCTTCTAATCTTTCCGAAATCTTGATCTGATCACATGCTTATATCCTCGATCTATCATGGTCCTTCCTTATTGTTTCCCCATGTCGTTTCATCAGCGATATTGTTCATGGTCCTATCGATAAGCAAGGCAGAGCACCTCTAGTGAACCAGCAGCAACCTGGAGACCAAGCCCAGCATTCAAGGGTAGCCTCCAAAGTCATGCCTACTGGGGGTCAAGAGCCACCAGTTCAGCCAGTCCAGCCTGTAGAGCCTGATAATTGAACCTTGGTGCGACTCATCAGGGAATTTCTTGCATCTCAAGATCGTCGGGACGATGCTCTGCACCAGACAATACAAGATGCCAAGGGCAGTGTTGGTTACCAAGGGAACAATACGGCCAACAGCTTCAAGCGTCTGAACCCTCCTTTCTTTGATGGGAGTGAAGATGCTATCGTTGCCAATGCGTGGCTTCGGGACATAGAAGTTATCCTGGAGGCAGCTCGGATACCTAAGGAAGAGAAGGTGGCTGTTGTGCGCCTGCAGTTATTGGATTTAGCCCGTAGCTGGTGGGCGATGCTAGCAGTTGGATTACCGATGCCTGTCTCATGGACGGTATTCAGCAATAAGTTCTAGACCAAGTACTTCGACGCGGTAGCTCGGTATGATCTGCAAACAAGATTCACCAATCTTAAGTAGATGGGGAGGACGATCGATGGATATGCGGTCGAGTTTTCTAGACTCAGTTGGTTCGCTCCTACCTTGGTGGCAACCAAGTTGGATCGAGCACAGTGATTCCAGCAAGGGCTCCACCTAGAGATTATTATATCAGTGGAGCAGTTTGAGCACCAAACTTTTGATGCCGTCTTGCAAGCAGCAAAGAGGCATGAGTATACTTCGTATAGAATTATAGATCGAAGAGGAGGATGGAAGAGGTCTCATGGGCAGATGTCCCAGTCTTCAGCAGCAGCCCCGACAGCTAGGGCTTTGACTATTGGAGCTTCTAGGAGGGCGATCACAGTTTTGTTGGTTCAGCACTCGACACCGACGTATCATCAACAGTAGAAGCATAAGTAGTCTTCCACAATGGGTTGCTCCCATTGTGGGAAGCCAAGGCATGTAGTATCAGAATGTTGTAGAGCACAGGGATTGTACTTGGCTTGTGGGGCACCAGACCATAAGATAGGGTCCTGTCCGGATAGAGCTAGTTCATCGTCGTCAAACCTAACCAGTCCGTCGGTGTCAAGACCCGCACCTAGTGTAGGAGTACGAGAAGTGGGTACGTCTAGCCTACACCATAGTGTCGGCGGTAGAACGTTGTTCTAAGTCATGATCTCGACTAACCATAATATGATACTCTCCAAACGGAGGCCAATCACAGAAGGTACTGTAGAAGCATGGAAAAGAATAAAGAAAGGCCTATGCGGCTCCGACAGAAGGATCCCCATGAGGCTCAGGATCCCCATGCGGCTCAGAAGTCCATGCGGCTTAGGGGTCCATGCGGCTCGGATAGTTCCATGCGGCTCAGAAAGAAGCCACGTGGCCTTCAACAGTTGTTCTCTACATTCGGCTGCATTTAATGCCCTGACGGCTGCTCTGACAAAAAACAGCTATGACAGCTCTGACTTAAGGACGCAATAATGACTCTGACATGATAGCATGATCCTAGAAAAGAGGAGAAAATCCCCTTACAGCTAGCAAAATCCACCAAGTCCCGAGGCCACTCCATGCGGCTGCCCATCTGCATGCGGCTGCCTACCTCTATGCGATTACCCATCTGCATGCGGCTGCCTATCCCCATGCGGCTGTCCATCGCCATGTGGCTGCCCGTCTGCATGCGGCTGCCTATTTACATACGGTTACCCATCTCCCTGCGGCTGCCCATCTACATGCGGCTGTATATCCTCATGCGGCTGCCCATCCCCATACGGCTGTCCATCCCCTGCGGCTGCCCATCCTCATGCGGCTGCCTATCCTCATGCGGCTGTATGCTTCATACGGCTGAGAGGATCCCCCCATATGCGGCTCGGCCATGACAGTCCAGTTGAGACACGTGGCGCACTTCGTGACAATTGAGACACGTGGCAGTCTTATCTTCCCTGGAATTATGGGTGCTAACAAATCCTAACAAAATCAGATTTGTTGCGATCGTCATAATTGCCCAGATCAAATCAAATCAAGCAAATTAGACACGTGGCAGGCTATCACAAATCACGAATATTTATGGCAATCAACATTTATTGCCCACAGAGATTTGATGCAATCACATTTATTGCTCAAATTCATTATTCAAGATGAATGGCCCAGATTAATTGATCCTTAACCGCCGACTTCTGAAGGAGGCAATCATTTGCAAACCCTAATGAGCACACCCCCATTCCTATAAATAGCAAGGTGCTATTCCCTTGCAGAAAAAGAAAAAGCAGAGAGGAGAGAGGAGCAAGAAGCAGCAGAGAAAAAAGAGAGAGCACTACAGAGACATCCGGAGATCTAGCAACCAAAGGCGCAAGAGAGTCTCCCCACACGTCCAAGAGCATTTCTTCACCAGAGCCAAGGCTGCGTGCGATCGTCCAAGGAGAAAGGCAGAGCTGCCGTCGCTTTTTCGAGCCTCTACCGTCACCCCCAGAAAAACTAAACAATTGTACTTAGATTGCTGTACCTACGTTTTCGTCCCTAGGCTTTCTTTGTACGAGCGAGTTTGTATTGTGAGTTTAAGTTCAGTCCTCCTATATAAATTATTCTATACTTTCACAATCAATGGCAAACACGATAGCCACTCTGCTGGGGAAAAACTTCTCCACGGCTGAGAAGTTGGTGACACAATCGGATGTAGCCAAACTTGGCTCCACACAACAGAAGATGGTCGTCCGCTTCGACCAATAGGCGTTTGAAGAAATGCTCACCGACGGGAGCGTTGGCCCGGTCCAGAAGCTAACCCGCACAAAGAAGGCTCCCAGGGAGTGGAGGCCAAAATCATTTGCTCCTCCCCAAGCTCTGGACGGAGTACTCTCTACTGCCCAAGACAGCGAAGGCAACTCTCATGCGGCCCCACTACAAGCCATAGAGGATTATGCTGTCCCCAAGTCCGGCAGAGGAAAGCACTACGATGCTGGACTTGCAGGGGCAAAGAGTGATTCTATGTGCTCCAGGAAGAAGCCAAACATTCATGCGGCCAAGATTGCCAGCCGTATGCATGATGTTCATGCGGCCGAAACTTCCAGCCAGATGTAGAATACCCATGCGGCCAAGATTTCCAGCTGCATTAAGAATACTTATGCGGCCGAGACTTCCAGCCGTATGAAGAAAGCCCATGCGGCTACGATTGCCAGCCGCATGAAGACTGTTGATTCCAACCGCATGCTGTCTGCTCCACGCGGCTCAGGATCAGTCTTCGATCGCCTCTCCTATGGTCCTGATCTCTCATGCTCCCGAGAAAATGTGTCTGACTCTCTGCAACACCACTTAGACTCTTCATACTATGTGCCCTCACGCACTAGAGTGAAAAAGTCTAGGACAGTACGAGCTTGGCGAGCTCAGTACGCTGTCCCGACCTCTGACCATCCGAGCGCTCCATATAGAGTTATACGAGCCTTTGATGGGAAATTATACAGAACCACTCGAGTCCAGCCCCCGGCGGCAAACAGATAGAGTGGTTCCCAAAAGTCTTCCAAAACCCAGGGAGCAAACATGGTCGTTCCAGACCCATCTGACTTGCGTGAGGTTATCCTCCACAAACGCAAGGAAAAAGAAGAGGCCTCGGTGTGCAAAGAGTCCTCTTACGGACATCACTGCACCCAAATTATTGTCAACTACTGTTGCAACAATGCGACGGTACGAGAAGACCGGCAGTCCGTCTTCCAAAGATTACAACAGCCGAGCTCAGGGGATGAGGCGCCTCCCGTGGTCTCTTACAACTCTACTCAGAAAATCTCCGCCGATGGGAGAGGGAAGAAGACAAACGTTTCCAGCCCGAAGATTTCGACCACTGTGACTAAGAAACTGTCGTCTAAATGGTTGTCCACCACCGGAGTTTTCCAAGGTACCCGTTCAAAGACAAAATTTGCTGCAGTGGGAGATTCATCATCCATATTACTGGGGGTCGCTGGAACTGGGGGTAGCACTCCTCCGAACATCTATGATAATCCGATGTTCCGAGGAGACGAGCCCGAGGAAACAACTCTTCCATCAGATACAACAGGTGCCGACATCCCCGAGGACGTCCACGACTCTTAAGATGAAGCAAACTCTGAAGATGGGGGTGCTATTCCTTCTGAGTCCGAACCAGAGGAGAATATTCCCACATACCCCGATGACTTCTCGGTACAGGGGTATGATTCGGAGGGCACGTCATCCACCGTCCCTTCCACTTCTACTCATGTGAGGACGGCATTCATGACAAACAACGAACAAGATGGTCCCAGTGATCGCCAACGCATCGACACTCTGGAGGCCATACCGCACACTTTGGTCAAATCGGTGAATGAGATCAAAGCAGCTCTCCCTACTCTGCAAGGTGGAACGCTTGGCCATACAAACTTGGGTCCCGCGGTCAATGCGAACTCGAACACAGTGCCATCAAACCTGGGCAATAATCCTCCTGAAATGACGGCTCCTACCGCTGCAGACGAGGCCAGGGAGGCAAGAAGAGAGGTCCAGGAGCTCCGGGCCATGTTCCATGCCCGAGAAAACTGCCAAAACCCCAGGATACGACAACCGTATCCCGCTGCATGGAGAGATGTTCCCTTCCCACCAAAGTATAAACCATTCCACATCAATTCGTATGATGGAAAGACCTCCGCAAGTCGGTACATCACTTACTTCGAGGTTACAACCGACCATCTGCCCCATGACGATGCCATCCTTACACGATTATTCATTGGGGCATTGGAAGGGGCCGCCTTCGACTGGTACCGTAACCTGCCAGACAACTGCATCCACTCCTTCGCCAGCTTCAAGCGCATGTTCTTGGAGAGATTCTATGAAGTAGGACAGGACGTCACAATGTCCACCCTCATGGACGTCGTTCAAGGGGAGAAGGAGCTGACAAGGAACTATATTGAGCGGTTTTGCCAAACTGTAATGAAGTTGCCATCTGGTAATCCGGATTCCTCTTTAATTAAAATTTGCCAAAAGAGACTGCTCCCAACAATCAGCCTCTGGATGGGCGAAAGTCAATTTAAGGACAGGAAGACATTTATCATCAGTGCAACTAGCGCCGAAGACAGACTGAAGAAGGCTCGCCAACTGGGATTGCACATCTCGGTGGGAGAGGACAAGAGAAAGCGCCCTAATACCAACAACAATAATGGTGGAAATGCCTCCAACAATCGGGACAACAAGGACAAGCAGGCTATGGTGGCCGACACAGCCCAGAAGCCTGAGTCAAAATCGGCAGACAAGCAATGGCCGCAAATGACCTACTCCTTCGAAGACGGCTATGTCAAGCCCATCCTGGACATGCTCATACAAGGAGATAGAATTCAGCTCCCTCCACCAAGACGGGAATCTCGGCCGACAGAAATGGAGAGCCCGAAGTACTGTCATTACCACCGCTACGTCCACCATGCTACACACGACTGCTACCAACTAAAGCGATACATCCAACATCTCATCGATTCGAACGCTCTGACCATTGATTTCGAAGAGGTGACCGTGGCAGCCAATATGGTATCAGTACAATTCGGCAGCTTCCCTCCAAGAGAGGCTCAAGATGGCGTGATACCCATCCCTCGGACGATAATGGAGATTGCTAATCTTCCACCTCCTCGAGATCAGACTGCTGGTCTAGTGCCTCTCACCACATCACGAGGGGAGGTCATGTGGGTCCAACCAGACTTGGTATCTGAAGTGACTCAGTCCACACCACCCTCCATTTGCAAAAAAAATAATGGAAAAGTCAGATCCTGCCACACAATTTCGGTAGTTATCGAAGAAGCCACAGCTGCCGTCACTCGGTCTGGTGCTCAATCCCAACCTACACCAGATAACTCGGCTGAAGAAAATCAGCCAGCTACTGCTGACGCTTCGGGACCTTCTCAACCTTCGACGACCGACAAGCCTAGGCCGAAGGAGACTCGCTTTGACAAATTCCTCCAAAAAGAGGCATCTCAAGGGCTAGAGAGGCCCTGCAACTGTGGCATCTTAGCACAATTGGCCAACACACTGGCCAAATTGTCATTATAAGAGCTCCTAAGACTCTCCAAAGATGTTCGCATGGCTTTGAGTGATGCACTCCAGAATGCCGACGCATATCTGGCTCAGGTCAACCTCACAGGAGAGAGCCCGCCTGTAAATCTCCAAGACAGCGCTTGCACAGGAGCGATGCCCAATATTGTCTTCACTCCACAGGATATGCTCATCAAAACCAATCTGCATGATCGTCCGTTATACTACAATGGATACATCGATGACGTAAAGGTGGATCAGATGTACATTGACCCTGGTTCTTCCATAAGCACCATCCCGAAGGGTCTGTTACATCATCTCCGCATCCCTATGCATCGCCTGATACCGACAAGCACCGCCATCAGCGGTTTCAATTCGGACAGGAGCTACCCGATTGGGAAGATTTGCCTGAAGTGCCAAATTGGCGACCTCCAGTCAGAAGTGACCTGTTACGTCATAGATACGGACACTTCCTACAATATCCTCCTGGGGCGCCCTTGGATACACGATTACATGATCGTGCCTTCTACGCTGCACCAATGCTTCAAGTATGTCGACAAATACGGCTTCGTGAGGGCAAAATTTGCCGACATCGATTCCTTCAAAGGGGTCGAATCCTACTACTCAGACTCCTGCTTATACAAAAAGTTGAAGAGGCACCTTTGTGAAGGAGATGTGCAAGCTCGAACTGAGACAGCCACAGGATCAGAAGAACCTCTGACGATCCACCTCCAAGCTTGCAAACCTGGCAAGACCGCACCCCTTACAGTCGCTCGCAAATCAGCCTCTCGGCACAAGAGGGACAAATGATAATCCGGCTGCCATGGTCCGGCCAAGCACCAAGACCCGTAACCGAGCCACTGACAATCAGACTGCCCAGAGTCGGCCAGCCACAAATGGAGAAACTCAATCACTCTGACAAGCCAATGATGATACGTCTTCCCAAGAAGAATCGTCACCCCGATGCAAAGTCGGGGGCGTCTAGCGAGCCAACAACTCCCCGCCCAGTATCAAGTACCAAACTGGGGGTCACTAGTTTGCCAACGACTCCACACGTCCTGCTCCACCGGCAAAACCCATGATGATCATGTTGCCCAAGTCATCCTCTCAGTCTTCATTTATACAGGGGATGGCCGAAGAAGAACCAGAACTGGCCAAGTATGTGGCTGTCCACACTGATGTTCCATCCGTAAATGATATAATCTCGTTACAAAAGATACCTTACTTCATCAATAAAGGGCTATCTTTGAACTACATCGAGCTTAATAAGCTCTTTACAATGTATGCTATGGAGCACGGTATAGGCACTCACCTACACACACAGGTGACAAATGTTTACACCGCAAATCAACTTACTCCCGTGGAAGATGCTTACCGAATAATCGAGGGAGGGGACCATCCAATCATCTTCGGTCGGAAGAATAATCCACAGCCCTTCAAGATGGAAGAAGTTGAGCTCGAACCCAACACCGGGAGATTGTGCCTTTATCTGTATAGTTCCCAATCCAAGTACCTTATGCCAAAACAAGGATATGATCTGGGAACTACACCAGGCTTGAACTACGGCACTGGACAACGGTTTACCCTTACAATCGCCAATCCCAGCTGGGAAGCCACGAGATTACTATAACAAGAACAGACGTGGGCTAGGTTATGTCACACCTATGACAACACCCGAAAGCTCAGACGAAGAATGCGACTGGCACTCACACTCAACCGGATCTCCCACTTCAGATTCAGATATCAGCATCGGGAACATGCTCAGGCAAGTCTGGTCCGTCAATATGGCACTTGCCGATGCCTACGAAGAAGATGAAGATATTCTCGAACTTCTTGAGCTAGAACCATGGGCACAACAACTAGATACGCAGTAGGAGAAGCAGTTCGAACAAAGAGAGCCTTCCACCGAGGATGAGGTTGTACAAGTTGATCTCAATGATGAATTCTCCCCAAAACCCATCTTCGTCAGCAAGAACTTGACTGATGAAGAGCGAGAATCACTACTAGAACTTGTCAAAGAATATATTGATGTGTTCGCCTGGAGCTACGAAGACATGCCGGGACTAAACCCCGATATTGCTCTTCACAAGCTCAATATTTGGCCAGATGGAAAGCCAGTCAAACAACAGCAACGACGCTTTCGCCCAGGCATCATGGATGCGATCGAAGCCGAAGTCAACAAACTGATAGCCAGCGGCTTCATTCGTGAGGAACAACATCCAGACTGGGTCGCCAACATAGTACCGGTCCTCAAGAAGAATGGGAAGATTCGAATCTGTAACGACTTCCGCAATATGAACGAGGCATGTCCCAAAGACGAGTTTTCCCTCCCTATCACAGACATCATGATTGACGACACCTGCGGCTTCGAACGCATGTCGTTCATGGATGCCTTCTCGGGGTATAACCAAATCAAGATGTCTCTCGACGACGAAAAGCACACATCATTCGGAACACCAATCGGCACATACTGCTACACAGTCATGTCTTTCGGTTTAAAGAACGCTGGCGCCACCTATCAGAGAGCTATGAGCATCATCTTCAGAGACCACTTGCACAAAATAGTGGAATGCTATGTTGACGACATCGCCATCAAAAGCTGCTCTAAGAAAGATCATCTGCATGATCGAAGGACAGTGTTCGACCTGATACGAGCACACAATTTGAAAATGAACCCCACAAAATCCTTCTTGGGCGTATCTAGCGGGAAGTTCTTAGGTTTTATCATTACCTCCCAGGGTATCCACGTAGACCCTGAGAAGACAAAGGCGATGATGGAGATGGGTCCTCCGAAAAATCTCCGTAAACTCCGAGGACTTCAAGGGAGGCTAGCCTACATCAGGAAGTTTATCTCTAACCTATCCGGGCGATGTTAGCCATTCACCCATCTCATAAAGAAGGGCGTCTCATTCGTATGGGATGAAGAATGCCAACGTGCCTTCGACAGCATCAAAGAATACTTGTCGAACCCTCCAGTCCTTGTAGCCCTGGTCGCTGAAAAACCATTCCTTCTCTATGTACTAGCAATGGAGCATTCTCTCGGCGCTCTGCTAGCACAAAACAATGATACAGGCCATGAGCAGGATATATATTACCTCAGTCGAATGATGATGGGGCCGAAACACCGATATACTGTCGTGGAGAAGGAATGCCTTGTCCTGGTATTCGCCATTCAGAAGACGCGACACTATGTCATGGGACAAACCATACATGTGATATCACGAGTCAACCCCCTCAGGGTCCTCATGACAAAACCAGGAGCACTCAGCTCTCGCCTCGCTACATGGACAATATTACTGTCCCCCTACCATATGATCTTCGTCCCGCAAAAGGCTGTCAAAGGTCAAGCTCTGGCAGACATTTTAGCAGCCCACCCAGGCTCGGAGTCGGCCAGAATATATAAAGAAATCCCAGATGAGATCGTCGACTCGAATGCAACCTCTCACGATGATATATGGCGAATGTTCTTCGACGGTGCTTCAAGGACCGGACCCAAGGGCAACATCGTCGTCGGAGTCGGGGTGGTGCTGGTTTCTCCTTTCGGACTTGTGATCAATCGTGCTTACTCCCTCACAGAACCCTGCTCTAACAATGTGGCCGAGTACAACAATTTAGTCATTGACCTCCAACTTGCAAGAGAGCTGGGGGTAGAATATCTTGAAGCGTACGACGATTCACAGTTAATCGTCAATCAGATCCGGGGTTTGTACGAAGTCCACCATGAAGACATGATCCCCTATCACCAAATAGCGATCAACATTATCTCGTCATTTGAAGGGTTCTTCATCGAACACGTCCCCAGACTCCAAAATATCGAGGCCGATGCCCAAGCAGGCCCTGCCGCTTCCCTAGCAGTGCCAAATAATATTTATCATTTGGTGGACGAGATAGGCCATGAACTGGTCTGTCCCAAGAACAATGTTCAATTCGTGGCGAGTTATTTCGCTCAGACTATCAACCAAGTAGCAGACTGGAGACAACCATTCATTGACTTCGTAGTCTACAACATCCTGTCCGAGAACCCAAAGGAAGCCACCTCTATCAGAAGGCGTTCTCTCAGATTCTTCTACGATACAGAGACGAAAATGCCGTACCGCCGATCCTACGATAGATTATTACTTCGATGTCTGTCAAACGCAGAAGCCAAAGAAGCCGTATGCGAAGCTCGTGATGGTGTCTGCGGGACCCATCAGCCTGGCCCAAAATTGTAAGACCGTCTTCGTCGAATGGGCTACTACTGGCCCACAATGGTAGCAGATGCGATAGATTGTGCAAGAAAGTGCAAAGCTCGCCAAGTCCACGCGGACTTCATCCACCAGCCTGTTAGGATTATATACTAAAAGCATCACTTTTGTAGTAACCTTATTTCCTTAAATTTTGAATGAAAATCATATAGGAAAATGTTTGCATATTATATTTGTTGCGAGTGTTAATCAAATGTCTGATATTCTATATTATAGATAATATGGTGTGTGTGTCATACAGAAGATCATATTATCAGTTTTCTATGGAGTATATAAATAGTTCACAACCTAGATGGACTTGGACAATCTATTGGAAAGGTTGTAGTATAATCTGGTATTAGTCTATCTTGACTATAGGTTTACACTAGTACACTTTGTGTGTATTGAATAGGACCACTTGAGGTTGTTTTCTTTGTACTGACTACATAAGAGAACAAACACCTCTGTTATTATGGATGCTTGTGCCTAATCCGGATATAATAGCGGACATGTATATGCAGTGTGTATTACTCATAAAGAGTGAGATTCATTATGGATCAACAACCTCTATGAATTGGGTAATAATTGTATGTATGATGGCTGTTGATTATAAATGGAATCCATGTCCCATACATCGGGTTGATGATTTCCTCTTAAGGAGCTCATAAGGATTGTCATGTAAACCCTGCAGGTGGATTATATCCGACATGACAAATAAAGTTGAGCGGTACTACTTAAGGATAAAAGATGTCGAATAATATAGTTGTCACAACTTAATTTGATCGACGGACATACGATATCTTACATGGGGAACCAAACAAGCATATAATAAAAGGAGCCCACAAACATAATTTGGGATTAGGGAGGTAGTGCAACAATAGCTCATTATTGGACCGAGCTATTGTTAATGGGCCTGGATTGTGTGTTCGGGCTGAACACAGGATACCAGAACCATTAGGCCTAACCCTAATTTCTCCTCATGGTCCCTGCCGTAGCCTATATATATCCTCTATTTTCTGGCAGCCAGATTACTGATCAGAAATCTAAATTTTTTCTAAATTCGTGATTCACGTAAGAAGTGAAAGAGAGGACTGCCAAGGAGAAGAAAAGGTTAGGAGATCGTCGCCCACACGACGTCCAACTCGAGAAGGAATACGTACAGAAGATCTTGGGGTCGTCCGCTCGAGATTGCCAGGAATTACTTGTCTCCTTTCCGCCGCACGTATAATTCGTGAACCCTAGTTTCCCTATGAAGGGTTAGAACACGTATTAGATCTGTTTAACTTTCTATCGATCAATACGCACACCAAAGAAAGGGTCCTGGAATCCCCAGTTCCATCAATTGGTATCACAGCCACTTTGGATCTACGTATTAATTGATACGTCCATGTTGTCCAATAAAACCTGTGCTGTGTAATAGTCGGTAGATGTAGATATGTTCAACTCGGTTTTGCAGGCATCTTAGATCCAACTATTATGGTCCAATGCATGTTTTTTTATTGTGTTGTTTAAACCACGGACATGTCGTGGATGTTGTTGTTGCTGTGGATGTAATTAAAATCATGAGGGTTTATTGTGCTTATTATTTTAATTTTTCAATCTAGATTATGTGTGAACTCCTTCGGGAGGCATAAGATTGATGTAATTTTAATTATTTTTGATCAATCATGATGGCGGTGGTGGCTGTTTCTGACGTCGGACGAGATGCTGGTTTTAAGCAGTCCAGAGGCAGCAAATAATTTTCGATGAAGGAATCGACAGCCAAAACCTTTTTTTTTAAATCGGGACGCTGCCCCGAACCCCGCGACCTGACCGGACAGCTCGAACCCCGAATAGATCTGCGTAGCGCAAGATTTTAGATTCGGATAGTTGAGGACGGAGCAGCAAAGATGACCATAATAGTTGGATATTTTCTCTATTTTTGTCATTTTACTTTTTCTGATTATGCATGTTTATTATTGTGGTGTTTTTTTTGAAAAACCAAGCCTATAATAATGGACAACATGGACATAATATCAACTAGTAGAAAAACCCTCATTGTTAAATAACTAAGTGGTAGAGGATTTTTATTTAGTATAAATCCTATGGTCTCCATTACTGGTTTGTAGGTGATGTAATTATACTTGCGTTTGGCTTTATTGCTTTTCCATATCGGATGAGTATAATTATGGATTACCAGTACAAACTTCCTTAGGGATAATTAGAAAGTTACCTAGTATGTGCTCACTTCTCCATTGAAGGAACTCATTACAAGGTAATGGACTTAGTATTAAGTAATGGTATACACTTAGATACAAATAATGGTATCCTCCCCATCGGAGTCACTGCTATTATTTGTATGACCAGAGCAAGACCAGCATATTAATTTTATTTGTCATAAAGTTATATTGACATAATAGTAAAATTAATAAGAAAAATCAACTTTAACAAAGTTTAATTTGTATACGTCCACACTATCGTGGCATGCTAAATTCATGGTGTTCAAAGTGTTGGTGAATTTCTTATTATTGCTTTGAGGGAATCAATATTTAGTTAATTCAAAAAGTTTTTTTGCCCTACATAATTTTATTTATGTGATTCTCAGGATTTCAAAAATGGGTTCTTTCAGTCCACTTATGGTGATTCTTAAAGAAAACAAAATTACTGGACCTAATTATATTGACTGGAAACGTAATTTGGATATTATTCTGACTGTTGAGGAGTACAAATATGTACTTGTTGAGGAATGCCCACCAAGCCTGATGCTAACTCTGATGAAGAGGTCAAAGAGGCTTATAAGAAGTGGAAAAAGGCAGATGAGATGGCGGTGTTACATTCTGGCATCTATGTTAAATGAACTGCAACATCAGCATCAGGCTATGGCCACAGCTTATGACATGATGTATAACCTCAAGGAACTCTTCGGACATCAGAGTAGAGCAGCTAGGCAGTTTGCTATGAAATGTTTGATGAATACAAAAATGGCTGAGGTACACCAGTAAGGGATCATGTTCTCAAGATGATGGGTCATCTAAATGAGATGGAGATCCTTGGAGCTGAAATCGATGGGAATCCCAGGTCGATATCATTCTCGGACTCCGCCTAAAAGTTTTGACAATTTCTGCCTTAATTACAACATGAACAAAAGGTTGTATAGTTTAGCAGAACTTGCAAAAGAGCTACAGGATGCTGAATCTCTCTTTAGGCAGTTTGGTCATGTTTTTATTTCTGAAAAGATTTCTACTTCTAAGCCAAAAGACGGTAAGAAGAAGAATAACATTCAGAAATAGGCAAACTCAGCAAAGAAGGGCTTGGGACCTCAAGGCGCAGTGAAAAAGCCGAAAGGCAAATGTTTCAAGTGCAACGGGTCAGGACTTTGGAAGACTGATTGTCCACTTCTCAAACAAGAACAAAGAAGGTATATCTCATTTACTAGTAGTTGAAACTTATTTAGCGGTGTTATCTACCGGCACCTGGTATGTAGATATAGAGCCACTAATCATGTTTGTAATACATTGCAGGGGTTCCAGGAAACCAGACGGCTCAGTGATGGAGAGATATGCTTGTTCATGGGTGATGCTACAAAAGTATCGGTCGTTGCATTAGGAGATGTTACTTTATCTTTTGGTAGAAATAAGTCTTTGACATTGAGAGATTGTCTTTATGCACCTTCACTTAGAAGAATTTAGTTTCTGTTTCTATGTTAGTTAAGGATGGATATCCAGTTTATTTTAATGACAATATTGTTATTAGAAGAATAAATATTTATCTGTTCTGGTGCATTGGTTGATAATTTGTATGTCATTAATCATTTTGCCCACAATGCAACTTATGGAAATGAATATGTCATCTAACTTAAATAAGAGAAAAGAACCTTCTTGTATGAACCAAACATATCTTTGGCACTTACGATTGGGGCATATTAACCTAAGAAGGATTCAAAGACTGGTTGAAGATAGACCTTTGAGTTCATTGGAAGTGGAGGCACTACCAGTCTGTGAATCCTGTTTGGAAGGTAAAATGACCAAAAGGCCTTTTACGGCAAAGGGGTATAGGGCCAAAGATGTGTTGGAATTGGTTCATTCTGATTTGTGTGGACCCATGATTATCCAAGCTAGAGGTGCTTTAAATATTTTGTCACATTTATTGACGATTATTCAAGGTATGGATACATTTATTTGATGCGCCGTAAGTCTGAGTGCTTTGAGAAATTCAAAGAGTACAAGGTTGAAACGGAGAAACGTCATGGAAAATGTATCAAGTTATTATGATCAGATCGTGGTGGCGAGTACCTCTTTGGAGAGTTTAGGGATTATTTATCAGAGGCTGGGATTGCATCCCAATTGACTGCACTTGGAACGCCCCAACAGAATGGTGTAGCCGAAAGAAGGAATAGAACTCTTATAGAGATGGTTAGATCAATGATGAGTTATTCGGATTTGCCAGATTCATTTTGCGGATATGCCTTAGAGACTGCAGCTTATATTTGAACTTGGTTCCTTCTAAGTCAGTACCTCTTACTCCACAGAGCTGTGGATTGGGCGTAAGCCTAGTCTGAAACTTGTTCGCATTTGGGGTAGTCAGCACATGTGCTGAATGGAAAGCAGATAAGTTAGAATCGCGTACAGAAGTACGCTTGTTTGTAGGCTATCCAAGAGGAATGAAAGGAGGTTTATTTTATAGTCCTAAGGATCAGAAGGTCATTGTTAGCACCAATGCCCGATTCTTAGAGGAAGGCTATGTGATGAACCATAAACCCACAAGTAGAGTTATTCTAGAAGAACTGAGATGTGAGACACCTAGTACTTCAGTACCAACAGTACAAGAGATGAACCACAAATAATTGCACAACGTGTCACAAATGTTACACCACAACCGATAGTGCCTCGTCGTAGTGGGAGGGTTGTGATCCAACCTGATATATATGTTATTGGGAGAGTCGTCAGAATTCGTCCCTGAGGAACAAGATTATGCTTCTTGTACCTACAATGAAGCACTCCAAGATAAAGATGCAGAGTCTTGGCAAAAAACAATGATATCTGAAATAGAATCTATGGATTCTTATCAGGTCTGGGAGCTTGTAGAACAACCCGTTGGTGTAAAAGCCATTGGATGCAAGTGGGTCTATAAGAGAAAAAGAGGATCAGACGGTAAGGTTGAAACCTTTAAAGCTCGACTTGTAGCAAAAGGTTTTACTCAAAGAGAGGGTATCGATTATGAGGACACATTTTCTCCTGTAGCCATGCTTAAGTCTATTCGGATTCTTTTATCTATTACAGCTCATCTCGATTATGAGATTTGGCAAATGGATGTCAAGACAGCTTTCCTTAATGGAAGTCTTGAGGAAGACATCTATGAAGCAACTAGACGGGTTCATTGAAAAGGGCCAGGAGCATCTTGTTTGTAAGCTCAAGAAGTCCATTTATGGACTTAAACAAGCTTCCAGATCTTGGAACATATGTTTTGATCAGGTGATAAAATCCTATGGATTTGATCAATGTCAGGATGAATCATGTGTATACAGAAAGTGTGACGGAAATGTGGTGGTGTTCCTAGTACTTTATGTGTCTTGCTCATTGGAAACAATATGAAGGTATTATCTGATGTAAGGGTATGGTCATCCAAACAGTTTGATATCAAGGACTTGGAGAAGTAGGTCACATCTTGGGATCAAAGTTCTATGAGATGCAAGAAAAGGATGTTGGCTTATCCCAAGCTTCCTATATCGATACTGTACTAACTCGTTTTAGTATGCAAAATTCTAAGGAAGGTTTCTTACCTTTTAGACATGGAATTGCTCTATCAAAGGAGCAGTGTCCGAGGACACCTAAAGAGATAGAGAACATGAAGGCAGTTCCTTATGCTTCAGCAGTAGGAAGCTTAATGTATGCAATGCTATGTACGAGACCAGACATCTGCTTTGCTGTAGGCATGGTCAGCAGATATCAGTCTAAACCAGGACAAGAGCACTGATCTGCCGTAAAGCATATTTTGAAGTACCTGAAAAGGACTAAAGAGTATATGCTAGTTTACCAGGCAAATAGTTTAGTTCCTTGGGGTATACAGACTCAGATTTTCAGTCAGATAGGGATTCCAGGAAATCTACCTCAGGTTATGTGTTTACTTTGGGAGGTGGAGCCATTATGTGGAGGAGTATCAAGCAAAAATGTATTGCTGATTCTACCATGGAAGCTGAGTATGTAGCAGCCTCTGAGGCAGCCAAAGAAGCTGATTGGCTCAGAAACTTTCTGTTAGACTTGGATGTGGTACCTAGTTTGCCTAAGTCTATTACTTTATTGTGATAATAGTGGTGCAGTTGCAAGCTAGAACGAACCACGAGCCCATAAGACAGGCAAACACATTGAGCGCAAGTACCACCTGATACGAGATTTCGTAAATAAAAAAAGTTGCTGTGATCAAGATAGCATCAGCCGACAACCTAGCTGATCCCTTTACAAGGAGCTTACCAACTAAGGCTTTTGACAGTCATGTTGAGGGAATGGGAGTCAGATGTGTAGCAGCATGACTTTAAGTATAAGTGGGAGATTTGTAACAGTATACTGAAAAGTAATGCTTTGAGTATAAGTGGGAGATTGTTAGGGTTATATACTAAAAGCATCACTTTTGTAGTAACCTTATTTCCTTAAATTTTGAATAAGAATCATATGGGCAAATGTTTGCATATTGTATTTGTTGCAAGTGTTAATAAAATGTCTGATATTCTATATTATAGATAATATGTTGTGTGGTGTCACACAGAAGATCATATTATCAGTTTCCTATAGAGTATATAAATAGTTCACAACCTAGATGGACTTGGACAATCTATTGGAAAGGTTGTAGTGTAATCTGGTATTAGTCTATCTTGACTATAGATTTGCACTAGTACACTTTGTGTGTATTGAACAAGACCACTTGAGGTTGTTCTCTTTGTACTGACTACATAAGAGAACAAACACCTCTGTTATTATGGATGCTTGTGCTCTTAATCCGATATAATAACGGACATGTATATGCAGTGTGCATTACTTTTGACTCATAAAAGAGTGAGATTCATTATGGATCAACAACCTCTATGAATTAGGTAATAATATTGTATGTATGATGGGCTGTTGATTATAAATGGAATCCATGTCCCGATACATCGGGTTGATGATGTCCTCTTAAGAAGCTCATAAGGATTGTCATGTAAACCCTGCAGGTGGATTATATCCGACATGACAAATAAAGTTGACGGTACTACTTAAGGATAAAAGATGTCGAATCAATATAGTTGTCAGTAACTTAATTCGATCGACGGACATACGATATCTTAACATGGGGAGCCAAACAAGCATATAATAAAAGGAGCCCACAAACATAATTTAAGATTAGGGAGGTAGTGCAACAATAGCTCATTAGTGGACCGAGCTATTGTTAATGGGCCTGGATTGTGTGTTCGGGCTGAACACGGGATATCCAGATCCGTTAGGAGGCCTAACCCAAATTTTTCCTCATGGTCCCTGCCGTAGCCTATATATATCCTCTATTCTCTAGCCGCCAGATTACTGATCAGAAATCTAAAATTTTCTCTAAATTCGTGATTCACGTAAGGAGAGAAAGAAAGGGCTGCCAAGGAGAAGAAAAGTTGGGAGATCGTCGCCCACACGACGTCCAACTCGAGGAAGGAATACGTGCAGAAGATCTTGGGGTCTTCGCTCGAGATTGCCAGGAATTACTTGTCTCCTTTCTGCCACAGGTATAATTCGTGAACCCTAGTTTCCGCCTATGAAGGGTTAGAACACGTATTAGATCTGTTTAACTTTCTATCGATCAATACACATACCAAAGAAAGGGTCCTGGGAATCCCCAGTTCCATCACAGCCATCCGAATTTCTACATCCGACAGTGGCAGCCTGGCCATTCGAAGCATGGGAATAGATATCATCGGTCCGATCACTCTACCTTCTTTCCGAAGACATCGCTTTATACTCGCAATCACAGATTACTTCTCCAAATGGGTGGAAGCTGTTCCGCTTGCAGAAATGAAGACTTCAAACATGATCAGCTTCCTCAAGCATCACGTCATCTATCGCTTTGGACTGCCCCGAAGGATCATCCACGATAATGGTCCGCAGTTCGTAAGCCACGCCTTCTATCGATTCTGCGACAAGCATCAAATTCAAAATATTGCTTCGATGCCATACAATTCGGCAGCGAATGGGTTGGCAGAAGCATTCAATAAAACAATTATAAACTTCTCAAGAAGTTTATATCATCCAAAAACGTGACTGGAACGAGAAGCTTGGTGAATACTTATGGGCATACCGTACTACAGTCTGAACGGCCACTAGAAACACACCATTCTCTGGTGTACGGGAGTGAGGCAGTTCTCCCATTGGAGACTCAAATACCCTCGCTCGCGTCGCTTACAATTGACGACGGACGATAACTACCGTCGCGGCTACAAGAGTTGTAGGCCTTAGATAAAAAGCGCTCTTGGCTCAGCAACGAATCGAGCTATACCAAGCAGCATCTCCGGAGCCTTCAACAAGAAGGTTAAAATCAGAATATTCCAAGTGGGCGATCTCGTTCTGGCAGTTCGGAGGCCGATGGTTATGACTCACAAAACCGTCAGCAAATTCCAGCCAAAGTGGGAAGGGCCATTTATCATTGAGGTTGTATTCTCCAACGATGCTTACCGCCTCGCGAAACAAAACGGAGACTTGCTCATGTTGTCCGTCAACGCAAGTTCCTGAAGAAATATTATGTCTAAACGACATTCTCCAAATCTCGGAGTATTGAGTTATGTACCCGCCAGTACCACTGAACTCACATCCTCCAAATTCCAGATTATTGAGTTATGTACCCGCCGGTACCGCTGAACTCACATTCTCCAAATCTCAGATTATTGAGTTACGTACCTGCCGGTACCACTGAACTCACATCCTCCAAATTCTACATTATTGAGTTATGTACCCGCCGGTACCGCTGAACTCACATCCTCTAAATTCCAGATTATTGTGTTATGTACCCGCCGGTACCGGTGAACTCACATTCTCCAAATCTCAGATTATTGAGTTATGTACCGCCGGTACCGCTAAACTCAAATCCTCCAAATTCAGATTATTGAGTTATGTACCCGCCGGTACCGCTGAACTCACATTCTCCAAATCTCAGATTCCTGTGTTATGTACCCTCCGGTACCGCTGAACTCACATTCTCCAAATCCCAGATTATGAGTTATGTACCCGCCTGGTACCCCTACCCGCCGGTACCGCTGAACTCACATCCACAAAATCCCAAATTGCCTGAGTATGTTACCCTCCAGTACCGCTGAACTCACATTCTTCCTCCAAATATCCCAGATTGCTGAGTTATGTACCCGCAGGTACCTCTGAACTTACATTCCGGTCACTCTTTTAGGTAGTAAGTCATGTATAACCATACCTCTAAAATTATTCTTTGAAAGAGCTCCTCCCTTATAATCCACTACCCGCACTCTCAGTGCCACAAAAAATGTACGGATCCACAATTCTAAAGCGACCACGTCGATGTTACCTCTGAGTCGTTTCACTTCCGCCAAAAAAAATCACCCTCTACATAGAACTTCCATGTCCTCATTACACTGAGTCGTTCTGTGTACCCCTTCATGGAGCCCACTCCTGCCATGTCTTCATTACCTCTGAGTGGGAAGGCTCCATCGAAAGAACCCTCATGCATGTTATGTCTCATACCTCTGAGTAAGTATACAGGTTCCCTTTCGACTTATTATCCGTACCCAAAACCGGAGTACGCAAAGGATAATAGGTCCACAAATATCCCGCTGAGTCCACTCCTGCTATGTCCTCATTACTGAGTAGGAAGACTCCGCGGTTAAAAACCCATACTGCCATGTCCTCATTACCTCTGAGTAAGTATGTGGTTTTCTTTCAACTTATTATCCGTATCCAGAACCAGGGTACGCCAAGGATAAAGTCCACAAAAAGTCTCATTGGGGCAACTACTACAAGCAAAGAACAGAGCGAATGCTTTCTGTTCAAAAATCAGTTACAATCACATGAGCAAGCCAGAAAAAGTTTTTTTATTATTTCATTCAGACGAGAAGGAAAAAAAAGATTACATTGATGTCCAAAAAGAAGCAAAACACAAACTAGCTAAAAACAGACGAAATATCAAGACAAAAGACGACGTTTGTGAGAGCACGAGTCCTAGTTGCGGGGGCGCATATACCAATCCCTCAACCATTTTGATATGAAGGATGTACTTGAGCAAAATCCTCGTCCGAAGTAGGAAGGTCAGAACTCCTTACTACCGCCGTCAAAGGGGCTCCTCCTTCCAGCAAGGGCGCCAGATCTCCTTTCTGTTCCCCGTTTTGGTATTACCTCCTCCTTAACAAGCGATGACTCTGTTTGAAAGAGGGCGGGCATCTTCCTTCAAACGATCTCAGCCTTCGGCAGGATTTCTGCAAGAATCAAAGATAAAAAGAAACAAAGTAGGAGATGGTCGGAGCTCATGCGGCCCAATCCAGACGAGCTTAACGGTCCCGTTAAATGGGGGGACTCATGCCTCTGTTCGAATGGTCATCATGCGGTCCAGTTTATGAAGCATCTAGACAATCCCTACGGCTCGAACATGGGATATCCCCATACGGCTCGAAGGGGAGGCACATACGGCCCATACAAAGATGCATTAAAGGTTGTGCATAAGCATGCAACAGAGCCGTCTCATTAGGGGTTCGAAGTAGATGATCTTCCCAAGACCTTACCCTAATGACAGGGTAAGTGCCGGTATGAACCCTGGGGCCGTAGCCGACGTGGAGGCCACTCCCTTTCCCTTTGCCGCAGTCTTCGCCGCAACCTTGGATGACTAGAGCATTGCTATCTGATGATCAGAGGAGGAAGACGAAGATAAGAAAAGCTAGGGCAGAAGAATCGAAGACAGAGAGAGAATAAAAAGTCTCTTCGTCCCAAAACACGCTTCTATTTATAGACGGAGCTGTAGACCGACGCATCGATCATGTGCAGTAACCGACTCTTCGGTATCAAAGCAATCCTACTATTCAAAGCTGACTCTTGGAACTCTCCCCAAAAGACGGCTAAATCAAAGGCCAATCAATGCAAAGATTTGCACACGTGGCATGAAGACATGGCAAGGAGCCTACGCGGCCAAGCAGCCCATGCGGCTGGAAAGCCCATGCGGCACAGATGGCCATGCGGCTGAGGAGACCATGCGGTGAGACATCATGCGGCCAGGACATCTTATGCGGCTCGAAGAAGAAGTTTTACAGGCCATGCTTCTCATTTCAAAGTATTTCAATTTGTAAATTGAAAACTTTGAACGGGGTCTTGTAGAAGCATGGAAAAGAATAAAGAAAGGCCTATGCGGCCGAAGAAGGATCCCCATGCGGCTCAGGATCCCCATGCGGCTCAGAAGTCCATGCGGCTCAGGGGTCCATGCGGCTCGGATGTGTTCCATGCGGCTCAGAAAGAAGCCAGTGGCCTTCAAACAGTTGTTCTCTATTGGACTGTATTTAATACCCTGACGGCTGCTGACAAAAAAACAGCTATGATAGCTCTGACATAAGG
>JANAVB010006390.1:13236909-13409274 GCA_029216955.1 Iris pallida | reverse complement strand
TCAACACTAGTCAATCTTGGTCAATTGTCAACTTTGGTCAAACCTAGTTGGTTAGTCTAATCTAGGGCTTTGGCTAAGTTAGATCATTAGTGCTAATGTTTACAAGTGGTATCAAAACCTTCTCTTAAAATCATTTTAACATTCCCTATGTGCTACATCCTTATTTTAAAGCTATAGAGTATACTTTATAAACCCTTACCAACCACATGAAGGTATACATAAAGTATACTTGATGGTAAGCACATATATATAATGACTTATAAATATAGGGGTTGACTCATCGATTGGCTACACAACTGAGCTCTCCTCATTCCACACAAGCTTTTCACTGAACCTACTCCCTTCATACTATAATACTAATATCTGAGACTAAACAAGGAATGGATAGGATATAGGATAAAGGTTTGAACTTAATAATGGCTAAACCACTATCTTCAAAATATAGTATGGTCCTAAATTTTCTAATACTTAAGATATGGAATTGGTCAAGGCAAGGTGGAAAGATTATGAATCCATATAGCAGAGGGACATCTGGAATGATACATTCATTCAATGACTGAACCATTAGACTAAGGTGGACTGCACCATGCACAACCTAAACCAAATGCAAAGGACAGATCAAATCCTATTATCCTAAAGAACTGAACCTAGAGGGAATTGTCTTAGCATGAATGGTAATAAAGTTAAGAAGAGAAGATGGACTAAACTTAAATGTAACATGAAGTTAAACTCTACTCTACTGCTGCTATTGGAGATGTCTGCTATAGGACTAAACTCGATCCCCACATTCAACATCTCAGGATACACCTATCCACTCAACCATTCTCAAGTATCAACATCAACTCTCAACATCTGTGCATACTCTAGTAATATATAGACACACATACAGTAAATACATACATATAAATATACAAGCATACAAATAGAATTATATATGTATATACACAGAGATAAACTAATAATTTGTATTCGAAATCCCCAAATCAGTGAAGTATAGTGAATAGAATTTTTGAATTAGAAAACCCACTGACTGTTAACTTAATCATATATACTCAATTCAAATTCTAAATCCCAGGATCAAATGAAAAACCCAAGTTCATATTACATCTCATTTTGAAGTATCAGTAGAAGGAAACAAGTATCAGTGAACTTATCAGTTCACAGTTTGATTACGAATTTCGAAACCCAAATTCATTTGAAAACCCAAAACAGGTATAGAGAAATTCCCCATATATAGGCGTGTCATTGGGAGGTCTCTCATATCCAAACAAGGGGATACGAGGTGTCCAAACAAAATTCAAACTCAGTTCAAAACAGTCAATGAAGACTGCCTCGTACAGTGGGGACAAGGCCTCGTGGACACGACACGAACCACGATACATCTCGTGCTCATATCCATACCTAGCTGTGATGATGGCCTATCAGATCGATACATCATCAATGTCCACGTGGTGTCAGTGAGCGACACAAGACGTATGTCAGTGGGCAAAATTCTGTACGGGTGCAGCAGTGTAAGACCAGTACAGGTACAATAACGTGTCCGATACGACACGGGATCATATGAGACTTGGGGGGTGACCTATCAGTCACTGCCCCAAGGTACACACCAAGTTTTGCATGTTGAAATACCGTATCCAGAGAGAATTAGGACATGGTAGCAGGGCACGCGTGCGGCTATGTCGTACAGCGTGTCCTGTCCAATTTGGACACCAAATCGTACGAAATTCAACTCAGTCAACTTGAAATGCAATATACACCTAAGTAGCTACAAACCTATGCAATTAGTTTTGAAAATTATTAACTTTTATTTCTAAGTGGCATTTCATCGAACACATATTTAAAAACACCGATACGTGTCCGATACGGACACAAAATGGACACAAATTCCTACCAAACTTGGTCTATACCTAGGGGAACCCTAAATGGATGCATCTATGTAAAGAAATTAGGAATTCATTACGGTTTTTAGGGTTTTACCTATTGAGAGTTCAAACTTAATATAAAGAGCCTGGAGTTGATGTCTTCCTCGATTTGCTATGGTTCAAATATCCTCAAAACTTGCTAGCAAGCCTCCACAAGTCTCCTCTACTGTTAGGGATGACGATGCAATTGATTTGACTCAATTTGGACTCAATTTGGTAAATGGGAGAAGTTTAGGGAAGAACAAGAAAGGGTTCTATGTAGATGTAAAAAGAGGGAAGTGTTTTCTTAAGGATACCTTATAGGAGGGGTGATTACTATTGTGGCTGGCACTAGATGAATTAGGGTTAGGTTTTATGTGTAGGTGAGTGGCTAGGGCTTGTCCACCCAATTTCAAGTCCTCCTATTGGTTCAATTAGTCCTAAGGCTTTCTTTTTCACAAAAATATCAAAGAGAAATATCTTACTTAGGAATATCTAGATCTTACTAACCTTGGCACTTAGTAGGAATGTTCTAACCATGATTCTAACCTCAAGACTAATCTAGATTAGGTGAAACTTCTAGGTTAAGGCTTAACTAAAAGATTAGCACAATATTTAATTAATGCAAATTATAATTTCACAAAATTATCAAAATGACCAAAATACCCATAGGCTAAAAAGTTGCAATTAGTCATCCTAATCACATGACTAGGTTCCCTTGGTCATGGTTAGTCTCTAGGCTTAGCAAAACTATGGTTTAACTAGTTAACCATCAAAATCACAATTCAACATTTTAAATAGTTTTAAATTGATTATCACCAAAAATCACAATATGATTTAAATATCATTATTAAATGATTATAATTACAAAATTTCAAAATTACCCTCATTTCTGAAAGTGGGTGTTACAGTCGGTTAGGGGTCTAGTGCCATTGCAGCAGCAGAACCAACCTCTGAGGCCATTGCCGCCTCAGGCTCAGCAGTATGCCCAAGCTCAGACTCAAAATCGACAAAGAGGTCTACAACAGAGGGGACCAGCACCAAAAGGACAAGGATATGCTATGGCTCTGATCGTAGCAGAAATGTTGGCATCAGGTGAGGTGGTGGCAGGTACCATTCTCGTCAACTCTTTTCCAGCATCAGTATTATTTGATTCGGGTGTATCATATTCATTTATTTCTGCACGATTCGCAACACGGAAAATTGGAGCCCGAGTCATTATCAGTAAGGCTCAATATACTTACTAGTAACGGTCTTGTAGGAGTAGATAGAGTGTTTTCCTCGTGTCGAATCGAAGTTAGCGGTAGTGAGTTTTCTGCTATATTGATAGAATTTTTGAAGGCCGACTATGATGTAGTCCTAGGGATGGATGGTTGAAGGATCAATACGCAAGAATAGACTGCCATATTGGTAAGATTGTTTTTGGTATTCCCGACGAACCGGAGTTTTTATTTTTCAGAGGCGAAGTAGAACCTTCTCCACCAGTATTACGGATGGCAGTAGCAGTTCAGTTTCCCAGAGTAGTAGAAGAGTTTCCTGATGTATTTCCAAAGAGCTTCCAGGTATGCCCCAGAGAGAGATAGAGTTCACCATTGATTTGCTTCCGGGGATGACACCAGTGTCAGGGGGAGTCTACAGGATGGCACCTTTAGAGTTAGAGATCTTGTACAAGTTGGCTGAAGAACTTAGAACCAAAGGAATCATTCGGGCTAGAAGATCACCTTGGGTAGCCCCAATACTTCTTGTGAAAAAGAAGGATGGTATGTCAAGATTATGTGTTGATTATTGTACCTTGAACTATGTAACAATTATGAACAGATATCCTCTACCAAGGATAGACAATTTATTTGACCAACTCAGAGGAGCAGCAGTATTCTTGAAGATTGACTTGCGATCAGGATACCATCAAATCAGAGTCAGAGAGAAAGACGTATCGAAGACAGCTTTCAATCCAGATATAGACATTAGGAGTTCCTTATTATGCCATTTGGAGCAACCAATGCACCAGCCATATTCATGGACCTCATGAATTGTATCTTTATGCCCTATTTGGATCAGTTCGGGATAGTATTTATAGACGACATCCTAGTCTATAGCAAGATTGAGGCAGAGCATGAGCAGCATCTTCGTATAGTTCTTCAGAGTCTCAGAGAGCACCAGTTGTACACGTAGTTTAGTAAGTACGAGTTTTGGCTGGATCGTATCTCGTACTTGGGTCATCATCAACCGAGGTGGAGTGGAAGTGGACCTCCAGAAGAGAGTGGCTATAGAGTTATGGCCAGTTCCCAGTACCGTCGCAGAAGTTCAGAGTTTCTTAGGATTGGCTGGCTATTATCGGCAGTTTGTATCAGACTTCGCTCGAATTTCAGCACCACTGATGCAGTTGACCCGCAAGGATGTACATTTTGCTTGGACAGCAGAGTGTCAGAGTTATTTGAGAAGTTGAAGCAAGGATTGATGATGGCACCCATTCTCACGCTTCCAGATGGGACTGGAGGATTTTTAGTCTATTGTGGTGCTTCCGGCAAGGGATTGGGATACGTCTTGATGCAGCATGGTAAGATAGTAGCTTATGCGTTATGTTAGCTTCATGATCATGAGAGAAATTACCCGACCCATGACTTAGAGTTAATAGCGGTGGTTTTCGCACTTAAGCTTTAGAGGCATTATATATATGGAGATCGGGTGGATATTTTCACCGACCATAAGAGTCTTAAGTATGTGTTTACCCAGAAGGATCTCAACATGCATTAGAGAAGATTGCTAGAGCTACTTGTGGATTTTGACGTCAACTTGTAGTATCATCCTGGAAAGGCCAACGTTGTTGCAGATGCATTGAGCAGAAGAGCCGAAGTTATTTTCTAACAGTACAGCCAGAGTTGTTAGCAAATCTTCAGAAGATGGGTATTGAGGTTGTTCTTCCTACCAATGTGGCATTGATAGCCAATATACAAGTCCAGTCCAGCATAGTTGAGAGGATTAAGTTAGCTCAGTCAGTGGATTTAAGCTTCATCAGCTTAGGATAGAATATGTAGCAGGACGGAGAGCAGAGTTATGTATCCAAGGACGGTACACTTCGACACGGAAGGCGTCTTTGTGTACCCAGTGGTGATATCAGACAGAAGATTATGGTAGAGGCTCACAGTTCTCAGTATTCGATTCATCCCGGCGATACGAAGATGTATCGTAATATTCGTCAGCATTTTTGGTAGAATGGCGTGAAGAGGGAGATAGCCTGGTTTGTCTTTCGTTGTTTAGTTTGCCAACAAGTTAAAGCCGAACATCAGAGACCAACTGGACTTCTTCAACCTTTACCGATCCCAGAATGGAAATGGGAATACATTACGTAGATTTTGTAACTAGGTTACCTAAATCCCCAGCTGGAAGAGATGCTATCTGGGTTATAGTTTACAGACTAGCCAAGGTAGCTTATTTTATCCCTTTCAGAATTGGCCAATCGACGGATCAGCTTGCAAAGATGTACCTCAGGCAGATAGTCAGATTGCATGGAGTGCCAACCAGTATTGTATCCGACAGAGATTTAAGACTTACATCACACTTTTGGCAGAGTCTTCAGAAGAGCTTGGGGACTCGTCTCAAGTTTAGTTCAGCTTATCATCCATAGACAGATGGTCAGTCAGAACGTACGATCCAAACTCTTGAAGATATGTTACGGTCATGTACTCGACTTTGGTGGTTCGTAGGAAGATCACCTGCATCTCATGGAGTTCTCCTATAACAACAGTTTATATGACAGTATCCAGATGGCGCCCTTTGAAGCCTTGTGCGGCAGAAAGTGCAGATCTTCGTTAGCATGGGATGATATAGGCGAGAGGCGGATGCTTGGTCCAGAGATGATCACACGGACTATTGAGGTGGTCAGACAAGTCAGAATCATCTTCGAGTTGCACAAGATTGCCAGCATATTGGACCGATTCTCATCGGCGTCCCTTGAATTTCTATCAGCGATCATGTATTCCTTAGGATCTTGCCTACCCGTGGCGTCATACAATTCGATATACATGAAAAGCTTAGTCCTAGGTATATTGGGTCGTTTGACATACTCGAGCAAGTAGGTGACATGTCCTATCGTCTCGCTCTTCTACCGTCTTTCGAGAGGTACATGTTGTCTTCCATGTATCCCAATTGTGACAGTATATTTCGGATCCGAGTCATGTCCTTGATCATTCAGAATTGGTTGTTGGTACCAACCTTTCGTATGAGGAAAGACCCATATCCATATTGGATCGGAGAGAGAGAAGATACTCAAGAACAAGACTATTAGTTTAGTCCGTGTTGCTTGGGGTCATCGCTCTCTGGGTGAGTCAACATGGAAGTGTGAGGATGATATCTGATCGTAATATCCAACTGTTTGACTCGTAAGGTATATATCTTTCTTATGCCTTATGTTTTTAAATCCTTGTTGCATGAATGATTGCTTGATTAACTAGTCATAGATTGCTCGTGATTAGTATAGCTTGCCCTAACATCTTTAGCCTCTTGATTAAATTTTGAGGACAGAATTCTTTTAAGGTGGGTAGAGTTGTCATCCCTGTTTTTTGTTATCTATTTTCAGTATACGTATACGGAATCCTGACAAGTATTTTTACTTCTCTTGCCTTGCTAGCTAATTTTGGTTTAATCTTGCTTAGGTTCATCATGCATATCATGGTTTGACTTGGTTTATTTTGGTTTGGCTTGGTTTATTTCCTTTGGTTTATCATGTTAAACCCCCTCCCATTTAAAGCCCACCAACCCTCTCTCTCCTTCATTACTTCTTTTTTCCTCCTCTTTCATTAATTTCTCCACCTACCAAGCTTAGGCAAGTACAAATTGCTTCATAAAGGAACCCTCCATTTTATTATTCTAATCTCTTCTATGCAACATTCTAAGCTACTTTAGTTCTTGTAATTTTGTATTTTATGTATATATTTTTGTAGATCTAACTATGCACCATTTTAGGGTTTTTTTTGGGTTTTGACCTAGCAAACCATCCTATTTCAAAAACTAGAAGTTCCATGTGGTAGAGAATTTGATTTTACACAACTTTGACTTTTGAAAAGTTAGATTTTATTGTATTTTGACCAAGTTATGAGAGTTGGAAGTTCATGGGTTCCATGACTTGTGCTTCTGGCCAACTTGGAGAAGAAGATGAACAGTGTTTGCATACTGTTGAGTGCAAACCTGTGGGCGCATCGCCAAATCATGTGGGCGTATAAGGCAAAATGTGGGCGCATAGACACATATGTGGGCGTATGGCCTCCATTGGGTGGTGCATGAGCCCCTGACTTGTAATACTTTATGGCATTTTCATGCTTATGTAGGCGCATAGGTCTGGGCGCATAGCTCACCTTGGACTTGCATCTTTCTATAGACCCATATTGTGCCAATGGTGGGCGAATGGCTCCCTGACTTGGATGCATAAGGCCCTTAGACTTGTAGTACATTCTTTGACTTACCTTCCCCCATATATAGGCCCATAGGCATGGGTTCATAGCCCATGGGCACATGTTCCCTGGTGCATACCCTCTATAGCATATGCTTTATATTAGGTTTAGCCCTAGGCGTATAACATGTAGGCGCATGCCACTCTCAGCACATGCATTTGGGTGCATGCTCTTCTTGACACCCCATTGACCACTTTGTGCTACCCTTTGCGAATGTCTATATAGTCCTCCTGATCCTTAGTGTAAATTATGTTCTTGTTTGTACTCTTTACTTGATTAGTCCTATAGTGTTATTTTTCGTGTTACACATGTACTCTGAGCTTTAAACACGATCTTAGTATGGCACGTACACTCTCTAACCACTCCTTGACAGTGGCCCACTGTGGTGCACTTTCATGAACATGACATGACATTATGACTTATATGATAACTCTTGCGTAGGGCACATTTCTAGCACACTCTCATGTGTTGCACCTCTAAGTCACCTAATCCAACTCTCCTAACTTATGACCAGATAACCTAGATTAAGACTGCAGGGCTTGTGGCTGTTGGAACATCTCGATGCATCTTGTTAGTAACTAAGCTTATGATAACCATAGTTAGTTAAAGTATCAAGCAGTACTCATTGCTTAGCCGTGATTGATGGATGGAGTCTCGTCTGGTCTTGCCTAGATAAGACCTGTACATGATTATTTCAGCACCTTATTGTTTTACTTTATCGATAATTGGTTTGAGACTAAGTTTTGTTCAGGTTGAACATCGGTCCTTGTTTGGTTTACGGGTTGTAACTTGGTTACCGGAATAGTCCTTTAGTTATCTTATCGCTTATCACTTTGTTCCTCTAACTCATGTCTTTCGTTATCTTTATGTCTTTATGTGCTAATATGCTAGTTTTAGTTCTTAAGTGAAGCCTCCACTGTGGCACTTGCTCTTTCTTGGGTCTGACCAAGCTGATTTTGTATGGCCAGATTTTGGAGTAGCACCCGAGGATCTTCCAGCCTTCCAGCCAGACGGTGAACACTAGGTACAACCCTGGCAAAGGGTGGGTTTTATTTTGCTCTCCCACTCTATTGTAAATTATTCTTTTGAGGCTTTTAGCCGCCGAGCAAGTGTTAGCTCGTGTTAAATATACATTCCTGTCTGCCTAAGGGCTGTAACATGGTTGACGAATCCTAGGGTTGATCATGTATGGCTTAAACTCTTGCTAGTCTTCGTATTTTGTATGACTAGCTTCATGATCATCTGAATATGTAATGTATGAGCCTTACTTTGTATGTCTGATGATCTACCATCTTGTTACATTTACTTGCTTGCTTGAGATTGAGACACTAGGCTTGTTAATGACCATAAGAGACTGTTGGCTTGTAGTAAAACCCTCATGTATCTAGACAGTCGTGACCGTGCATCGAGGTGGAACACACTTCAATATACGTAGCTGGCTGTGTCTGTCCCCCACTCTCCAATATTCTGGTTCTGGGGCATTTCAGTTTAGGAGGGGCCTAAACTACGAGGTCAGATCTCGCACATCTGGGCATCGTACAGCAACATTCGATGATATTTTGATGGATGCCGAAATCGTTGAGGAGAACTTGGGCCTAAGGCCTAAGGGGAGCAGTGATGATATGGGTGCTGGTACCAGTGCAGGACCGGTTAAGTGTCTCCATATTCAGAAGGGAGTCTCACAGCCTTAGTAGGAGTATCACCCACCAGCTGGATTTCCAATTCAGAAATATCCTTGGAGACGGAATCAGCTGGTGCCTACTTGTGTCTACTTTAGGAATTCGGGACACAATTGGGATGTTTGTAGGAGAAGGCTGAACGTGTGTCTATTATGTGGATCAGCTATGCATCAGATGAGAGATTGCCCCACCGCACCTCCATTTGGTAGAGCTCAGGGTCAGAAAGATAGGGCTCGGCCACCTGTGGCACATCATCATAGCCCGTACCAACAGATGTAGATACCCCAGCAGTAGGACTTTTTCGTTGACGATCAAGGTGGCCGATGCTACAGGTGATGGGTTAGAAGGTTTGTCCTTTCTGTTCTTGTTTTATCCTTTTCTTATCATGTTGTGTGCTTCAATAGTACCTCTTAAATTATGTTTTTGTGCTGTTGTAGATAGTGTAGTGACGTTGATTGAGACAATGATATCACGGCCAGTAGGACCATAATAATGTGTTTTATTTAAATAAATTTCTTGGACCAAGATTGCTGGGGGGTTTGACCTAAACGGAGTACAACCAACTTAAATTTTGAAAACAAATTTTTTTCTAAAGGGGATAAGATTGTCACTACCACATTTCTCGGTAGGGGTATTTTTGTCATTTTATATCATCTAAATTGTGTATATTTTTATTTAATTAAATGTGATGGTTGCATTTATTAATAGAGTAGTCTATTTATTGGACTCTTGATTAGTGAACCCGATTGGACTTTCATGACACTTGGACCTACATTTTAGGTTAGTCATAATTAGACTCATTTAAGTCATAATAGGTCATGAATAAGGTTATAACAAATTATCAACTTAGACAAAAAGCTTCCATAGGTTAACCAAACCTTTATGACAACTCAAAGGGTGCATTTTAGACATTTCAAATAGGTAAATTAGGGTTTTATGCCCAAGCACATAGAAAGAGAGTATTCATTCACTCCACTTCTCCATTTTGGAGCAAAAACCCTAGTTTTAGTGCTCTTCAAAAAATTTGTCCATTCCTCCACCAAATCCTTCCAAACTCTCTCAAACTGCACCTATTCTTCATCCTGGAAGGCTTGGAGCTTGGAGACCAAGGAACACTATTAACCCTTGTATTGATTCTAATTAGTGTGATTAGTCAATTAGAAACCACCCATGCATTAGGGCTACCCATGAGGAGAAGCTTGGGCTTTATTAGACACATTTGAAACTTTTGCATAGGCTTTTTCTACCATTTTTGGGGAAATCCGATAATGGTACACCAGGTACTTTCCATTAGGATAGGTAGGTCTAATTGGACTTATTAGAGTATTGTGAGGCTAGCTATGTGTCAATAATTGGATACGGTAGGACATGAGATCAATTTAGGGGGTTTTGGGCGTCCTACACTTGTGGTGCACATGACCAATTTCACATGACACTTGACACTAGCTGAGAATTACATTAACTATGTTTATAGGTATATTTTAGACTGCCTATGAAGTTTCGTAGGATCCGAACAAGGTTTGATATAATATCTTGGCCGTATCGCAAGTGCACCAAGTGTTCGACACGTGTCCCTAAAGGGATTTTTGTGTCCTTTTTGAGTTAAGATTTGGTGTGTGTCCTACATAGGATACGTGGTGTAGTGTCATTGTATCTCATGATACGTACGGGTATATTTAGTATACATGTGTCGTGTGTGTGTGTGTGCATATATATATATATATATTTTTTTTTTTTGTGTCGTGTGTGTGTGTGTGTGCATATATATATATATATATATATATATATATATATATATATATATATATATATTATTTTTCATGTGTCATGTGTCATGAGCGTATCGCAAGTGTGTATGCATATATATATATATATTTATTTATTTTTATTTTTTTATTTAAAAAAAAAATTTTGAAGAAACTTTTATTGATGTAAAAGGCGCAAAATACCGAAGCCTTTACAAGTAAACGCGCCACGCGCGAAGGACGAAAAGAAAAGAGAAAGCATCAAACACCAAATATTATCCACAAAACGGTAGCCAGGCCGAGCATCAGAATGTTAGACGCTGGAAGCTAGAGCCATAGCAAAGAGTGCCACTTAACTCGTTGTCGTTACTGCCCAAAGTAGGCCTGTGGACGAGCCGCGGAACCCTGATCAGACCAGGGATTCCCAAAAATGGTGCGAGGCGTGAGAACAATGCCTCTTCCTTTTCAAGATTTATCGAACGATCTCTCTGTACAATTGTGGAGGCAGGAGCTGACGGCCCTCGTATCTGTATTTGTTTCTATTTTTCCACAAGACTCAAATGGCGATGGCAGCGACGATCTGATGCCCGTGAGACGTGTTCCAGCTGGCCAGCAGATCGTTGATACCCCCGGTCATGGGTACAATCCTGAACTTATTATGAAGGTTCGTCCAAATTTGAGTGGCAAGATCACCAGAGAGAAGGACATGATCTGCGGATTTCGATTGGTGTTCCGGACAACAGTGGCATCTGGACGTAAGGCTAAATTCGAAGTAGTTGATGGCATCGTCCGTAGGCAGTTTTCGGCGAGCGGCATGCCAGATGAGAATGGACCATTTGGTGGGTATACATGTGTGCCAATACTTGGCGGAAGGGGAGGTCATTTCGTTGTTGCCTCTGGCGACGGTTTTGGCGGAAGCCATAGTGAAGAGCCCACCCGGGTTAGGGGACCATCTGAGCTCGTCCTGCGCGTCATTGATCGACAGATCGAAGGCGTCCAGGCTCTCCCTAGCCACTGGCCCTAGCCAAGCTCTAACTCTATCCCAATTCCGTCCTGAAATGTCAGCATCCCATAAATCACGGATCTCACATAGCGGCGGTGTTAGGTAGTTGGGCCTGAGGTTGTCATCCCCCAACCAGCGTTCCTTACATACCTGCGAATGACCGTTACCGAAATACAGACGTAACAGCAATTCTGCAAGGCTGCGACCACGGATTATGTGCCGCCACGATGCGGAAGATCTGTTGTTGGCACACGCCTCTGTCATATGATAGAATCTGGAGTATCTCGCACTCATGAACCTGGTCCAAATCGAACTTTCAGTGCGAAGTTTCCACCATAATTTTACGGAGTGAGCGTCGAAAATGTGGGCTAGTCTGGAGAATCCCAGACCACCCTCATCGGTAGGTTTAGCCATGGTGTCCCAACTGGCCCAGTAATGTTTGTCCTTCCCCTCGAAATGACCCCAAAAGAAATTGGCGAGGAGGGATTCAATTGAGTGGAGCACTTTGATTAGAGGCGAGCATACGACAAGGGTGTATAGGGCGATAGAAGAGAGGACGTGCTTTATAAGAATCAGCTTCCCCTGGGATAGGGTTGCATTGTGCCAACCCACGATTTTCTTGCGAATCTTGTCCACCATGTGGTCGAAGATGCCAGAGTTAGCTTTCCCGTACACCAGCGGGCAGCCTAAGTAAAGGAAAGGCGTATAAGCTGTGGTAAAGGAGGTAATGGTGGACAACACAGCCGAGTGGGTTCTGTCTGCTTTGTGATGTGTGTAAATCATGCACTTACTATTGTTAACTTTCTGACCGAAACATCTAGAGTAATTAACAAGCGTCCTTTGAACCACCTCAATGGAGCCAATGTCGCCAGTGGAGAAAATAAGGATGTCATCCGTATACGCAAGATGACTAATAAGAGGGCAGCGAGTCGTTGTGTGAAAGTGGTGGAAACCAGGATAGCTGGGCATACTTTTGAGGTTTCTGCTAAGCACTTCGGCCGTGATGATGAAAATGGTGGAGGAGAGGGGGTCTTCCTGTCTAACCCCGCTGGTAGCTCTAAAGAAACCTTGGGCTTGCACGTTGATGACCATAGAAAAGCAGGAGTTATTGATGGATCTGAAAATGATGTCGATCGAAGGTTCGAAAAAAACCGAAGGCTCTGAACACCCAGATCATGAAATGCCAATTGAGGCGATTGTATGCTTTTTCCATGTCCAGTTTGATTGCGACGTTCTCCCCCCTAGACGAAAATTTTATGCAAGTGATCATTTCTTGGGCCAGTAAGATGTTATCGGTGATGTTGCGCCCTTTGACGAAACCGCTTTGCTCTTCAGAGATGATCTTGGGGAGGAGATTAGACATCCTGGTGGCAATGATCTTAAAAATAATTTTGTTTGTGAAAGTGCAGAGACTGATTGGTCTGAAGTCTTTAAAGGTCTCTGGGTTATCTTTCTTGGGTATGAGGATGATATGGGCGCAGGATATAGATTTCAGATATCTCGCCCTTGAAAAAATGCCATTGTGGCCTCCAAGAGGTCGAGCTGGATGATGTCCCAGCACGATCTGAAGAAAACTCTGTTGAACCCGTCCGGTCCCGGGGCACTATGCGCATTAATGGCCCACATAGCCTCCTTAACCTCAGCAGCAGTGGGGGGAGCTGTAAGGAGATCGTTATCCCTGACATTAATCAGGGAGGAGATCACGGACAGGAAACCATCGTCATTAACTATGGCTTCTTTAGCGAACATTTTGGAGAAGTAGTTGGTGGCGGCAGCTTGAATGCTCTCCTGATCGTCCAGCAGGTATCCGGTCCCATCGTTGATACGATGTATTCTGAGTGAGCTTCTGCGGCCTTTAATGCACTTGTGAAAGTAGCTAGAATTCTGGTCCCTATCCGAGTCCCATATTAATATGGCACGAGCCTCAGAGGATCTGTCGATGGCGAAGGCGCTCTCCGTACGTGTGACATCATCTTCAGCATCCTTGATAGCTTGGAAGATATCCCCGAATGAGATCTTGCTCCAGGCCGTAAGGGCTTTTCTGGTTGCTTTGCGTTTTGTAGCTATTCTGATAAGAGGGTCCAGATCTGTCACGGAGCTCCAAGCCTCGTCCATGGTGCGCATGAATTGAGGGTAGTGGCGCCAGAAATCAAGGAAATGGAAAGCTTTTTTAAAGCGGTTGTGGTTGTTGTCGATCTCGATGAGAAGAGGGGAATGGTCCGATTCGGTAGAGTTCAGGTGCGAAAGGTTAGTGATCAGCCCCAAATCCGACCATTGGTCATTAACCATGGCACGGTCAAGGCGGGGAGTACTGACGCATGGAGCCTTCATGCATGTTAAACTAGGTGAACTTGTTGCCACGGAAAGGAATGGAGGATAATGCGCGTTAAAGCAAAGTTATTAAAATCTTCCATGGCCGTTTGAGGGGGGTCACGACCTCCTGATTTCTCCTCTCTGCATGACACGGTGTTGAAGTCTCCGATGCAGAGCCACGGAAGGACGTTGTGAGGAAGGGCGTCCCCCGCCAGATCCTTCCAAAGTAATCTGCGCTCCGGGATGTCGCAGCTGCCGTGGATCGCCGATAGAAGGATGCAGGACTTGAGGGTAGGGTGTTCGATCCAACAGGAGAGCGCCTGAGGAGAGTCTTGAATTATACCAAAACGGAACTCAGCTGCGAAGAAGATCCAAATGCTGTGACACCCGAAAATCGCGGAGGTGAATCCCAGCTTGAGTTGAGTTTCTTTTATTCTTTTGTGGGGAATTTTTTGTTCGATAGTGACTAGTGCATCAATCCGCTTGGATTTAGCGAGGCTGATGATACGATTCAGCGTCGGTTTATCGCCGTTTGCTATTTCTGTTTCTTGTTTTTTTCTTTTTTTATGTGGATTATTTAGAGGACTGTCGTTGGCCGATTCCTGGGCCCTATCCGGACCCGTATAAGAACTGTCAACTATCGTTATGGAGAAGTCAGTGTCTTCAAACTCTGCCAGAGCGTAAAGCGGATTGTCACGATCTAGGAAGCCAGCTTCTTGTGCCTGCCAAAATCTTCAGGTGAGAGGGGTGAAAGGGCGGGGAGGATCGACGAGCTCATGGAGGTGGTGTGTCCGCTTGGGATCTACGCAGTAGGGCGGATCGGCGGTGACTGGTTGCTCCGCTACCGTACCGTGGATAGATGGACGGTGGCCGACCGATGTCTGCGCACCGGGGGGCACCTGGCCGCAAGCAGGGACAGAAAGGGATGAAGCGTATGGGATTGAGGTGATAGGGAGGATCTGAAGGGGCATGATGGCATAGCCATTTGTGGGCGAGGGTGAGGGATTAGGGTGACATTCGGTGGCTGGCAGCTCGAGAGTGCAATCAGAGGGTTCTATGTCGAGAGCTCCAAAGGAGTTATGGAGGGTGATAGCGAGAGGAGAGGGTGGGGCTGTGGCAGAGTCAGTCAGGGTGTGGGGGCGGTGGACGGGAGATGGGGGGTTGGGAGGCTGGGCTGGCTCTGTGATGAGGGAGGGGGATGGCGCGACCTGCTCGTACGGTTTCTGGGGAACGTTCTTCTTGAATTCGGGGTGGGCACAGAAGCAGAGCTGCAAAGAATGTCCGCTCATCTGACAGTGTTGGCAGAATATAATATTGTTGCCGTACACCAGCGATTGACTGTATGTCTAATCTCCGAGTTCAATCTCAATAAGTTTGGGTAGCTCATTTGCGAGGTCCAACTCTACGCATATCTTAGCGTAGTTGAATTTTGAGAGGTTTTGCGTCTCTTCGGCGATAGCTACCAGCATCCTGAATGAACTGGCGATCCGTTTCAGGGCTGCTGCAGGAAAACACACCAGGGAGATTAGGGAGGGTGATCCATGAGGTAATGACGATCGAATCAATTTTAGGGTTGAAATTCGGGGACCATTTGACAATTTTAGCGATATGTGTGTCAATTCTGGTCGGTCCCTTCGCCTATACTTTGTTGTAGTCCTGGTCGGTATTAGGTGTAGAAACAAGTGTTTGGGGTCGAGAGGAGCTATCCGATATGTCGCCGAGAGGCCCCAGCCATTGATAGCCTCCCTATCAATTTAGATTTTAGGGCATCCGGATCCGAACTTAAGGACAAAAGTCTTCTTGAAGGGGGAGGATAGAGATCGGATCTCTGCATTGGAGAAGGGGACTCGGATGGAGTATCCGTCTAGAGGAGGCGCTAGAGTGACGTCTGGCAGCTCCACTTCTGCGACAGGAGTGGGGGCGAGCTTCGCTCGATCCGGCCGAAGAACATCAGTGAAAGAGGGAGTGCTAGCCGGGGCTCCGGAAGGTGAAGAGCTCAGAGCAGAGAGGATGTGCGATCCACGTCCCGTGGAGTGGCCTCCCGAAGGTGAGGGTCGTCCAACTAGAGACCCGACGTCAGCGTCCTGTGGAGCGGAGGACACCGGAGCCTCAAGAACAGCGCTGGGAGGAGGATGGGACGCAGCAAAAATAGTAGACGCCAGCGAGGGGACGGAAACGGCCAAGGCCGAGGAGATCGGGGTAGCACAGGGGGGACCCTCGGCAAGGAAGACCGCACCGGCATCCGCCGGTAGAAAAAAGGCTTGCGCCAGGGTGGGGCCCAAGCAGGCAAAGGGCTGTGGGGGGAGAAGTCCGCGCAGGCGACAACCTGGGGAGCCGGGGCCTGAACCAACAAGGGGGGCCCCGAGAGAGCAGTGCGAGGCGTGCAAAGGTGGACGGCGGTTGGCCTGCATAAAGCGAAGAAACCCACGTATGGGGGGGAGGAGGGAGGGCCCGCGTAAAGAGGGTGGCCCACGAAAATCTGAGACATCTACGTAGGGGGATACTGGAAGATGGGATCCCGCGTAAAAAGAAGGTCTCCCTTGGAAAAGAGGCACTTGCATAGAAGGGAGTACAGGCTGTGCCGCGTAAAGGGGGGACTCCCTATCCGCATAGAGAAGGGGGCGTAGGGTCCCGCGTAGAGCGGAGAAACCGATGCATTGAAGTCGCGGGCGTCAACGCTCGCCATACGAGGAGCGTGGCACACGAGGCTTCAGGAGGACATGGAAGCCGAGGCGAGATGGGACGCGAACTGCTGCTCCGTGCGCCCCATCGGTGTGGAGCCCGATGCCGGGCGGACCGAAGACTCTGGGGCTGGGCGTCCAACGTCGATGGGGTGGGGTGGAGGCCACCGCAGCGGCGGAGCAAATGCCGGCTCCGAAAACTCCGGAGAGGTGGCCCTCTGCTGCAACGTCGTGCGGCCCTCCGACCGAAAACCAAGGCAGCAGAGATCGCCGGGACGGACCGTCCACCTCTGGCTAGGGGAGATGGGGGCCACTGAAGTGGCTCAGCAAATGCCGGGAGCGACCGGGCCATCGAGAGCGGCACCGGATGCGCCGAATATGTCCTACCGACTAAGTCGAGATGTGCCTGCGTCCAGGCACGGGAGGGGCAAGAAGTGGGGGAAGGAGGAAGGAGGAAACGGAGGGGGCAGGTGGAAGAAGCCTGGGACAGCTGTCCGGCGGAGGCACCCGAGGCATGGGACAGCTGCCCCCTCCACTGCTCGAGACGGCCAGGCCGACCAGCACCGCAGCCGGGGAGGCCAAAGTTGCCGCTACCGAGGGAACACACGCTGACTTCGAAGAAGAGGGCTGTGGCTCGACCGAGGTTGCCGGTCGCGACGAGGAGGAGACTGGAGGAGAGTGCCCAGCACCGACGAGCAAAGCGGCCGTCCACGCAGGCCGATGTCGAGGAAGAGGCGTCCCGAGAATAGAGGGCAGAAAGGAAAGGGGGGGCCGACGATGAAGCCCGAGGTGGGTCCTGCCGGCCAGGTTCCTGCCGGACGGATGAGGGAGGCGGCCTGCCAGGGGACCAGGACCGTCGAAATGGAGGGGGGCGGGGGTATATGGAGAGGATCGTCGACTCCGCCCTCTATGACGGTGGAGGGCGACATGGGCGACCGGCGGAGTCGATTGGGAGTGGGGGGCAGGAGCTGTGTTGGAGGGGGCGGTCGGCGGAGGGGGCCAGGAAGGGAACCGTGGGGGGGAGGAGGGAGCGGGCTGGGGAGGGAACATGTATTAAATTGTGTGTATATCAAAATAAAATTTAAAAAAAAAATTAAAATAAAAATAAAAAAAATTAAGTGTGTGTATATATATATATATTATTTTTTTCTACCCATTTGTGTGGCCCTAGAAGAATCTGGCGAAGAGGGATTCGATTGCTGAGAGAACCTTCTTGGGGGGGGGGGGCGCAGGCTGCCAAGATGTGGATGGGGATGGAGGAGAGAACGTGCTTGATCAGAATCATCTTCCCGCCAGGGAAAAGGGTCGCGTTGTGCCAGCCCGCGATCTTCTTCCCGATAGAGGTCACTAGGGAGTCGAAAATGCTAGAGTTGGACTTGTCGTACACTAACGGGCAACCTACGTAGAAGAACGGAGGATACGAGGTGGCAAAGGAAGTCAAATTAAAGATCCTTGTTGAGTGATTCATGTCCGCTTTGTGATGGGTATAGATGACGCTTTTGTTGTTATTGATACGCTGACCTGAGCATGTAGCGTATCCCTCCAGCGTTATGTGGACAACCACAACAGATCCGATGTCGCCGGAGGAGAAAATGAGGACATCATCTGCGTAAGCGAGGTGAGTGATGATGGGACAACCTGTGGTGGTGTGGAAGTGGTAGAGTTGAGGGTTGTTGATCATGCTTTTGAGATTTCTGCTGAGGGCTTTTGCAGCGATGATGAAGATGGTGGCTGACAGGGGGTCACCCTGGCGAACTCCATGGCTGGAAGGGAAAAAAACCTTCAGCTTGGCCGTTGATGACGGTAGAAAACCAGGAGTTGCTGACTGATCGGAAGATAATGTCAATCCAAGGTTCTGAGAAACTGAAAGCTCTGAGCACTCATATCAAGAATTGCCAGTCTAGGCGATCATAAGCTTTCTCCATGTCAAGTTTGATGCGACGTTGCCTCCTCTGGCAGGAAATTTCATGCAAGTAACCATTTCTTGAGCTAGGAGGATGTTGTCGATGATGTTCCATCCTTTGACAAAGTCGTTCTGCTCTTCGGAGATGATCCTGGGCAGGAAGTCGGATATTCGATTGGCAATGATCTTTGAGATGATCTTGTTGGTGAAGTTGCATAAGCTTATAGGTCAAAAGTCTCCGAAGGTCTCCGAATTTTCTTTTTTCGGGATGAGGATAAGGTTCGCCCTAGATATGGATTTCGGGTATCTCGCCCCTTGGAAGAAAGCAGTGGTGGCTTCAAGCAGATCTAGAGCGATGATGTCCCAGCAAGATCTAACGAATTCCTCGGAGAACTCGTCCGGCCCGGGAGCACTGTGAACGTCAAGAGTCCACACCGCTAACTTGACTTCTTCCGTCGAAGGAGCGACCAGAAGCTGATCATTCTCTCTTTCGAAGATGATGTTGGGGACCTCGGAGAGAAACTCTTCATCCATGACGATCGCCTCTTTGGCGAAAAGAGATGAGTACAATTGCGCGACAGCCTCATGAATGCTCTTCTGGTCGAGAAACTGACTGCCGTTGTCGTCCGAGATACGGTGAAGGTTGAGCTGCTGTCTACGTCCCTTGACACAAGCGTAGAAAAAGGTAGAGTTGCGATTTTCCTCTAGGTCCCAGGCTAATCTAGCTTTTTGCTTCTAGAATTCGGTCTCGACCTTGAGTCGAGATTTGAGAATAGCTCTGGCAAGATTATGTAACGCCCCTGTCCCAAAATACGTAGGACTAGGAACGTAGACATGCCAGCTATATACATACAAGGTACACACCAATATATAGAAATCTCGTATGAATACATAAGCTGTAAAATGCAGTAGAACCATAACTAATCTCATCCACACAAAATAAATGAATAAAAGATATCATATAATAAGAATGAATTGTCTTGATACAATATGTTGGGCGGAGACAAATCCACTACCAACAAGTAAAGGAAAAATACATAAGAAAAGATATGAATTTGGTGAGCGAAGCGAAGACGATCCAAGTGCAATCATCCTCGAAGAAATAGCGATGGTCACGGCTAGAGCTAGAGCACCTGCGAAAAGACAAGAACACACACCTGGCGAGATAACCAGGTCTTCAGAGGGACGTAACAAGACACATAATATCATGCCATTAATGGAATAATAAAGCTCAACAGAAAAGTAAATATGACTACACCATTAAAGGCCCTTAACCGTTCTATGTAAAAATACAATTGAAGACAACGTTCCACACAAGGGCTCCCGAGACTAGAAATATGGCGCGTTAGCGTTTCAACCAAGGCACTAGTGGCGTCTAGAGAAAAGTAAATGCATGGCCCATTAGCACTCGAGCGAGAACTAAGGGGCAGCTAGAGAAAAATAAATGCACGGCCACTAGCTCTTGGGTGAGTCACTAACGGCAGCTAGAGGAAAATAAATGTACGGCACATTTGTGTTTCAACCGAGGCACTAGTGGCATCTAGAGAAAAGTAAATAAATGCACGGCCACTAGCTCTCGACTGAGTCACAAATGGCAGCTAGAGAAAAGTAAATGTGTGAAAGCCCCTACGCCAAATAACTGTCTTCACCCTCCCCATGCACTACTCGTGCTGAATCCACATCGCGACATTCCTAATAACTGCTAAGTCGCTAAGTCTTCTAGACAACCATAACTATTTAGCAGTTATTGCCTATCGCACGGCATATGCGCACCGATGGCCAGTCGATACGTACGTCCGAAATCTATATGAGACTCGTGACTTGTGATACACAAGTGTCGGGCGAATGAATGCGACACAAACAAAGGTAGTCCCTTAACTCTAGGCCAAATGCAACTAAAATATAATATTTTGCAAGTAAAATTTATATTTTCTAAAATAAGTAAAAAAATATGCATGATATTGAGTAAGAAATTAAACAGTAAAGGTAAGGTGTCTTGCCTGGTAGAGTGCCTGGTGTACTGCGATGATCAAGCTGGCATGAACCGTGACTTTGGTGCAACAACTATGCAAGACGCCCTCTGACGGTGGTACAGACTGGTGCATCGGGTCCAGAACGGTCAGTTTGGTTAGGGATGATAGGAGGAATTACAGAATTGGCAGGGAAATAGAGTTGGAGGATTAGTCATGGTCACGGTGAATATCGAAGGAATTAGTTAAATCACATATCTGTTTTTAGAAAAATTTCATAATAATATACTTGAAAAAGAAAAACTAAAAATAATTTTTTACGTGGATATATGAAAACAATTTGGAAACTACATTTTATTAGTCCAAAATATATTTTTAGGCTAGAAATTCTAAGTTTGTCAAGATACTATATTTAATGAAAAATATTCAATTAGAAAATATTTTAGAATAATACTAGAAATTTCTAAAAATTTCAGGACTTCTAGACCAGTAATAAACATATAGAAGAGCCAAAACTTATATTCATATGAAATTTAGAAAATATTTAGTCTATATATTTTATTTGGTAAATACGTTATTTAAATCATAAAATATTCGTAATACACACCATCTTAATAACAATAATTACAAAACAATAATAATACTAATGAGAATAATACTAAAAATAATAATGATGAATATATATACTTACAAGGACAGAAGATACTAGGAGTAACAATAATAATAATTATTATTATTATAAATTCTAGTCAATGCTTATTAATGTTAAAACACAAATCAAAATTTCAAAATTAAATAACTAGAAAATAAGTAAATAAATAAATAAATTAAATTAGAAAAAAAGAAATGGAGAACAACAGTTCTCTTCTCTATTAAAACAAACAAAAAAGTCAAAAAAACCAAAACAAACACTGTTAGAAGAAGAAAGAAAATATAGAAAGAGAGAGAGAGAAAGTGGGTGCAGAGAGAGAGAGAGAGGGCTCGGTGAGCGGAGAGGAAGAGAAAGGGAGCAGGAGAGAGGGAAAGGGGGTCGGAAGAGAGATGGTGAGCTGGAGCGTAGAGGAGAAGAGAGGGGAGTTCGCTCGGCGGATGGGCGCTCGACTGGAGGTGCCATCGTCGGCTGGTGCGGCTGCGCGCGGAGGAACGTCGTCCGCGGTGGAGGCGGAGACACGCGTCTCCGGCACGGTGGCGACGGAGAAAGGCTGTCAACGGCGAGAGATGGCTCGCCGGAGGAAGCGGAGACTGACGCAGGCGGCGGCCAGTGTTTGGGTAGCGCACGAAGGAGCGGGAGGGCGCGGAGGACGTGGTTCGGTACGATAGCAGCCCTCGTCGTGGCCGACGCTGAACTAGATCGGCGGTTCGGCGCTATCCCGCACTGGATCTGGGTGGAGAAACAGGCGAGGCGGTCCGCTGTGGCCGGTCGGGGCTCGCCACGGAGGAGGAGGTAAGTTGGGGTTTTTCGATTTGGTTTTTTTGTTTGCGGTGGTCGTCTCGTAGTGTGCTTAAATTTTTGGGTTTTTTTTTGGGTGGGTTCTGGGTAGCCGACGGTGGCGTTTGGAGGGGACGGCAACGATTATGGCCGGGGGTGGGTCGATGTTGGTGGTAGTTGTGTATTTTGGGGACGGTGATGGATGATGAAGATGATGGTTGCCACGGTGTTCTGGGCGGTCGGAGTCGGTGACGGTAGAGGAGGTGGAGTTGGTCGAGCAAGAGTGGCGAGGTCCGGCCTGGCGGAAGGGTAGGCAGGGCTGCAGGTGTTGGGCGCTGTGGTGGAGGCTGTGGCGGTGGTGGTTGTGATTTGGTAGGCGGTGGTGACGGTGGCCGGAAAGGCGGATGTTTACGGTTACTGTCGGAGAAGGCGGCGATGTACAAGATGGAGACGGGGAGGACAGGGAACGGTGGTGTAGGCGGGGCTCGGTTGGGCGTGGACGGGCTGTGGTGGTTGTAATGGTGGTGGTGGCGTATTTGTTCGGGGATAGCAGGGACGGTTGTCGGCGTCGTGCAGGGAGGAGGTGCGGTGAATGTGGTGTTTCGTGGATGGGAGGAATTGGCCAGGTGGTGGTGGTGATAGCGGTCGACAGGAGTAGAAGCAGCGGAGACTAGACTAGGGCTAGGATCAGGAATTTATTGAATCGTGTCGGGGTTGTCGACACGGAGGATAAAATTGTATATGTAAAATATATGGAATAAGAATTTTGGATGGACACAGACACGATGCACGTAGATTTGGGGAGGAATAATGCATGATAAAAATTGGAGGAGTACCTGCCTATTTATAGGATGTGGGAATTCCCAATTAGATAAAGTTTAGGATTTGTTTAAACCAAAAATTGATAATTCGTAGTTTAATTTAAAAGCAATCAAATCCAAATCCAAACACATATTCAATTCAAATCAAATTAAATTTTAGTTTAAAAATCAAATGGGATGAATCAATTTCAAATATTTAACTATTTAAATAAATCCATAAATTTAAAACAAGATTTAAATCGCCATAATAATTCTGAAATATATTTTCCAAAAATACTAATATAATAATTTCGAAAATACATTATTATTTACAATTAAACTCAATAAATATTTACTAATTATATATGTATGTCCAAATGATATTTACATAAATATACTTTTCTAATATATCATTTTATAGAAAAAAAATATTTATTATTATAACTATGTAGATAAAAGACTTTATAAATAAAATAACAAATTTGGAAATTTGGAACGATAACTAAAATACTTATTATATATATTTTGAAACTATAAAAAAATAAGAAAAATGTTTTTCCAAAAAATATGTACGTTCGCACATATTCGCACTCGTCGAGCAATTACGAAAAATAAAATTTCGTACGCGACGTAAAATACGACTACGCGACGTACAATACAAAATTTAAAATCAGTACCAAAATTTAATTAAAATAATAAAAAAATAGTAGAAATTTACGGGTTTTACATCCTACCCAACTTAAAAGAAATTCGTCCTCGAAATTAAGAATTCGTAGGAGGGTGAAAAGACACAAGGGGGTATCGGTGGGGAACAATCAATTATAAGGCTCAACAAAATCATGTCGTAAGAAGTTGCGATCTAGATCATAGAAAAATAATACGGGTATGGTCGTGGGTAGTGAATGAGGGTCATGAGTTTTAAGCAACAATTAAAAATTTAAGGGTTAAAGTTAGTCATGATAACATGCAAGGAGTAATATGGTATCAAGAGGATAAATAGGAAACCTAAAAAGATATATTTTGAGAGTAGGTTGAAGGCACGATTTAAGAGAACAAATTTGATTTTACTCCTAAATTAAGCGATTAGAAGGTCATGATAGTAAATATAGGACCGAGAAAAAGGATGAGTAGTTTAGGATAAAGATATAGCAACATCGAGTGAGAATGGTCATAGTCGATAGGAAGGCTAGAGGAAGTTCTAGTTTAACGCCTTCGTCCTTCTAAAATAGGTGAAGGCGAAAGCAATATAGAGTTCGAAGGAGGCGTTATCGAATACGAATACGTAGTTCAAAGGCGACTGAATAATTCAAAATGAGTTGCCAAGGTAGTCACGGATGGGACTCTAGAGGGCAAGTTTAGCTATGTCCCCATCCACGTAGAACGATAGATGTAAGCGAACCAAAGTGCACTAGGTTGATCAGACCATCATACACCGGTTCTGAGTAGACAATACGTTAGCGGAGGCCTCCAATAACATATGTCACGAACAAGCTTGATAAAGAATTTAGCTTGCAAAAACTAGGCTATATTAGCATCATTAGTCTAGATAGTAAAAATATAGGCACGAGAGTTTAAAATTAAGAGAGAGTATAGTCGAACTTCTAAAGGATCTAAGTCATGTTCTGTGATGGTCTTTATACAGTCGTCCTATAGTCTTCTTGTCCAAGTCCTTGGTTGACTAGATGGGTTAGGGTCCTCTAAATTTTAGAATCTAAGTGAACTTACTAATATAGGTCACAAGGACAAAGGGATTACTAGGTCATAAAGCATTCTACCCAACTTAAAAGAAGTAAACTAATAGTGTTTGGGATATCTAACTAGTAGGGTCAATCTCTAGCAAACACGAAGGGAAGATAAAAATAATGATAGGAGGAATCAAGCAAGATGCAATTGATGAGTCGAACGGTAATTCAAATATGTGATCGAGGAAAGAGGTCAAGTATGTGGATGAGATCCTAGACTTCTAATCCTATACGCAGGCTTGCTTGGTACGGTAAAGTAATCAAATAATTTATCTAGACCTGCATGGGCCACCACAAAAACATGTAACGCCCCAGTCCCAAAATACGTAGGACTAGGAACGTAGACATGCCAGCTGTATACATACGAGGTACACACCAATATATGGAAACCTCGTATGAATACATAAGCTGTAAAATGCAGTAGAACCATAACTAATCTCATCCACACAAAATAAATGAATAAAAGATATCATATAATAAGAATGAATTATCTTGATACAATATGTTGGGCGGAGACAAATCTACTACCAACAAGTAAAGGAAAAATACATAAAAAAAGATATGAATTTGGCGAACAAAGCGAAGACGATCCAAGTGCAATCATCCTCGAAGAAATAGCGATGGTCACGGCTAGAGCTAGAGCACCTGCGAAAAGACAAGAACACACACCTGGCGAGATAACCAGGTCCTCAGAGGGACGTAACAAGACACATAATATCATGCCATTAACTGAATAATAAAGCTCAACAGAAAAGTAAATATGACTACACCATTAAAGATCCTTAACCGTTCTATGTCAAAATGCAATTTGAAGACAACGTTCCACACAAGGGCTCCCGAGACTAGAAACATGGCGCGTTAGCGTTTCAACCAAGGCACTAGTGGCGTCTAGAGAAAAGTAAATGCACGGCCCATTAGCACTCGAGCGAGAACTAAGGGGCAGCTAGAGAAAAATAAATGCACGGCCACCAGCTCTTGGATGAGTCACTAACGGCAGCTAGAGGAAAATAAATGCACGGCACATTTGTGTTTCAACCGAGGCACTAGTGGCATCTAGAGAAAAGTAAATAAATGCACGGCCACTAGCTCTCGACTGAGTCACAAATGGCAGCTAGAGAAAAGTAAATGTGTGAATGCCCCTGTGCCTAATAACTGTCTTCACCCTCCCCATGCACTACTCGTGCTGAATCTATATTACGACATTCCTAATAACTGCTAAGTCGCTAAGTCTTCTAAACAACCATAACTATTTAGCAGTTATTGCCTATCGTACGGCATGTGCGCACCGATGGCCAGTCGATACGTACGTCTGAGATCTATATGAGACTCGTGACTCATGATACATAAGTGTCGGGCCAATGAATGCGACACAAACAAAGGTAGTCCCTTAACTCTAGGCCAAATGCAACTAAAATATAATATTTTGCAAGTACAATTTATATTTTCTAGAATAAGTAAAAAAACATGCATGATATTGAGCAAGAAATTAAACAGTAAAGGCAAGGTGTCTTGTCTGGTAGAGCGCCTGGTGTACTGCGATGATCAAGCTGGCATGAACCGTGACTTTGGTGCAACAACTATGCAAGACGCCCTCTGACGGTAGTACAGACTGGTGCATCGGGTCCAGAACGGTCAGTTTGGTTAGGGATGATAGGAGGAATTATAGAATTGGCAGGAAAATAGAGTTGGAGGATTAGTCATGGTCACGGTGAATATCGAAGGAATTAGATAAATCACATATCTGTTTTTAGAAATTTTTTATAATAATATACTTGAAAAAGAAAAACTAAAAATAATTTTTTACGTGGATATATGAAAACAATTTGGAAACTACATTTTATTAGTCCAAAATATATTTTTAGGCTAGAAATTCTAAGTTTGTCAAGATACGATATTTGATGAAAAATATTCCATTAGAAAATATTTTAGAATAATACTAGAAATTTCTAAAAATTTCAGGACTTCTAGACCAGTAATAAACATATGGAAGAGCCAAAACTTTTATTCATATGAAATTTGGAAAATATTTAGTCTATATATTTTATTTGGTAAATACATTATTTAAATCATAAAATATTCGTAATACACACCATCTTAATAACAATAATTACAAAACAATAATAATACTAATGAGAATAATACTAAAAATAATAATGACGAATATATATACTTACAAGGACAAAAGATACTAGGAGTAACAATAATAATAATTATTATTATTATAAATTATAAATTATAAATTCTAGTCAATGCTTATTAATGTTAAAACACAAATCAAAATTTCGAAATTAAATAACTAGAAAATAAGTAAATAAATAAATAAATTAAATTAGAAAAAAGAAATGGAGAACAACTGTTCTCTTCTCTATTAAAACAAATAAAAAAGTCAAAAAAACCAAAACAAACACTGTTAGAAGAAGAAAGAAAATATAGAAAGAGAGAGAAAGAGAGGGTGCAGAGAGAGAGAGAGGGCTCGGAGAGCAGAGAGGAAGAGAAAGGGAGCGGGAGAGAGGGAAAGTTGGTCGGAAGAGAGATGGTGAGCCGGAGTGTAGCGGAAGAGAGAGGGGAGTTCGCTCGACGGATGTGCGCTCGACTGGAGGCGCCATCGTCGGCTGGTGCGGCTGCGCGCGGAGGAACATCGTCTGCGGTGGAGGCGGAGACACGCGCCTCCGGCGCGGTGGCGACGGAGAAAGGCTGTCAACGGCGAGGAGATGGCTCGCCGAAGAAAGCGGAGACTGACGCAGGCGGCGGCCAGGGTTTGGGTAGCGCGCGGAGGAGCGGAAGGGCGCGAAGGACGTGGTTCGTTGCGATGGCAGCCCTTGTCGTGGCCGACGCTGAACTAGATCGGCGGTTCGGCGCTGTCATGCACTGGATCTGGGTGGAAAAATAGGCGAGGCGGTCCGCTGTGGCCGGTCGGGGCTCGCCACGGAGGAGGAGGTAAGTTGGGGTTTTCCGATTCGATTTTTTTTTTGCGGTGGTCGTCTGGTAGTGTGCTTAAATTTTTGGGTTTTTTTGGGGGGGCTCTGGGTGGCTGACGGTGGCGTTTGGAGGGGATGGCAACGATTATGGCCGGAGGTAGGTCGATGTTGTTGGCAGTGGTGTATTTTGGGGACGGTGATGGATGATGACGATGATGGTTGCCTCGGTGTTCTGGGCGGTCGGAGTCGGTGATGGTAGAGGAGGTGGAGTGGGTCGAGCAAGAGTGGCGAGGTTCGGCCTGACGGATGGGTAGGCGGGGCTGCAGGTGTTGGACGGTGTGGTGGAGGCTGTGGCGGTGGTGGTTATGATTTGGTAGGCGGTGGTGACGGTGGCCGGGAAGGCGGATGTTTGCGGTTACTGTCGGAGAAGGCGGCGATGTACAAGATGGAGACGGGGAGGACAGGGAACGGTAGTGTAGGCGGGGCTCGGTTGGGCGTGGACGGGCTGTGGTGGTTGTAATGGTGGTGGTGGCGTATTTGTCCGGGGATAGCAGGGACGGTTGTCGGGGTCGTGCAGGGAGGAGGTGCGGTGGATGTGGTGTTTCGTGGATGGGAGGAATTGGCCAGGTGGTGGTGGTGATGGCGATCGACAGGAGTAGAAGCAGCGAAGACTAGGCTAGGGCTAGGATTAGGAATTTATTGAATCGTGTCGGGGTTGTCGACACGGAGGATGAAATTGTATATGTAAAATATATGGAATAAGAATTTTGGATGGATACAGACACGATGTACGTAGATTTATGGAGGAATAATGAATGATAAAAATTGAAGGAGTACCTGCCTATTTATAGGATGTGGGAATTCCCAATTAGATAAAGTTTAGGATTTGTTTAAACCCAAAATAGATAATTCGTAGTTTAATTTAAAAGCAATCAAATCCAAATCCAAATCCAAACACATATTCAATTTAAATCAAATTAAAATTTAGTTCAAAAATCAAATGTGATGAATCAATTTCAAATATTTAACTATTTAAATAAATCCATAAATTTAAAACAAGATTTAAATTGCCATAATAATTCCGAAATATATTTTCCAAAAATACTAATATAATAATTTCGAAAATACATTATTATTTACAATTAAACTCAATAAATATTTACTAATTATATATGTATGTCCAAATGATATTTACATAAATATACTTTTCTAATATACCATTTTATAGAAAAAAAAATTATTTATTATTATAACTATGTAGATAAAAGGCTTTATAAATAAAATAACAAATTTTGAAATTTGGAACGATAACTAAAATACTTATTATATATATTTTGAAACTATAAAAAATAAGAAAAATGTTTTTCCAAAAAATATGTACGCTCGCACATATTCGCACTCGTCGAGCAATTACGAAAAATAAAATTTTGTACGCGACGTAAAATACGACTACGCGACGTACAATACAAAATTTTAAATCAGTACCAAAATTTAAATAAAATAATAAAAAAATAGTAGAAATTTTGGGGTTTTACTGATTAAGTGAAGCCCGTGCCTCCGGAGAGCCGTCCGAGGCTACCCGAATTTTTTGCTCTAGTCACGTCATCCTCTGCGGTTTTGATCGCCTGGAAGATGTTGCCGTAGATAGCTTTGCTCCAAGCAGATAGTGCCTTACTAATGGCTCTAAGTTTGGCCGCAACTCTTGTCAGGGGGTCGAAATCATCTGCGGAGATCCAGGCAGCGGTCACAACTGATTTGAATTGGGGATCATGTCTCTAGAAGTCCAGGAATCAAAGTAGTTTTTTGATGCGTTGGAGATTACTTCTGATCTCAATTATGAGAGAGGAATGATCCGATTCTGTGGAGTTAAGGTGAGAGAGGTTAGATACGAGGCCCATGTCTGACCAAATGCCGAAATGCCGTTGATCAGAGAACGGTCCATACGGCAATGTTGTCGTCGGGCTCCTTCCTGTATGTTGCACCAGGTGAAAGAGTTTCCTGAGAAGGAAAGGGGGTTGAGTTGGGCGTTGAACATAAAGTTGTTGAAGTCAGCCATGGCCAGGAGTGGAGGCGGTCGCCCTCCAGACTTCTCAAAACTGCAGAAAATTGTGTTGAAGTCGTCGATGCATATCCACGGGAGGTTGCTGTAGGGGAGTTGAGAGGCGAGAAGGTGAGCCCAGAGGATCCTGTGCTCGATGATGTCGTAGCTGTCGTGGACAGCTGAGAGAAGAGAACAAGACCGAAGCTCTGGGTGTTCTATCCAGTAAGAGAGAGCCTGACTCGAGTCCTGGACCAGGTCGAACTTGATACCAGCTGCAAAGAAAATCCAGATGTCATGGCATCCGGCCACAGCATGCTAGAATCTGAGTTTTTATTGGATGCCTTTAATTCTTTTCTGTGGGATTTTGGGTTCAATGACAACTAAGATGTCAATTTGGTGGGTTTTCTTGAGGCTGATGATTATATTCAGCATCGATTTATTAGCAAGCCCTCTCACGTTCTATGAAAGGATGTTAAGCATTAGGGATGGGGAGGGGATCGAGGTTGTGGAGCTTCATGGAAGACCTTGTGGTCCTTGTCGAGTGCTGTTCTTGGTTGTTCTTTTTCTTCTTCTTGTGAGATTTATTGGAGGTATTGTTGTTATCATCGGAGGGGTCTGACGCAGTCCCTGGGAGGATATTGGGACAGGTCCCGATGTCTTTTGTCTGGTCAGATACGTCTTCGAATTCATCGACTTCTGCTAGAGCGCATATGGGGTTGCTAGGATCTAGGAATCCGGCTTCCTTGGCGAGTCTCAGCCTTTCCGTGACCTCTTTGTCTAATGGTGGCCGAAAGGCTCTGCTAGGGTCTGTCGGGTTCGACGAGGAGGGGATTTCGATCTCATGTGCTGTGGAGTACGTTTCTTTGGTTCCCCCTGAGGACTGTGGGCCATGGTGGTTGATGTTTGAGTGGAGGTTTGTGGTGATTTGCTGGATGTTGTGATACTCTTCTCTACGCCGTTGTCTGGGTTGTCGGGCGCTTATGTGATGTCGATGGTAGGTGGATTCTCGAGTGCCTCGCCTTCGTTAATAATATATTCCAAATTCAAAGCTTCGAACCTGTTTATGGTTGATATCGAGTTGGGTTTAGAAGAGGTGGGCTTGCTTTGTTCGGTGGAAGGGGGGTAGTTTTCTGGATCTTTTCTGAGCAATTATCGAATATGAGGTGTGAGTTTGTGGTTGGTTGGGTGTGTTACAACTCCTCGCATTGCTTCTGCAGGGGGAGGTTCTTAGGGGCATGTTGTTTCTTTTGTTTAAGCGTCGGGTGGGCCTTGTAGCAAAACTCTGTGAGGTGTCCTCTTATGTGGCAGTGATTGCAGAAGAGAACTTGTTGTCGTAGATGAGAGGTTGGATATGGTTCAGGTTCCCTAACTCAATGTTGATTGATTTGGGAAGATCTTTGGAGATGTCAAGTTCTATGCAGACTTTAGCGTAGTTGGCTCTGGTTAGATTTCTGATTTCCTCCGCTATTGCCACAAAGGTGCCAAACGAGTTAACGATTCTTTTGAGAGCCGCTGGGATGAAGCAGATCAGAGAAGGGTTGGGGAGTGTGACCCAAGCTGCCACGATGGGCGAGTCCTCTCTTGGGTTGAGGGTCTGAGACCATCTGACTACTGTCATGGTTTTGGAGTCTACCTTGCTGGTGCCATGGGTCAGGGCGATCCTTTGGTCTTCTATTAAGGAGAGATGGAGCAGAATATTTTTGGGGTCCAGGGGGGCAACTCTGTATACCGACTGGAAGTGCCATTTGGCAATGGCTTCTTGAATTCTGGCAAGCTTTGGGCACCCCGCTGAGAATTTGAGCACAAAGGTGAATGAGAACCGCTGGTATAGGGAGATCAGATCAGCTTCATAAAAGGGGATCGTTAAAGGCTCTTCCGCTAGAGGCGAAGGATAATCTATCTCTGGGAGTGGGACATCAGGGAGGATCGGGATCTGCTGGACAACTCGATCGGTCCTTACCATATCAGCGAACGAGACTCCTAGCGAGGACCCTGGAGGAGCTGGAATGCTGGAAGGTGGATGGAGATGGAGCCGCCAGTCTTGGTGGGGTCCTGACGACGTCAGGGGACCGGGGCTGTTGCCTTGGACCTCCGAGATTGGCAGCACTGGAGGACGATCCGTGAAGAATGGACGGGCCTGGAGAGGAAGCCAGAATACCTCCTGGCACTCCCCCGGCTGTGGAAAGGGGGCGACCATGCCTTGGGAAGCTAGCCATCGCACAAGAGGGGCGCATGCGGCAGAAGATAGAACGGGAGAGACCGGTCCATTGGTGCCTGAGGCAGGGATGAGGACGGAAGAGACCGTCCCATGGGCGCATGAGGCGGGGATAAGGACGGTGGGGGCTCCTGGCTCCCGGCGACTAAGGAGGCGAGTGCATAGAGGGGATGGGCTGGCGCATAGGTAGCCCTAGGTGGCGTATAGCTTGGTTACGAAGCTGGCACGAGGGGGAAGTCGGGCGATGAAAGGAAGGAGATTGGCACATAGGGAAGCGGGCGATGAAAAGAGGGGGTAGGCGCATAGGCCTCCCCTGAAGGCGCAATGCCCTGCGCCTGAGCAGGCGCTAGGGAGAGGTGCGGTTACGCTAGATGCCGAATGGGCGCATGACCCTCACAGCGGGCGCATGCCCCGGGGGAAAGGGGAGAGGGTGCATGGCCGAGAAGATGGGGGGCGCATGGCTCGAGCTTGACAGAGCCCGAGAGCGGGAGGGATGAATTCAAAATTCGAACCTCATCTGAGGACGAACGGGAAAGATCTGGCCCTTCGTCCAGCCTGGCAAATAGGTGATGAACGTCACCGATAAGGGGCTGCTGCTCGGACGAGGACTGGGGTGCTGGGCTACTGGCCTGGGCCAGTTGGATCACCATGGCTAAACCCACTGAGGAGGGCAGACTTAGATTTAGCAGATTCGAGCACTGAGTGGACGCTCACTCCATGAAGTTATGGTAGAAGCTGCGCACAGGCCACTCTCTCTGGACCAGATTCATAAAGGCCAGATACTTCAGATTTGCTCACCCGACGATGGCGTTAGTGAACAATATGTCCTCGGCCACCTGGCGTCGCATCTCCAGAGGTCGCGAGCTCGCCGAACCCCTTATCCGACTGCAGCTGCGCAACGGTAACTCCTTGGTGAGTCACGATGTTTGGCTGGGTGACTCGCTCCTCATCGTCCACATCCCTCTCAACGGGGAGATCCATGACCTGTAGGATAACACTTTGGGATGGATCTGGAATAGAGTCAGTGAATGGCTCGGGCCGGAGGTGGCCGATTGTCTCGCAGCCGCTAATTTGCAAATCTCTGACCAATCGGACTCCCTACGGTGGACCCCCAATTCAAGCAGCTCTTTCTTGCTGACATCGGCCAGGATAGTTGCGAAAGGGACCGACGTCACGTCCTCCTTCATTGCCCCGTACTGGCAATCATGCATCCCTAAGAAATGGTCGATCCTTATCTGGTGAGCTCAGAGACAGAAACTTTCTACTGACGACTCCATCACCTCTTTCGGCTACAGCCTTGCATCGAGATGCCACTGATGTTCCTCCCCTCAAGAGGAGTCGGTGGAGCACGTCCTGCATTTCGGAGACCTGGCATCACAGTTGTGGTCCAGCCTCAACACTTAGCTACGGCAAACTCACTATCCCGAAGGCTTCAACGATCTCCTTGCCTACTGGGGAAGCTCCCACGGCCGTCAGATCGTCGCAGCCTCCGGTATTTGGGTTCTGTGGAAAAATTGGATCAAGTATATGTACATGGGGTGCCAATTCCTTCCTTACCAGCTCCTTAGAGAAGCCCTTCGTCAAATCCATCGTGCCAGGCGGCGCTGCACTCACTCCGAGGACAGCTTTTGGGATGCCATGACCTAACCATCGCCCTTCTTCGCAAGGTTTTGGGTTGACGCTCTACGTCCTTTTGTAGTTCTTTCTTTCTTTTTGGGCGCGTGGCGCTTTTACTTGTATAGGCATCTACATTTTGCGCCTGATACATCAATAGAGTTCCCCGTCTAAATATATATATATATATATATATATATATATATATATATATATATATATTATGTTATATATATATATTAATATATATATATATATATATTTATATATATATATATATATATATATATATATATATATTTATATATATATATATATATATATATGTAAAATATATATATATATATATTTTCATGTGTCATGTGTCTTGAGCATCTCGAGCCCTTCCTCCCACGGAGGTGGCTGGGTGGCGGTGGCCACGGCCTCCGGGCCAAGGTCGGGTGGAGTCGTCCACCGGCTTTGGTTTTTTATAAAAAGAAAAAAAAATTATTTTTACGTGTGTGTGTATATATATTTTTAACGTGTGTGTGTATATATACACACACACGTAAAAATTATATATATATATATATATATATATATATATATATATATATATATATATATATATATATATATATATATATATATATATATATATATATATATAGTGTGTGTGTGTGTGTCTTAGATATATAGTATGTGTGGGTATGTGGATGGTAAATAACCATGTCTATTTATGTACCTTGGTATCTATGCATATTTGTATGTGCATTACCTATATATATATATATATATATATATATATATATATATATATATATATATATATATATATAAAATATATATATATATATATATATATATATATATATATATATATATATATATATATATATATATATATATTACATGTGTGCTTGTGTAGATAGATGGAGAGTGTCAATATAGTGTAGAGTGGTGAAAATGTGCATGTGAGAGGATTTAGGTGACAGGTTCATGTGTATATGTAGGATGAATGTGTGTGTGCATATAGTATAAGTGACTAGGTGAATTTGTGATAGTCAGAGAATGGCTCCCTGAAAGGTCTTGCTTTGGGCAAGCACTGTAGCAGGGGGTCATGCAGGCAGTCCCTGTTTGCACAGTAGGGAGTTCAAACATATTCGAACCCTGGCAGCAGGGCTTGGTTCCTGCTTAGGCAGCAGGTGCATAGTAGGGAGTGAACCCACCTAGCAGCAGGGCAGATGGCAAGCAAGGAAAAACTTTCCTTTTTGGTTTGGGCTTGGCACGGGTGATAGAGAAGGGGTTCCAGGAACATTAGAAAGGCAGCAGGGGTATGTACATACACCTGCCTACATGTGTGTATACATGTGTGTGTTTTGTTATGGCAATGACAAATATTGGGATGTGTTAGGTGAGTTAGTGTCTGTAGGAGAGAAGGATTATATGGCTATTTGTGTGTATGTGTATTAGAGGAAAGGGGGTCGCTTGTGCACAGTGAGAGGCAGTATCAGCAAGGTAAGGGTGAGACCCTTGCACATTCCTGAAATGCACCTATGAACCTTGTACAGCTGTTGGAGAGGGGGATTAGGCCTCTATACAACAATAGAGATAGCGTAGGGGAGGGTACTGCTCACCGAATAATGGAGTACACAGGTAACTGTCCAATGTACATGGCAATACACTTGTGCACTTGCATAGAGGTGAATTCCTTGCACCGGCCAAGTAACAGCAGAGGAAGGGGGCTTTAGTTGCCTATACACCAGGGTTAGGCCTATATGTTAGTAGGCAGGGGCTTCACTGTAGTAGCAGCGGAGTGTCTTGTGGGGAAGGTATGACAGTGTGTGTGAGTAACACATATCAATGGTAGCAATGTCCATAGGGAGCTCAACTATAGGACTAACAGCATTAGAGAGGAGTGTTAGGGGAACATGACTGTTTGTGTAGTGTGTGTGTATGTGTGTGTGTGTGTGTGTGTGTGTGTGTGTGTGTGTGTGTGTGTGTATTTTGACTTGTGTGATGTCCTAGTAGGTAGTTAAGGTTGTGCAGTCATGTGTATGTGTGTACCTAAACATCTAGGTTTGTGTACAAGTGTGTGCGAGTCTATGTGTAGCTAGTAGATAGGAAGAGAGGGGTGAAGAGGTCAGGTTGTACGGAGGGAAAGGGGCTCCCTGCAGCTATGTGTGCCTGTTTGCACACTGGAGTAAGATATAAATATTTTTGAGAAATTAAATGGCAAGGAGGAAGATATAAATATTTCCTCAATGATTTGTAGTTACGAAATGGCAAGGAGGAATATATAAATATTTCTGAGAAATTAAAATTCGAAAATATTGTGGTAATAGTGGATTTATTTATTTATTTTATTTTATTATTTATTTATGTTTGAATTTTTAGCATGTTTACGAGTTAGAATTTCGAGGACGAAATTATTTTAAGGTGGGTAGATTTGTAGCCTCCCTTCCCAGAAATTTTCAAAATATTTTTTATTATTTATTTGAGTTAAATAGTTATTTTAGAATTTTATAAATAATTAATTAGTTAAATATTACGGTAGATGATTTTTAGTCATGATTAGGGGTTGGAGTACAAGACGACTAGGGATCATGGCACGGATAGTGCAGTGGCGTGCTTTGACTAGTGTGTTAGTACTGGTAGGGAAGACCGAACAATAGTGATATCCTAACTAGGAAAACCAGGCCAAGTTGCGACTTAACCCTTACCGAAGTTTATTTATTATTATTTATATTATTGTGTTTTAGGGAAACCGGTTATATCATTTTAGTACGGACTGGACCCGAACTGAGCCCAAGCCCATGTAGTCCTGCGGTACGTGTAATGACATTCGTATTGATGCATGTTGGTATGATTGTGTGTCGTATTCCATTTTAGTGATCTAATGAGTATTCCTAAATATTCTTAATTTAATATTATAAATATTGTTATTAGTTGGTATTCAATAATATTTGTATAAAACAGGCCCTGTGCATTTTTTGGATTATTAGAGGATGCAGAATGGTATATACATCATCTTTGGTTTATTAAAATTTGTTATTATTATTATTACTATTATTATTATTATTTTGGGGTTGTTATTTAATCTTATTATTTTATTGATTATAATTAATGGTTATATTTAATTGTTATATTAAAATTGTTACATGTGATTTATAATTTATGCATAAACATAATATATTAAATATTGCGTATTGTGTATGTTTACGTATACTTTATAATATATATATGTATAGGTGAAGGTATTGTAAATATATATATATGGTATATGTGTATTTATATATAAATATACATTATATACTTTTCCAGTTTCTAATTTGTTAGAACTGAACTCATAGTAGATACTTTGTTCTCTTTAATGAATGTGCTCATTATGAAGTCTAGTACTAAGAAATGAAGTAGATTTTCTTATAATAGAAAAATGGGTTAACACATAAATGGAAAGAATGTTAAGTCCGAATGACTGATCAGTATTATCTTTAGTATTCCAGTTGATTTGTATCCCTTCACTACACATTAACAATGGAACAAAGCCAAGCCATTCCAGCCCGACCATTCTGTATACTGAATGGTATACATAGAAAAGGAAAATGAAAACTCACCCAAACCGGCCAAATAAAGCCCACCCGAGTTGAACAGCCCACCCGAGTTGAACCAATGCTCAGCCAGCATTATAAGACGAACCCGACCCCGGCTGTTCGTAACATCAGATTTCGAAACAGAGGAGGGGCGAGGGAACTTCAAACCCTAACTCGACAAGCCGACATGCCTGTGGCGACCCCCGACCCTAGGCGTGCCCCGCGCACGCGCGCCGCCGAGGGCAACGCCGGAGCAGGCCGTCCACAGCCGCGCGCACCTACAACTGAAATAAGGCGACAGCAACAACGGTATTTCGGGGGCAAGTTCGAGGTGAGTTTCCTCTGATGTCGATTCACCATTTTTCTATCTACGAAATCCTACGGAGAGCCGATATAACCATTTAGGGACTCTAGTAATTAGGTTTTGATCAAGTTGCACGACCTGTCCTCGAATTCGACACGAAGTCGAGAGAAAAACCTGTTCGAAAACAGGGTAAAGACTGTCCAACCACCCACTTTTGACGATCGATTCTGATCGATCCAGTATTATATTAGAAAATCTATTTGAAGGGTCTTTTAGAAAACATATAGGGCTTCATAATCCTTTTTGTCGATTCAGAAACCATCGACTACATGTCGAGAAATCGAATCCCGAACTTTGACGAAAATATGTTTTAAAAACTAGAAAAACCATCCACATGACGTGCGTTCCGCCATTCCGTGCGACGTGGTCGCACACCGTAAGTATCGAAAGGTGCGTAACAGCTTCGTGGTCGTGTGGGCTTTGACGGAATTCAAATTGGTCGCGTGTGCGCGACGAATTTGATGCGTATCCGTCGAAATTCACCGTATCGTGCACTTTGCAAATTTTTCAATTACTTTGTGCATGCTCTTCAGATCGAGACGAAACTTACGCCAACAGGACCATATCGTTTTTATGGTCCTGCAAGCCCAGTTTGGTCCGATTCTGAGACTGTTGATAAAATTACCGTTTTACGGGCCCCGCGGTTCCACTCAACGGGCAATTTTGTGCACGGCCCGCCGAAATTCAACTTTGGACATACGGTTGGGTTCGTATCGAAAAATCGGATCCATAGACATATAGTTTGACGACTTTAGAGACCGTTGACTCTGGCACGCTTTTCGGTGCAAAGCGGGTCCAACGGCGGACGTCATTTTTGCCCGAAATTATCGTTTTGCCCCTGTGTCCAGAATTGGACTTAAGGACAGGCAATTCTAGCTAATTTGACTATTCTGAGAACGTTGGTACTGTTTATTTCAGCATCCGGAGACTTCAACATGTGTTGACTGATTGTGGCTCATTGAGTGGTATATTATTATTGGTTTCTCCAGCTAAGGACCTCAGGCAAGTGCACTTTCTGATTGCTTTCTGATTCATAGTAGTCTTTTCATTTCATGTCTATATATATATCTTGCTGCTTGTTGACACGCTCGTCACACGAAGTAGTCGGAAGGGAAAATATCTTAGTAGACATGTGGACTACCCAGAATTATCCCAGTGTCTCTCGTGAATGCTAGCAGCTGCACATGACACGTATAGTATGTCTTATTTACCCCCTAGCCGTTCACATGTCGAAACGGATATTTCATACCACCTAGATTGCTGTCTTTTATTAGTTTTTCCTTGTTTACTTCTCTATCGTGCTATATCATCAGTTATCTTCCAGTTTTTATTTCTTATATGCTATTTTCATGTCTTGTTAATTCTATTGTGTTTTGATTACCATCGGTTTGTGTACTTGTTCCATTCCTGACTGGAAACAAACATTTTTCAAGTTTAGCCGCGATCACTATTAGCACTGAAAAGACATGGGTATGCGGAGGCCGACCTAGAAATAGAAAACAAGTGTATCAATTTTATTAACTGTAAAATCTTGTATTTTCTTTAATTATAAATGTTGTAATAAATATAGAAATGTGACTGAGCATCAATTGTTATTCTTTGAGCATTTATTTCTTGCAGACTTGACAGCGTTCTACCGCCGATTCTACGGCGTAGGCTGGCTTGGACACGCCTCGTATCCGGAAGAGCGGGTGCGGGTCGTGACAAGTTTTTGTGGTGGCCCATGCAGGTCAGTTTTTGCAAATTGTGCGAACTCGTGATGGTACTTAAGATTAGTCGTACTATTGCGAGCCTGAGACCAGGAAATGCTCATTCACAAACTAGGATTAAAATAATTTAAGATAATGACTAGGACTAGGAGTCCCTTGTTCAAATTGATCGAATGGGTAGCTAAGGTTGTTAGATAGGCCATGCTATTTAAGCATTATTGAATTCAGATGACTTGCCAAACCTCTACAGAAACACTATTACCCTGATATGACGACAAGATCCAACGTGGGTATATTACTCACTTGGCTAGTTAGGTTCTCCCTAGAATTAAGGCTATAATCTTGATAACCTGTTCAGTTTTCTTTTGCTCTTTGTAGATATAATTATTTTATTTTATCATCAGTTAGAATTGCCTGTTTTAAATTCTATTTTGCTGTAAGTAGCAGGTTTATAATTTCTGATTCTGTTTTTCATATACAAATCTCGATGTAGGATTGGTTCAAGGTTTTCCCCTCATCCATTTGAAAAATTTATGAAATCAAGATTAGGATGTTCTTATTTTATTTGTCTTCAGATATTTTCTTTCGACCAGCCTTTTACTTTAAGGATTGAGACTTACAGGCCGGTGTTTTCGCTTTCTACCATAGTCAACTAAGTTGAATCCTTAGCAGCTCTTTGATGTCCTTAGGAATATAGTAGGAGCAGTTTAACGACTAGACAGCAGCGCACTATCGCCAATTACCTAAGAGCGGAGAGTGAGGGTGCACTACAGCCAGCAGCGCACTGGCGAGGCACAACCCATAGAATTGAAATTATTTTAAAGAATCATAGTCTATGGAATATTGCAGAAACTATGTTCTCGTTGACTTCTTTTAGATCTTAGATACCCTTGTGTCAATGTAAGGTAGAGTACCGATAGCCTATCATATCTGAATCACGGAACCAAGGATTTACCTAGAATATAGAATTTATAGTTCCATAACTCATTAGTCGACCAAGGCCTTATTGATAGAAAGGTAGTGAGAAGACTGTATGAGCAAGAACACCAGGTAAGATTTTGACTTTCTCAAAAACTCGAATTACTTACTCCTCCTTCCAAAAATCGCGCATGCTTGAATTTTGACTATTTGACCAACACTGCTATTACAGCCTAGCTTTGCAAGCTTACTCTTTTATCGAGCTTGATTCGAGACATATGTTTATTGGGGACGCCCGCTAACATATTGTCTAATCAGAATCATCGTATCACGGTCTGATCAACCATGATGCATTTGGTTCGCTCTTCATTTAATTACCCTACGTGGACTGAGATATAGAGATATCCAGGATCTCATCCGCGATTGCTTGATAATTCCTCTTGAATTATATATTCGCTTTTGAATCACGTAATTGTATTCAGCGATATCTCTTGAACTCTTTAATTGTTTTTGTCTTTTACTGATTAAAACGACGGAAGCTCGTAATTGATAGGTGGATACAGAGTATCCCCATGGCTATGATAGTGGTATACACCAGTGTAGCTACCATCGGCCAGCCCTGTGACTGGAATCTTGCCTTGAGTTACTCGTCCTCCTCTCAACCCTATAACCTCATTATTCCTAAAACCCTGCCCTAGCTTCTAAGGTGGGTAGACTGTAAGCCTTCTTGGGATATACGAAGATTACCGATTGATTAGAATAGTTTTCCATTAGGATGATAATTAGAGTCCCATGGACTCCCACTTTTCATTTAGATCATTTTGTGTCCTCGACCGTGTCGTTATTATTCGGAGCACGAGGCCAGTTGTTACCTTTCAACAAATTTCACATACAAGATCTAGACGAGTCCACCTTCATCTAGGTACATCATGTCCCAGTCAAACCCGTCCCCTTGTACTCTATTTTTGTGGTACGACTTTCATGATAAAAGGATTAGTTATAACCCTTAACATAATGCCGGTACACTTCCTGACTTCCATTAGAGCCTCAACTTCGATCCATTTCCTTCGACCAAATATATGGTCCTGATCTACTCGAAGCCCACTACGTACGTACCACTAGTGTGCCACCCAATTGAGGTCTCACGTGCTACTTAAACACAAAAGTCACTGAAGGCAAATTTTTGGGCTTTATGAACTTAACTAACCAACTTGACGGACAACTAGCTCAACCCTTGGACAGAAACCTATTCTAGAATACCCTAACTTAATAGACATAGTTTTTATCTTGGGATCTTGTTCAGTCGATATGGATTGAAATCCAATGTTCAACCAACCAACGACTGATATCTAAATAGAGAATCCAGTAGGATCACAATCTAGATTTTTCAAACTCCATTCCATTTTGGAACCTTGTTTAGAAAATTCCGAGATTGGAACTTTTGTATTCCAGATTGCAAGCTCTCCTAAAGAACGAATGATTCTTAGATTTAGTCAATGACTAGACTAGAGTAGCCCAATCTAGTGAATAAGACTATAGGTTCATAAACACTCTTTCTATCGGTATCCTTGGATACTTTCTACCGCTCTTGAAATTTTATATTTATTCTTGATTATTTTTATTTTTATGACCTTCCAATTTCAGAGCGACGAGTAGTCATGCTTACTAGAGTTTGCCAATATTCTTAGCTACTTGTATAGATTTGCATATTAAGTTTTTGGGTTGCTTGATAGATACAAGAGGATTTTAGAAACCAGATGCCTAGATATCTGTTGGTAGGATTGTTAGCAACCAGTTAGAAGATTTTAAGATTTTAGTGTGAGGAGTAGTGTGACCAAAGGTGGGTAGAAGTCCTCGATGATTTGTAGTTACGAAATGGCAAGGAGGAAGATATAAATATTTCTGAGAAATTAAAATTCGAGGATATTATGGTAATAGTGGATTTATTTATTTATTTTATTTTATTATTTATTCATGTTTGAATTTTTAGCATATTTACGAGTTAGAATTTCGAGGACGAAATTATTTTAAGGTAGGTAGATTTGTAGACTCTCTTCCCAGAAATATTCAAATATTTTTTATTATTTATTTGAGTTAAATAGTGATTTTAGAATTTTATAAATAATTAATTACTTAAATATTATGGTAGATGATTTTTAGTCATGATTAGGGGTTGGAGTACAAGACGACTAGGGATCATGGCACGGATAGTGCAGTGGCGTGCTTTGACTAGTGTGTTAGCCCTAGTAGGGAAGACCGAACAATAGTGATATCCTAACTAGGAAAACCAGGCCAAGTTGCAACTTAACCCTTACCGCAGTTTATTTATTATTATTTATATTATTGTGTTTTAGGGAAACCGGTTATATCATTTTAGCCCGGACTGGACCCGAACTGAGCCCAAGCCCATGTAGTCCTGCGGTACGTCTAATGACATTCGTATTGATGCATATTGGTATGATTGTGTGTCGTATTCCATTTTAGTGATCTAATGAGTATTCCTAAATATTTTAATTTAATATTATAAATATTGTTATTAGTTGGTATTCAATAATATTTGTATAAAATAGGCCTTGTGCATTTTTGGGATTATTAGAGGGTGTAGAATGGTATATACATCATCTTTGGTTTATTAAAATTTGTTATTATTATTATTACTATTATTATTGTTATTTTGGGGATGTTATTTAGTCTTATTATTTTATTGATTATAATTAATGGTTATATTTAATTGTTATATTAAAATTGTTATCATGTGATTTATAATTTATGTATAAACATAATATATTAAATATTGCGTATTGTGTATGTTTACGTATACTTTATAATATATATGTATAGGTGAAGGTATTGTAAATATATATATATATATGGTATATGTGTATTTATATATAAATATACATTATATACTTTTCCAGTTTCTAATTTGTTAGAACTGAACTCATAGTAGATACTTTGTTCTCTTTAATGAATGTGCTCATTATGAAGTCTAGTACTAAGAAATAAAGTAGATTTTCTTATAATAGAAAAAATGGGTTAACACATAGATGGAAAGAACGTTAAGTCCGAATGACTGATCAGTATTATCTTTAGTATTCCAGTTGATTTGTATCGCTTCACTACACATTAACAATCGAACAAAGCCAAGCCATTCCAGCCCGACCATTCTGTATACTGAATGGTATACATAGAAAAGGAAAACCAAAACTCACCCAAACCGGCCCAATAAAGCCCACCCGAGTTGAACAGCCCACCCGAGTTGAACCAATGCTCAGCCAGCATTATAAGACGAACCCGACCCCCGCTGTTCGTAACAGCAGATTTTAAAAACAGAGGAGGGGCGAGGGAACTTCAAACCCTAACTCGACATGCCGACACGCCTGCGGCGACCCCCAACCCTCGGCGTGCCCCTCGCACGCGCGCCGCCGATGATAATACCGGACGGCCGGAGCAGGCCGTCCACAGCCGTGCGCACCTACAACTGAAACAAGGCGACAACAACAACGGTGTTTCGGGGCAACTTCGAGGTGAGTTTCCTCTGATGTCGATTTACTATTTTTCTATCTACAAAATCCTACGGAGAGCCGATATAACCATCTAGGGACTCTAGCAATTAGGTTTTGATCAAGTCGCACGACCTGTCCTCGAATTCGACACGAAGTTGAGAGAAAAACCTGTTCGAAAATAGGGTGAAGACAGTCCAACCACCCACTTTTGACGATCGATTCTGATCGATCCAGTATTATATTAAAAATCTATTTGAAGGGTCTTTTAGATAACATATAGGGCTTCATAATCTTTTTTGTGATTCGGAAACCATCGACTACATGTCGAGAAATCGAATCCCGACTTTGACGAAAACCTGTTTTAAAAACTAGAAAAACCATCCACGTGACGTGCGTCCCACCATTCGGGCGACGTGGTCGCGTACCGTACGAAAGGTGCGTAACAGCTTCATGGTCGTGTGGGCTTTGACGGAATTCAAATTGGTCGCGTGTGCGCGACGAATTTGATGCGTATCCGTCAAAATTTATCGTATCGTGCACTTTGCAAATTTCTCAATTACTTTGCACGCTCGTCAGATCGAGACGAAACTTACGCCAACAGGACCGTATTATTTTTTGGTCTTGTATGCCAAGTTTGGTCCGATTCTGAGACTGTTGATAAAATTACCGTTTGTGGGCCCCGCGGTTCCACTCAACGGGTGATTTTGTGGGCCCGCCGGAATCCAACTTCGGACATACGGTTGGGTTCATATCGAAAAACCGGATCCGTAGACATGTAGTTTGACGACTTTAGAGACCGTTGACTCTGGCACGCTTTTCGGTGCAAAGCGGGTCCAACGGTGGACATCGTTTTTGCCCGAAATTACTGTTTTGCCCCTGTACCAGAATTGGACTTAAGGACAGGCAATCCTAGCTAATTTGACTATTTTGAGAATGTTGGTACTGTTTATTTCACATCCGAGACTTCTACATGTGTTGACTGATTGTGGCTCATTGAGTGGTATATTATTGGTTTCTCCAGCTAAGGACCTCAGGCAAGTGCACTTTCTGATTGCTTTCCGATTCATAGTAGTCTTTTCATTTTATTTCTATACATATATCTTGCTGCTTGTTGACACGCTCGTCACTCGGAGTAGTCGAGAGGGAAAATATCTTAGTAGACATGTGGACTACCCAGAATTATTCCAGTGTCTCTCGTGAATGCTAGCAGCTGCACATGACACGTGCAGTATGCCTTATTTACCCCCTAGTCGTTCACACGTCAAAACGGATATTTCACACCACCTATAGCTGTCTTTTATTAGTTTTTCCGTGTTTACTTATCTATGTGCTATATCATCAGTTATCTTCCATTTTTATTTCATATGCTATTTTCATGTCTTGTTAATTCTATTATGTTTTGCATTGTCGTCGGTTTGTGTACTTGTTCTATTCCTGACTGGAAACCAACATTTTTCAAGTTTAGCCGCGATCACTATTAGCACTGGGAAGACATGGGTATGCGGAGGCCGACCTAGAAATAGAAAACAAGTGTATCAATTTCATTAACTGTAAAATCTTATATTTTCTTTAATTATAAATGTTGTAATAAATGTGAATGCGCATCAATTGTTATTCTTTAAGCATTTATTTCTTGCGGGCTTGACAGCGTTCTACCGCCGATTCTATGGCGTAGGCTGGCTTGGAACGCCTCGTATCCGGAAGAGCGGGTATGGGTCGTGACAGGCACCTTGCTATTTATAGGAGTGGGGTGTGATCATTAGGGTTTGCAATGATTGCCCCTTTGAAAAGTCGCGGTTTGGGGATTAATTACATTTTCCTTGATCCTGTCGTGTTGGCAATTAATCTGGGCCGTTGATCTTGATTGCAACGAATCTGTGCATTTAATATTGATTGCGCCAAATCCACATGGGCAATTAATGTTAATTGTCACGAATCTTCGTGATTTATTATGACAAACTCGGATCTCCTGCCACATGTTCAATCTGCTTGATTGCAATAAATCTGATTTGATCCGGAATTATAGTGATTACACTAAATCTGGTAGCTGGATTTTTGATAAATCTTGATTGATTTGGGTATCACGTGTCCAATCATCATTATACTGCGAGCTGTAGGGACACGAGTGAAACTGATCTTCTGTCACGTGTCCTAACCGTGAGCCACAGGGACAGGGTGTCTTGACAGAGTTGCATGAGGGTGGCTTCTCAGGATTTGAACTGCATGAAGGTGGCAGCCGCATAGGTGCGGCCTCCGAAATCTGAGCCGCATGAGGGTGGTTTCCAACTGAACCGCATAAGGCTGGCCACGTGTCAAGGCCTTATGGGCGTGGCCTTTCCGCATTTGAGCCGCATGGAGATGGTCTCCACAATCCGAGACGCATGAGAGTAGCGGCCGCATGGGGGTGGCCCCCATGATCTGAGCCGCATAGGAGTAGCAGCCGTATGGGGGTGATCCGAGCCGCATAGGAGTAGCAGCCGTATGGGGTAGCCCCCATAATTCGAGACTCATAGGAGTAGCAGCCGTATGGGGGTGGCCTCAACCTGAACTGCATAAGGATAGCCATGTGTCCGAGCCGCATGGAATGAAGTGCTTTGGAATTCGGTGGATCGTGCCAGCTATAGAGATTTTGTTTATTTCCCTAGGAGCACGCCATTATGTCAGAGTCATCATTGTAGCTTTATGTCAAGCTGTCAAACCTTCATGTCAGAGCAATCGCTTCGTATTAATTGAGCCAGCTGCATAAATTAATTTATGGCCAGTTTGTGAAGGACATTTTGAACCGCATAAGGCCACGTGGCTCGCTGGGAGTTTCTGAACCGGATGAACTCTAATGGACGTTTGAGCCGCATGGAACTCCCCTGGTCTTGAGCCGCATAGGATGTCCTGTTCATTTCCATGCTTCTATAATACCCCCTTCAAAGTTTTCAATTTGAAAAATTGAAATACTTTGAATGAGAAGCATGGCTATGTCCACATATGCTCTCCTGGCCGCATAGGATGTTCTGGCCACATGGATGCCTGGCGCATGGACTTCCTAGCCGTATGGCCTTTCTAGCCGCATGGATTGCTCTAGCCGCATGAACCGCTCTGGCCGCATGGACCGCTCTAGCCACATACTATCTTTTCTGCCACGTAGGCGTCATTAATTGCACTTTATTCATTTTTTGTTTTAGAGCCATCTTTTGGAGGAATCCCAAGAGTCGGTTCATTAAATATTTCGATTTTATGCTTTGATGAATCTCCTTTATGAGAGGGACGAAATCCTAGGAGTCGGTTTTGCCTGCAGCACACGACCCGAAGCGTTCCTCTGTCCACGTGCCCCCCTTTGTTCTCCTATAAATAAGAGTAATTTGGAGAAAGAAACTCTTTACTCTCTTTCCCGATTTAAGCTCTTCTTGTCCTAACTGTCGTCCTCCTCTTCTTCTTCTTCGATCCTTCGATGGCCCCAAGACTTTCAAGGCTGCGGCGAAGGGTAAGGGAGTGGTGTAAAATCCTAAATTTCTACTATTTTTTTTATTTAATTATTTGTACTGATTTAAAATTTTTGTATTTTTCGTCACGTAGTCATATTGTACGTCGTATGCGAAATTTTCGTTTGCTCGACGAGTACGAATATGTGCGAGCGTACATATTTTATAAAAACATTTTCTTTTCTATTTTAATATACACTTTCAAAATTATATAATTATTATTCTTGCTATAAAAAGCCTTTGTTTCTAAAAAGTTATTAATATAAATAATATTTTGTATACTAGAAAAGCCTAATTATGTAAAGGATATTCGTTGCATACAAATATTTCGTTATTTATTTATTGGTCTATTTTAAAAAGTATAATTTTTGAAATTTATTAATAGTAATATTTTATTGTTCAAAAAGATATTTAAAAATATTTATTTTCGAAATTATTATTATTGGTATTTTGAAAATATTTTTGGAAGTTATTTTGGCCAATTAAATCTTGATTTAATGTTTGGAATTATTTAAATAGATTAAACTAATATCTATATTTGATTCGATTTTAAACTAAAGGGATTTAATTTAAATGAGATTGGATTTGGATTTGGATTGATTTGATTGCTTTTAAATTAAATTTGGAAATATCCAAATTGGGTTTAAACTATTCCTAATCATTATCTAATTGGGAATTCCCACATCCTATAAATATAGCCAGGTACTCCTCCAATATTTTTTCATCCACCAAATTTCCACCACAAGTGCAGTGCCTCGTGTCATTGTCCGTGCCCAGATTCTTATTCCAGTTCTTTTACAATTACATTATCTTCTTCCTTGTGTCGGACACACCCCGACATCATCAAATCCCTAATCCTAGCCTAGCATAGTCTACGCTGCTTCTTCCTCCCGTCAACGTCTGCCGTACCCGACCTTGGTCCCCGACCTTCACCCCAGTCTTCCACCACCGTCACCAACACCATCACCTACGCCCTAGCTAACTGCAGCCTACCAACACCATCCCCGAAGCCGCCCATCACCCCTGTCATCCGCCGCACTCCTGGCGACCCTTCAACCCAACATCAGACCCAGCACCACCACGTCGTCACCCCCACCATGACCAGCACCTGACCCGTCCCGGCCAGTACCTCACCACCGACGCGGAACACCAAAACCATCACCGTCACCACAACCATCGTCATCGATACCACCACAGACCCGCCACAACCGACCAACGCCTTGGCCACCCCGGCCGGCGACTTCCTAACACCACCAACACCAGAAACCAAAAGAAAAAGAAAACCAAAACGAAACCCTTACCTCTGCCGTGATCGACCGCCGCAGCATCGCCGTGCCCCCGCTAAACCCACGTAGCCGCGACCGCTCGCCTCCGCGAGCAGCCTCCGCCGCCAAAAGTGGCCGGAGCTCCGTCGACACCTGAACCCCCGTCGCCCTAGTCCACCAGATCCCGGCAACCGCTGCGAGCTCCGCCGACCAAAATCACCTCCGCCGATCTGAACCCTCTCTGCGCCTTCCTCCGGCGCGTAGCTCCCCCGGCGGTCAGCACCATGGCCGACCGCTCGAACCCCCAACTCACCGCGGTCATCCCGCGCCTTGCCGACCCCCTCCGCCCGCTCTCCCTCGCCCTCTCGCCTTCTCTCTCACTTCTTGATCTCCTTTCCATTTTTGTTTTCTCTCAACTCTCTCTCTCTCTCCTTCTTTTTTTTCGTTTGTGTGTGTATAGTCTTCCTTGGGAAGGAAGACAGCAGGAGAGATTCATTCGTTGGGTGAGTGAGACTTTTTTTTTTGTCCATTAATTTTTGTTATTATTATTATCATTTTTATTATTATTTATTTATATTATTATATTATTATTATTGTTGTTTTGTGTATTATCATTAATATTATTATTATTATTATTATTATTATTATTATTCATAGTACTTCTATGATAATTTTTGCTCTTATTGCTAAAAACCATTTCTTTGAAATTTCTATGAAGATATTATTTTTACTATTTTCAAGGTAGATTTTACCAAAAATAAATACTGTGCAAAAATATATATATTTGTTTTAACCCTAAAAACACTTTTTAACTTTCTTGATATCTTTCTAAAAACTATTTTACCCTTAAAATTTTTAGCCTTTTTGGAATATTTATTTTTTACTAATAGAATATATTTTATAAATATTTTATCGTACATATTATTTTTCCAACTTCCTTCGATTTTTATCCAGCCAGTGACTACGCCCATTACTCCTAACCTCCTGCCAATCTGTCCTTCAACCTATCCACCCTAACCAAATTGACCCTTCTGGACCCAATGAAACCGACCGTGTCACTATCCGAGGTCCCCTTGTACAGTTGTTGCACCAAAGTTGCAGATCGTGCCACCATGATTATCGCAGCACACCAGGCACTTTACCAGGCAAGACACCTTGCCATTTGCTGTTTAATTATTTTAGCTCATATTTCATGCATGTTCATTATTTTCTTTATGCAAAATAAACTGTGATACATGGCATAACTGTTAAAATTTACTGTTCAGTTTTCTGCTATGTACAATTTTCTTACACATTAAACCTAGATTTAAGGGACCACCTATGTGTGTTGCATTCATAGCCGTGACACGTTGTACCACGAAGTTGTGTGTCGCATGTAGAACTCGAAGTGTGTGATTGGCTGGCCACCAGTACGTACAAGCCGTATGATAGGAATAACCGCTAATAGAGGTTGCATGCTAGTTTAACATAGCGGTTATAGAGTTAGCATTGGGCGGGAAGAACATGATTGGAAGTTGACTACCACCCTATCTATCGTAGACTCGCTCGCTACTGAGGAACGATAGGTAGACTGTATGCTATAGACTCGCTCGATAGTGAGGAATACCATATGGTGTTGTGACTCGCTACTGAGGTACTGCATTGTTAATTTCTCGACTTGACTGGGTAGTCATGCGACCATGAACTGTTCTTAAACTGCATTCACTTAGACGGTTAGGCTACCCTTATCTTTAGGTACGAGTACCTTTGGTTTGGGTACTTGTATCTGACCGTGGCTTGGAACAATAACTTGTCACGGATTAGTTCGTCATATCTTGTCCTTGTTTGGTTGTAGGTGTGACTTACTACTTCGATGAGAAGGTATTGAACCTTGTTGGGGTTCGGATACCATATTGGATTAATAGCATGGAAAGATACGTCGCCGTGAATTAGTTTACAATCTCCTGTCCTTGTTTGGTTGGGGGGATGGTACACTCGTTCAGTAGGTGCGTATTGGACTATGTTATAAATTCGATTTACTTATTTATTTGAGCGATATTTAATCAGTTTATATGGCATGCTATTATGTGTCTTGTTACGTCCCTCTGAGGACCTGGTTGTCTTGCCAGGTGTGTGCTATTGTCTTTCGCAGGTGCTCTAGCTCTAGCCGTGTTCATTGCTATTTCTCGAGGATGATTGCACTTGGATCGTCTTCGCTTCGCTCGCCGCTCATTTCATTTCCCATGTATTTTATTTCCTTATTTTGTTGGTAGTGGATTTGTCTCCGCCCAACATATTGTATTGAGACAATTTATTATCTTCTATTCATTTATTTTGTGTGGATGAGATTAGTTGTGGTTTTACTGCATTCTACAGCTTATGTATTTATACGAGGCTTCCATATATTGGAGTATACTTCGTATAAATACAGCTGGCATGACTACGTTCCTAGTCCTACGTATTTTGGGACTGGGGCGTTACATATTTTTATGGTGGCCCATGCAGGTCAGATAAATTGTTTGGTTACTTTACCGTACCAAGCAAGCCTGCGTATAGGATTAGAAGTTTAGGATCTCATCCACATACTTGACCTCCTTCCTTGATTTTATCTACCGTTTGACTCATCAATTGCATCTTGCTTGATCTCTTCTATCATTAATCTTATCTTCCCTTCGTGCTCACTAGAGATTGACCCTACTAGTTAGATGTCCCAAACCCTTAGCTTAATTCTTTAAGTTGGGTAGAATACCCCACACACCTTGACCATTAAGGGAATACAAATGGTATTATCTATACCATAGAGACTAGAGGAAGTTAACCATTGGTCAACCAAGCCTTGGTCAATAAACCATAGAATGATGGTATAGGAATAAACAAGACTTAGGTTCCTATGACTCTTAGACTAATCATATTTGTTCTTTATTTCAATCTTAATCTCGTGCGTATATTTTTACTACCTAGACTAATGATGCTAATGTAGCCTAGTTTTGCAAGCTCAATTCTTTATCAAGCTTGTTCATGACATATGTTATTAGAGGCCTCCACTAACAGATTGTCTAATCAGAACTGGTTCATAATGGTCTGATCAACCGAGTGCACTTTGGTTCGCTTTTGTCTATTACTCTACGTGGATGGAAACATAATTAAACGTGGCCCTTATAATCCATCCACGACTGCCTTGACAATTCCTTTGAAATTCCTTTCGGTCGTCTTTGAATCACGTACTCGCATTCGATAAGATCGTCTTTTGCACCCCTTAATGCTTTTGCCTTCACCTATTCTAGAAGGACGAACGCGTTATACTAGGATCTCCTCTAGCCTTTCTATCGATAATGATCGTTATCACTCTATGTTGCTACTCGTCCTTTCTCGGCCCTATCATGACTTTCCAATTCACTTAATATAGAAGTGAAATCTTTATTGCGCGTATTCTTCTTAACCATTTATCTTCTTACGTTAACCCATGATTATCTTCGCCATGATTGAAATTGCGACTCTATTGCATGTTTTCACTAAACGTCATTCCTTGTAGCCTCCCACCCCCTACTAATTCTTAATTTCGAGGACGAAATTCTTTTAAGTTGGGTAGGATGTAAAACCCCTAAATTTCTACTATTTTTTATATTTAATTATTTGTACTGATTTAAAATTTTTGTATTGTTCGTCACGTAGTCGTATTGTACGTCGTATGCGAAATTTTCGTTTGCTCGACGAGTACGAATATGTGCGAGCGTACATATTTTATAAAAACATTTTCTTTTCTATTTTAATATACACTTTCAAAATTATATTATTATTCTTGCTATAAAAAGCCTTTTGTTTCTAAAAAGTTATTAATAATAATAATTTTGTATACTAGAAAAGCCTAATTATGTAAAGGATATTCGTTGCATACAAATACTTCGTTATTTATTTATTGGTCTATTTTAAAAAGTATATTTTTTGAAATTTATTAATAGTAATATTTTATTGTTCAAAAAGATATTTAAAAATATTTATTTTCGAAATATTATTATTGGTATTTTGAAAAATATTTTTGGAAGTTATTTTGGCCAATTAAATCTTGATTTAATGTTTGGAATTATTTAAATAGATTAAACTAATATCTATATTTGATTCGATTTTAAAATAAAGGGATTTAATTTAAATGAGATTGGATTTGGATTTGGATATTGATTTGATTGCTTTTAAATTAAATTTGGAAATATCCAAATTGGGTTTAAACTATTCCTAATCATTATCTAATTGAGAATTCCCACATCCTATAAATATAGGCAGGTACTCCTCCAATATTTTTTCATCCACAAATTTCCACCACAAGTGCAGTGCCTCGTGTCCGTGTCCGTGCCCAGATTCTTATTCCAGTTCTTTTACAATTACATTATCTTCTTCCTCGTGTCGGACACACCCCGACATCATCAAATCCCTAATCCTAGCCTAGCCTAGTCTACGCTGCTTCTTTCTCCCCGTCAACGTCCGCCGTACCCGACCTTGGTCCCCGACCTTCACCCCCAGTCTTCCACCACCGTCACCAACACCATCACCTACGCCCTAGCTAACTGCAGCCTACCACACCATCCCCGGCGAAGCCGCCCATCCCCATGTCATCTGCCGCACTCCCGGCGACCCTTCAGCCCAACATCAGACCCAGCACCACCACATCGTCACTCCCACCACGACCAGCACCCTGACCCGTCCCGGCCAGCACCTCACCACCGACGCCGGAACACCAAAACCATCACCGTCACCACAACCGTCGTCATCGACACCACTACAGACCTGCCACAACCGACCAACTCCTTGGCCACCCCGGCCGGCGACTTCCCAACACCACCACACCAGAAACCAAAAAAAAAAAACCAAAACAAACCCTTACCTCTGCCGGCGATCGACCGCCGCAGCATCGCCGTGCCCGACCGCCAAACCCACGTAGCCGCGACCGCTCGCCTCCGCGAGCAGCCTCCGCCGCCAAAACTGGCCGGAGCTCCGTCGACACCTGAACCCCGCTGTCGCCCTAGTCCACCAGATCCCGGCAACCGTCGCGAGCTCCGCTGACCAAAATCACCTCCGCCGATCTGAACCCTCTCTGCGCCTTCCTCCGGCGCCGTAGCTCCCCCGGTCAGCACTATGGCCGACCGCTCGAACACCCAACTCACCGCCGGTCATCCCGCGCCTTGCCGACCCCCTCCGTCCGCTCTCCCTCGCCCTCTCCGCCTTCTCTCTCACTTCTCGATCTCCTTCCCATTTTTGTTTTCTCTCAACCCTCTCTCTCTCTCTCTCTCTCCTTCTTTTTTTTTTCGTTTTGTGTGTGTATAGTCTTCCTTGGGAAGGAAGACAGCAGGGAGATTCATTCGTTGGGTGAGTGATACTTTGTTTTTGTCTATTAATTTTTGTTTATTATTATTATCATTATTATTATTTATTTATTTATTATTATTATTATTATTGTTGTTTTGTGTATTATCATTAATATTATTATTATTATTATTATTATTATTATTAGTATTATTCATAGTACTTCTATGATTATTTTTGCTCTTATTGCTAAAAACCATTTCTTTGAAATTTCTATGAAGATATTATTTTTACTATTTTCAAGGTAGATTTTACCAAAAATAAATACTTTGCAAAAATATATATATATTTGTTTTAACCCTAAAACACTTTTAACTTTCTTGATATCTTTCTAAAAACTATTTTACCCTTAAAATTTTTAGCCTTTTTAGAATATTTTTTTTACTAATAGAATATATTTTTATAAATATTTTATCGTATATTATTTTTCCAACTTCCTTCGATTTTTATCCAGTCAGTGACTACGCCCATTACTCCTAACCTCCTGCCAATCCTGTCCTTCCACCTATCCACCCTAACCAAATTGACCCTTCTGGACCCAATAAAACCGACCGTGTCACTATCCGAGGTCCCCTTGTACAGTTGTTGCACCAAAGTTGCAGATCGTGCCACCATGATTATCGCAGCACACCAGGCGCTCTACCAGGCAAGACACCTTCCATTTGCTGTTTAATTATTTTAGCTCATATTTCATGCATGTTCATTATTTTCTTTATGCAAAATAAACTGTGATACATGGCACAACTGTTAAAATTTACTGTTCAGTTTTCTGCTATATACTATTTTCTTACACATTAAACCTAGATTTAAGGGACCCCTATGTGTGTTGCATTCATGGCCGTGACACGTTGTTCCACGAAGTTGTGTGTCGCATGTAGAACTCGGAAGTGCGTGATTGGCTGGCCACCAGTACGTACAAGCCGTGCGATAGGAATAACCGCTAATAGAGGTTGCATGCTAGTTTGACTTAGCGGTTATAGAGTTAGCATTGGACGGGAAGAACATGATTGGAAGTTGACTACCACCCTATCTATCGTAGACTCGCTCGCTACTGAGGAACGATAGGTAGACTGTATGCTATAGACTCGCTCGATACTGAGGAATAGCATATGGTGTTGTGACTCGCTACTGAGGTACTGCATTGTTAATTTCTCGACTTGACTGGGTAGTCATGCGACCATGAACTGTTCTTAAACTGCATTCACTTAGAACGATTAGGCTACCCTTATCCGTTAGGTACGAGTACCTTTGGTTTGGGTACTTGTATCTGACCGTGGCTTGGAACAATAACTTGTCACGGATTAGTTCGTCACATCTTGTCCTTGTTTGGTTGTAGGTGTGACTTACTACTTCGATGAGAAGGTATTGAACCTTGTTGGGGTCCGGATACCATATTGGATTAATAGCATGGAAAGATACGTCGCCGTGAATTAGTTTACCATCTCCTGTCCTTATTTGGTTGGGGGATGGTACGCTCGTTTAGTAGGTGCGTATTGGACTATGTTATAAATTCGATTTACTTATTTATTTGAGCGATATTTAATCAGTTTATATGGCATGCTATTATGTGTCTTGTTACGTCCCTCTGAGGACCTGGTTGTCTTGCAGGTGTGTGCTATTGTCTTTCGCAGGTGCTCTTGCTCTAGCCGTGTTCATTGCTATTTCTCGAGGATGATTGCACTTGGATCGTCTTCGCTTCGCTCGCGCTCATTTCATTTCCCATGTATTTTATTTCCTTATTTTGTTGGTAGTGGATTTGTCTCCGCCCAACATATTGTATCGAGACAATTTATTATCTTCGATTCATTTATTTTGTGTGGATGAGATTAGTTGTGGTTTTACTGCATTCTACAGCTTATGTATTTATACGAGGCTTCCATATATTGGAGTATACTTCGTATAAATATAGCTGGCATGACTACGTTCCTAGTCCTACGTATTTTGGGACTGGGGCATTATAAGTGGCTTCTACATCGACTACGGCGCCTGAAGTTCATACCGACTTCTACCCCACCATTGCTAGTAAGGGTTTTGGCAGAGATTGCACAACTCAAAACTTTCACCATCATAGCTATGTCGCATATTTTATGCACGGGCCTTCTTCGTCTTCATGAATCTGCATACTGTGCTGTGTGCCGCATGTGCATCCCATGTCCGAGCCTCATGGGAGTATACCCCATGTTCGAACCGCATGATAGCCGTCTTGCGGCCACATGAGCACTTTGTAATTTGAACCACATAAGGCTTGTTGAATCGGAACCGCATAAGTCCTTCTGAGCTGAGCCACGTGAAGTCCCATTAAACAGGACCGCATAAGCCTCCTTTGAACTGTGCCGCATAAGCTCATCTAGACTGGGCCGCATGAGGCTGCACAAAACTGAGCCGTATAAGCTCCTCTAAATTGGACCGCATAAGGCCCCGCCAATTTAGAGCCGTATAAGCCCCGCAACACTTAAGTTGGTTTCAGCTGGCCATCTTCTAACTTTCTTTTATCTTTAATCCTTGCAGTATCCCTGCCGAAGGTTGAGATCGTTGTGAAGGAGGAGATGCTGCCTCCTTTCATCAAACAAGAGTCATCGTTCGTTAAGGAGGAGATGATACCAACAATGGAGGCAAGAAGAAGAGCTATCGCCTATAGGGGAGGAAAATATTCCCAACATTGAAGTTGCTGTAAAGGAGGAGCCCCAATCTGACGGTGGTAGTATTGGGAGTTCTGACCCTCCTACTCCGGATGAGGATCTTACTCAAATAGATCCTTTATATGAAAAATGGTTGAGGGAATGGTATATGCGCCCCCACAACTAGGATTCGTGGGCTCTCATAAATGTCCGTCTTTTGTCTTGATATTTCTGTCTGTCTTTAGCTGTGGTTTGTGTTTTGCTTCCTTTGGACATCAATGTAATCTTTTTTCTTCTTGTCTGAATGAAATGATAGAGAACTTTTCTGGCTTGCTCATGAGATGTAGTCATGTGAATGTAACTGATTTTGAATGAACAGAGTACATTCGCTCTACTCTTTACTTGCAGTAGTTGCCCTAATGGGAGACTTTTGGTGGACCTATTATCCTTGGCTTACCGTGGTTCTGGATACGGATAATAAGACGAGAGAGAACCAACATACTTACTCAGAGGTAATGAGGACATGGTAAATATGAGGGTTTCTTCGATGGAGCCTTCCGTTCAGAGGTAATAAGGATATGGCAGGAGTGGGCTCCATGAAGGGTACATAGAACAACTCAGAGGTAATGAGGACGTAGAAGTTCTATGAGAGGGGCGGTTAGTTTTTGATGGAAGGGACACAACTCAGAGGTAACATCGACGTGGTTGTTTCGGAGAATTTGTGGATCTGTTACCCTTTTTTCTGCACTGAAAGTGCGGGTATTAGATCATAAGGAGGGAGCTCTTTTAGGAAGAAAGTTCAGAGGTATAATCATACATGACTTGCTACCTAAAAGATGCGATATATATTCGTCTGTAGTGACCAGAGTGTAAGTTCAGCGGTACCTGCGGGTACATAACTCGACAATCTGAGAGATTTGGGATCAGAATGTAAGTTCAACAGTAGTAGAGGGTACATAACTCGTCATTCTGGAAAATTTGGAGTCGGAATGTGAGTTCAGCGGTACCGGAGGGTACATAACCCAACAATCCGGGAGATTTGGAGTCAGAATGTAAGTTCAGCGGTACCAGAGGGTACATAACTCAACACCCTGGAAGATTTAGAGGATGTCGTTTCAGACATAATACTTCTTTATGAACTTGTCGTTCATGGGCAACACGAGCAAGTCTCCATTTTGTTTTGCAAGGCGGTAAGCTCCGTTGGAGAATACAACATCGATGATGAACGGGCCTTCCCACTTTGGCTGGAACTTGTCGACGGTTTTGTGAGTCATAACCATCGGCCTCCGTACTGCCAGAACGAGATCGTCTACGTGGAATATTCTGATTTTAACCTTCTTGTTGAAGGCTCCGGAGATACGTGCTTGGTACAGCTCGATTCGCTGTTGAGCTAACAGGCGCTTCTCATCTAGGGCCTTCAACTCTTGTAGTCGGCGATGCTGATTATCATCTGTCGTCAACCGGTAGGTGAGAGCGACATGGAGTGAGGGGATTTGAGTCTCCAGTTGGAGAACTGCCTTACTCCCATATACCAGAAAGAATGGTGTGTTCCCGGTGGCAGTCCGTACTGTAGTTCGGTACGCCCACAAGCATTCGCCAAGCTTTTCATTCCAGTCGCGCTTGTTTGATGATACGAACTTCTTAAGAAGCTTGATGATTATTTTGTTGAATGCTTCAACCATACCATTAGTCGTCGGGTTATATGGTGTTGAAGCAATATTCTGGATTTGGTATTTGTCACAAAACTGATAGAAGGCATGGCTTACGAACTTCGGACCATTGTCATGGATGATCCTTTGGGGCAGTCCAAAGCGGTAGATAACGTGATGCTTGAGGAAGCTGATCATGTTTGAAGTCTTCACTTCTGCTAGCAGAATAGCCTTCGCCCATTTGGAGAAGTAATCTGTGATTGCGAGTATGAAGCGATATTCTCGGGACGAAGGTGGAGTGATTGGACCAATGATGTCCATTCCACATGCTTCGAATGGCCAGGATGCCACCGTCGGATGTAGAAACTCGGATGGCTGGTGGATGAAATCTATCTGGACTTGACAGGCTTTGCATCTTCGTGCATAGTCTATTGCATCTACAACTATTGTGGGCCAGTAATAGCCCATTCGGCGAAGGCGATCTTGTAATTTCGGGCCAGGCTAATGGGCGCCACAGATGCCGTCATGAGCTTCACACACGGCTTCTTTGGCTTCTATATTTGACAGACATCACAGCAGTAATCCATCGTATGATCGCCGATATAGCATTTTCGTCTCCGTATCATAGAAGAATCTGAGGAAACGCCTTCTGATAGAAGTGGCTTCTTTCAGATTTTTTGGCAGGATGTCGTAGACAACAAAGTCGATGAATGGTTGTCTCTAGTCTGGTGCTTCGTCGACTGTCAGCATGGAGTAACTCTCAACACATTGAATATTATTCCTGTGACAGACCAACTCACGGCCTACGATGTCAACCACATGATGAGCATGACTCGGTACTGCTAGGGAAGCGGCCAGGCCTGCTAGGGCATCGGCTTCAATATTCTGGAGCCTGGGAATGTGTTCTATGAAGAACCCTTCCAAGGACGAGACGATGTCAATCGCTATTTGGTGATAGGGGATCATGTCTTCATGACGTACTTCGTATGAGCACCGGATCTGATTGACGATTAGCTGTGAATCGCCGTATGCTTCAAGATACTCTACCCCCAGCTCCTTTGCAAGTCGGAGGCCAATGACCAAAGTGTTGTACTCGGCCACATTGTTTGAACAGGGCTCCGTGAGGGAGTAAGCCCGATTGATCACCATCCCGGAGGAAGAAATCAGCACCACTCCGACTCCCGCGACGATGTTGCCCTCGGGCCCAGTCCTAAAAGTGCCGTCGAAGAACATTCGCCAGATGGCATCATGGGAGACCGTATTTGAATTGGCGACCTCGTCTGGTATCTCTTCATAAATTCTGGTTGACTCCGAACCTGTATGAGCTGCAAAAAAGTCTTCCAGAGCTTGACCTTTAACAGCCTTCTGCGGGACGAAGATCATATGGTAGGAAGACAATAATATTGCCCAGGTAGCGAGGCGAGAGCTGAGTGCACCTGGCTTGGTCATGAGGACCCTGAGGGGGTTAACTCTTGATACGACATGGATGGTTTGTCCCGTGACGTAATGTCGCGTCTTCTGAATTGCGAACACGAGAGCAAGGCACTCCTTTTCTACTGCAGTGTATCGGTGTTCCGGCCCCATCATCATTCGGCTAAGGTAATATATAACCTGCTCATGGCTTGCATCATTGTTTTGCGCTAGTAAAGCACCGAGAGAATCCTCCTTTGCTCGTACAAAGAGCAGGAATGGCCTTTCAGCAACCGGAGCCACCAGAACTGGAGGGTTCGACAAATATTCTTTGATGCTGTCAAAGGCGCGCTGGCAGTCTTCATCCCATCCGAATGAAATGCCCTTTTATGAGGTGGGTGAATGGCTGACATCATCCGAAGAGGTTGGAGATAAACCTTCTAATGTAGGCCGACCTCCCTTGAAGACCTTGGAGTTCACGGAGATTTTTCTGGGGACCTATCTCCATGATTGCCTTCGTCTTCTCAGGGTCTACGTGGATACCCTGGAAAGTAATGATGAAACCCAAGAACTTCCCGCCGGATACGCCCAAGAAGGATTTTGTGGGATTCATCATCAAATTGTGTGCTCGCATCAGGTCGAACATTATCCTCAGATCATGCAGATGATCTTCCTTAGAGCGGCTTTTGACGGCGATGTTGTCGACGTAGCATTCCACTTTCTTGCGTAGGTGGTCTCTAAAGATGATGCTCATAGCTCTTTGATAGGTGGCGTCAGCGTTCTTTAAACTGAAAGGCATGACTGTGTAGCAGTATGTACCTATCGGTGTTCGGAATGATGTATGCTTTTCGTCATCAGGAAACATCTTGATTTGGTTTTACCCCGAGAAAACCATCCATGAATGACATACGCTCAAAGCCGCAGGTGTTGTCGATCATGATGTCTGTGATGGGGAGAGGGAACTCATCCTTAGGATACGCCTCATTCAGATTACGAAAGTCGATGCAGATTCGAATCTTTCCATTCTTCTTGAGGACTGGTACTATGTTGGCCACCCAGTCTGGATATTGTTCCCCATGGATGAAGCCGCTGGCTATCAGTTTGTTGACCTCAGCTTCAATGGCATTCATAACGTCGAGGCAGAACCGTCGTTGCTGTTGCTTGACCGGTTTTGCGTCCAGACGAATGTTGAGTTTGTGAAGTGCAACTTCGGGGTTCAGTCCTGACATGTCTTCATAGCTCCAAACGAACACGTCGATGTATTCTCTGACGAGTTGCAGTAGCGATTCTCGCTCTTCGTCTGTCAGATTCTTACTGAGGAAGATGGGCTTTGGAGAAGACTCATCACCGAGATCGACTTACACAACCTCATCTTCGGTGGGAGGCTCTCTTTGTTCGAACCGCTTCTCCCATTGCACATCTAGCTGTTGTGCCCAAGGCTCTAACTTAAGAAGTTCAGGAATGTATTCATCTTCTTCGTAGGCGTCGGAAAACGCCATATTGACGGGCCAAACTTGCCTGAATACGTCCCTGATGCTGACATCCAAATCGAAAATAGGTGATCCGGTTGAGTGTGAATGTCAGTCGCATTCCTCGTCTGAGCTTTCGGGTGTCGTTGCCGGTGTAACATAACCTAGCCCACATCTGGTTTTGTTGTAATAGTCTCGTAGTTTGCCAGCCGGGACTGGCAATTGTAAAGGTAACCGTCGTCCGGTACTGTAGTTCAAGCCTGGTGTAGTTTCCAAATCATACCCTTATTTTTGCATGGGGTATTTGGATTAGGAACTATACAGATAAAGGGGCAGTCTCCCGGTATCGGGTTCGAGATCAATTTCTTCTACCGTAAAGGGTTGTGGATCATTCTTCCTGCCGAAGATGATTCGATGATCCTCTTTCTCAATTATACGGTAAGCGTCTTCCACTGGAGTAAGTTGGTTTGCAGTGTAGACATTTGTTACCTGTGTGTGCAGGTGGGTGCCTATATCGTGTTCTATAGCCTACATTGTACAAAGCTTATTAAGCTCGAGGTAGTTCAAAGATAGCCCTTTATCGATGAAATAAGGTATCTTTTCCAGTGGGATTACATCATCTGCAGATGGACCATCAGTGTGCGCAACCACATACTTGGCCAGCTCTGGCTCTCCTTCAACCACCCCCTGTGTCAATGAAGACTGGGAGGATGACTTGGGCAGCTTAATCATCAGGGGCTCCATGGGTGGAGCAGAACGTGGAGTCATTGGCGTACTAGCGACCCCCGATTTGGTGCTCGGTACTGGAAGGGGAGTTGTTAGCTTGCTAGCAGTCCCCGGCTTAGCGCTCGGCTGCCGATTCATTCTGGGGAGACGAATCGTCATCGGCTTGTCAGAGTGATTGAGCTCCTCTGTTTGTTGCTGGCTAGCTCTAGGCAGCCTGATAGTCAGTAGCTCTGTCGTGGGTCTTGGCGCTTGGCCGGACCTTGGCAGTCGGATTATCATTTGCCCCTCTTATGCAGAGAGGCTGATTGCATCCCTACGCAGAGTGGCCATAAGGGGTACAGTTCTGCCAGGTTTGCGGGCTTGGAGGTGGATTGTCAGAGGTTCTTCTGATCTAGCTGCCGCCTCAGTTTGAGCTTGAGTATCTTCTTCGATAAGGTGCTTTTTTGTCTTCTCGTACAAGCATGAATCTGAGTAATAGGATTCGACCCCTTTAAAGGGATCGATGTCGGCAAATTCCATCCTCACAAAGCCGTGCTTGTCGACGTACTTGAAGTACTGGTGCAGTATGGAGGACACGATCATGTAATCATGTATCCAAGGACGCCCCAGGAGAATATTATAGGAAGTGTCCGCATCTATGACATAACAGGTCACTTCTGACTAAAGGTCGCCGATTTGGCACTTCAAGCGAATCTTCCCGATCGGATAGCTTCTGCCAGAATTGAAACCGTTGATTGCGGTGCTTGTCGGCGTCAGGCGATGCATTGGGATGCACAGATGGTGTAGTAGGCTCTTTGGGATGATGCTTATGGAAGAATCGGGATCAATATGCATCCGATCCACCTTGATATCGCTAATGTACCCAGTATAATATAGAGGGCGATCGTGCAGGTTGGTCTTGATGAGCATATCCTGCGGAGTGAAGACGATGTTGGGCAATGCGCCTGTGCAAGCATTGTCCTAGAGATCTGTAGGCGAGCTTTCCCAATGTGATTGGACTGAGCCAGATATGCATCGGCGTTCTGGAGTGCCTCGCTTAGTGCGGTGCGAACATCATTGGAGAGTCTCAGGAGCTCGTATAGCGACAATTTGGCCGGTGTGTTAGCCAATTACGCCAAGATGTCGAAGTTGTAGGGCCTTTCCAGCCCATGAGGCGTCTCTCTTCGGAGCGGCTTGTCAAAGCGAGTCTCCTTCGGCCTAGGCTTGTCGGTCGTCGAAGGCTGCGAAGGTCCTAGAACATCAGCAGCTGTCGGCTGATTATCTTCGGCCGAATTACCCGGTATGGGTTAGGATTGTGCACCTGACCGAGTGTCAACAGTCATAGCTTCTTCGACCTCTCCCGAGATTGTACGGCATGATTTGACTTTCCCACTCTTCTTCTTGCTAGTGGAGGGAGGTGCGGACTGAGGTACTTCAGGTACCAGGTCCGGATGGACCCACATGACCTCCCCTCGTGATGTGGTAAGGGGCACTAGACCAACAGCCTGGTCTCGGGGAGGTGGAAGGTTAGCGACCTCCATCCTTGCTCTGGGGACGGGCGCTACTCCATCTTGAGTCTTTGTCGGATGGAAGCTGCCGAATTGTACTGACACCATGTTGGCTGCTACGGTTACCTCTTCGAAATCGATGGCCAAGGCCATAGAATCGATGAGATGCTGGATGTATCGCTTCAGTTAGTAGCAGCCTTGTGTAGCATAGTTGACATAGCGATGGTAGTGGCAGTACTTGGGGCCCTCCATTTTTGCAGGATGAGGTTCACGCCTTGAAAGAGGGAGTTGAATTCGACCTCCTTGTATGAGCATGTCCAAGATGGGTTTGACATGGCCGTCCTCGAAGGAATAGTTCATCTGAGGCCACTGCTTCTCTGCCGGCTTCGGTTCAGGCTTCGGAGCTGTGTCGGCCACCATAGCTTGTTTGCCCTTGTTGTCTCGATTGTTGGAGGGGTTACCACCATTGTTGTTGTTGGTGTTAGGGCGTTTGCCCTTGTCCTCTCCTTTCGAGACGTGCAACCCCAGTTGGCGAGCTTTCTTCAACTTGTCTTCTGCGCTGGTGGTACTGATGATGGACATCTTCCAATCCTTAAACTGACTTTCTCCCATCCAAAGGCTGATTGTAGGAAGCAGTCTCTTTTGGCAAATTTCAATTAAGGAGAAATCAGGATTACCAGAAGGCAACTTTATTGCGGTTTGGCGAAACCGCTCGATATAGTTCCTTGTCAGCTCATTTTCTCCCTGAACAACGTCCATGAGGGTGGACATTGTCACGTCTTGTCCTACTTCGTAGAACCTCTCCAGGAACATACGTTTGAAGCCAGCACAGGAATGGATGCAGTTGTCCGGCAAGTTGTGGTACCAGTCGAAGGTAACCCCTTCCAATGCTCCGATGAACAACCGCGTAAGGATGACGTCGTCATGAGGCATATGGTCAGTTGTGACTTCGAAGTAGGTGATGTACCTGCTTACAGATGTCTTCCCATCATACGGATTGATGTTGAATGGTTTTTATCTTGGTGGGAAGGGTACATCTCTCTACGCAGCAGGATACGGTTGTCGTATCCTGAGGTCTTGGAAGTTTTCTCGGGCGTGGAACATGGCCTGGAGCTCCTGGACCTCTCTTCTTGCCTCCCTGGCCTCGTCTGCAGCGGTGGGAGCCGATATTTCAGGAGGATTATCACCCGAGTTTGGTGCAGCTGAGTTCGAGTCCACATTGACCGCGGGACCTAAGCTTGTTTAGCCAGGCGTCCTTCCTTGTAGAGTTGGAAGGTCCACTTTGATCTCGTCCATAGACTTGACCAAGGCATGAAGTATGGCCTCCTGGGTGTCGATGCATTGGCGATCACTGGGACCGTCTTGGTTGTTGTCCGTCATCAATACCGTCCTCACATGAGGAGAGATGGAAGGAACGGTAGAGGACGTGCCCTCAGAGTCATACCCTTGTACAGAGAAGTCGTCAGGGTATGTGGGAATGTTCTCCTCTGGTTCAGACTCAGAAAGAGTGGTACCCCCAGCTTGAGAGTTGTGGACGTCCTCGGGGACGTCGGGATCTGCTGCATCTGTTGGGTGAACCGTTTCCCCTGGATTGTCTTCTTGGAACACCGGATTATCGTAGATGTTTGGAGGAGTGCTACCCCTGGCTCCAATGCCTCCAAGTGTGGCAGATTTTGTCTTTGAGCGGGTACCTTGGTAAACTCCTCCTGTAACGGTGGTAGACAACCGCTTAGAAGAGAGTTTCTTGGTTACGCTGGTTGAGATTTTCGGACTGGAGACATTTGTTTTCTTCCTTCTCCCACTGCCGGGAATCTTTAGAACAGAATTGCAGGAGGCGACGAGCAGCGCCTCGTCTTCTGAGCTTGGGTGTTGCAGCCGTTGGAAGACAGACCACCGGTCTTCTTGTACTGCCGCCTTGTTACAGCAGCAGTTGACAATGACTTGGGTGCATTGATGTCCCTGATAGGACTCTCTGTACACCAACTCTTCGTCTCTTTTCTTGCATTTGTGAAGAATCACATTACGCAAGTCACCCATTTTGTGGGCACGGGAGTTCTGAGCACATGAGTGTGTTAGCACACTGTCTGTTCCCTGATGTGGGGGTAGTACGAGTACTTGCCCCTGATCATTGTTGGAAGATTCTTGGTAACTATCCCGTTCGTTGGCCGCTGGGGGCTGGACACGGATAGTTTTATACAACTTTCCATCAGGGGCCCACGTAATAGTCAACGGGATACCCTGATAGTCAGAAGTTGGGACAGTTGTCTGAGCTCGATGAGCCCGCGCTGCCCGAGACTTCTTTCTTCTAGCACCTGAGAGTGCATAGTAGGAAGAGTCTACGGAGATTGGCACATGAGAGCATCTGGGGTCCGGATCGCCTGAGAGGCGGTCGAAGACTGACCGTAAGCTGCATGGAGCAGATGTTATATGGCTGGGTTTGGTGGCTGTGCAGGCTGTCTGCATGCGGCTGGCATGTGTGGCCGCATGACCCTTCTGTATGCGGCTAGGAGCGGTGGCCACATGAACCTTCGGGATGCGGCTGGAAGTCGTGATCGTGCAGGCTGCCTACATTCGGCTGGCAGTTTTCACCGTATGAGCTTTCTGCATGGGGCTGACTTCTGTGGCCGCATGAGTCTTCTCTATGCGGCTGGCGGTTGCGGCCGTACGAGCCTTCTCCATGCGGCTGGCACCCTTATGCGGCTTGGACCACATAGAGTTCCTCTTTGCCCCTGCAAGTCCAGCATCATAGTATTTTCTTCTACTGGACTTGGGGACAGTAGAGTCCTCTATGGCCTGAAGTGGGGCCGCATGAGAGTTTTCTCTGCCGTCTTGAGCAACAGAGAGTACTTCTTTGAGAGTTTGGAGAGGAGCGAATGATTTGGGCCTCCACTCCCTGTAGGCCTTCTTTGTGCGGGCTCGCCGCTGGACCGGGCCAGCGCTCCCGTTGGAGAGCATTTCTTCAAACGCCTGTTGGTCGAACCGGGCGACCAACATCTGTTGAGTGGAGCCAAGTTTGGCTGCGTCCGATTGCGTCACCAACTCCTCAGCCGTGGAGAAGTTAGTCCCCAGCAGAGTCGCCATCGTGCTTGCCATTGATTGTAAAAGTGCAGAACCATTTTATAGGAGGACTGAACTTAGACTCACAATACAAACTCGTTCGTACAAAGAAAGCCTAGGAATGAAAACCTAGGTACAATAATTTAAGTACGATTGTTTATTTTTGATTCTGGGGGGGTGACGGTAGAGGCTCGGGAAAGCGACGACAGCTCTGCCTTATTCCTTGGACGATCAAACGCAGCCTTGGCTCCGATGAAGAAATGCTCTTGGAATGTGTGGGAGACTCTTCTGTGCGTGCCTTTGTCTCTCTGTGTGTCCAGCCGGGGTCTCTCTCTCCTTTTTCCCCTTTTATAAGGGAATGTCACCTTGCTATTTATAGGAATCGGGTATGATCATTAGGGTTTGCAATGATTGCCCCTTTGAAAAATCGGTGGTTTGGGGATTAATTATCATTTTCCTTGATCCTGTCTTGTTGGCAATTAATCTGGGCCGTTGATCTTGATTGCAACGAATCTGGGCAGTTAATGTTGATTACGCCAAATCTATATGGGTAATTAATGTTGATTGCCATGAATCTTCATAATTTATTATGACAAGCTCGGATCTCCTGCCACGTGTTCAATCTGCTTGATTGCAATAAATCTGATTTGATCTGGTTAATTATAGTGATTGCACTAAATCTGGTTGCTGGAATTTGTTGATAAATCTTGATTGATTTGGGTACCACGTGTCCAATCATCATTATACTGCGAGCTGTAGGGACACGAAGGAAACTGATCTTCTGCCATATGTCCTAACCGCGAGCCACAGGGACAGGGTGTCTTGACAGAGCCGCATGAGGGTGGCTTCTCAGGATTTAAACCGCATGAAGGTGGCAGCCGCATAGGTGTGGCCTTCAAAATCTGAGCCGCATGCGGGTGGTTTCCAACTGAACCGCATAAGGCTGGCCACGTATCAAGGCTGCATGGGCGTGGCCTTTCCGTATTTGAGCTGCATGGAGATGGTCCCACGATCCGAGCCGCATGAGAGTAGCGGCCGCATGGGGTGGCCCCCATGATCCGAGCCGCATAGGAGTAGCAGCCGCATGGGGGTGGCCCCATGATCCGAGCCGTATAGGAGTTACAGCCGCATGGGGGTGGCCCCAATGATCCGAGCCGCATAGGAGTAGCAGCCACATGGGGGTGGCCTCAACCTGAACTGCATAAGGATAGCCACGTGTCAGAGCCGCATGGAATGAAGTGCTTTGGAATTCGATGGATCGTGCCAGCTACAGAGATTTTCTTTATTTCCCTAGGAGCACGCCATTATGTCAGAGTCATCATTGCAGCTTTATGTCAGAGCTGTCAAACCTTCGTGTCAGAGCCGTCGCTTCGTATTAATTGAGCCAGCTGCATAAATTAATTTATGGCCAGTTTGTGAAGGACTTTTTGAACCGCATAAGGCCACATGGCTCGCTGGGAGTTTCTGAACCGCATGAACTCTAATGGACGTTTGAGCCGCATGGAACTCCCCTGGTCTTGAGCCGCATAGGATGTCATGTTCATTTCCATGCTTCTACACTCCCCTCTTCGGAACATCTTGTCGCCACGGAGGCTATTCATCGGCCCGCACCCAGCTGGCAACACCGCGTACGCATCCCTGTCCGATCACTGTCGGTAATAGTCCGAGCCGCTTTCGTGAAGCTGATGTAACCAGGTTACACGACCAAGAGCGCGAGCACAGCCCACGATTGCTTGTCACTGAGCCTCTTCGACTCTGTTCAGTCGTTTCACAAATTACTTGAACAGGTATGGAGACAACCTTGACGACTTTAAATCTCTTCAATTAGAATCTTTTAGTTCGTATCATATGCAACGAAAATCGAGTTCCAAAATCAAGAAAAAAAACTCAATTTTTGGACAATAGAAACTGTTCCAACGTTCCTTGTTTGCGATCGATTTGCAACCAGATTATCACAAATTTTAGAAAATTGTTTCAACAAAGTTTTAGCTAACCTAACCGGGATCAAAACTAATTAATTAGTTTATTTTTGTGATTATTATATTCTATTCAAATTTAGTTTAAAGTTGACCAAAAATTTATTTTTAAAACATAAAAAAATTTTGATATATTGTCCGTTCTGACAATCCGGGCAATTTTTTTGCAACCCGTGAGCATCAAAAGACACGTACGGATGTTGCTGACGTATGGGGTTTGACGAAACTGGAATTGGTTACGCGTGCATGACGAATTTGAGGCATATCCGTCAAAAATCACTATATCGGCCCCTTTGTAAACTAGCCCATAACTTTGTGCACATTTGTCACTTCGAGACGTATCTTGCACCATCTGGACGGTGTCATTTTTCTGGTCCTGTGTGCCACGTTTGGTTCGATTCGAAAAAGGTTGACCGGAACGCTATTTTGGCGGGCCCGTAACCCGATCCAACGAACGAAATTGTGCACGACCCACTAGAATCCAACTTCGGCATACAATTGGATTTATATCGTCAAACCGGACCTGTAGACATATAGTTTAATGACTTCAGAGACCGTAGGTAATAGCATGTTTTTTGGTACAAAGTGGGTCTAACGGCAGACATCGTTTTGATCCGAAATTATGATTTTGCTCCTGTGTACAGAATTGGACTTTTGGGTAGGCGCGTTTAGACATATCTTTTATATCAAAAATGTTCGTGGTATTTATTTCAGTATTTGGAGACAAATAAGGGAGTTTGACTCTTATAGCTCACTGAGTGGTTGGATGTTGTTGTTTTTGCGTGCTACCCCTAGCCAACTGGACCATTCTAAACACGATGGTATTATCTGTTTCACTAGCAAAGGACTCCAGGCGAGTACATTTCTGATAGTTTTCATATTTGATAACTTCAATGATTCATGTATTTCGTATTGTCTTACATTGATCTTCTACTGATTCTCGACACGATGGTTCCACGATGTAGTATGTATGGATTCCTTTCATGTTATATTTCATGATTACTATGTTCGTGTTCATGATCTTTTTGGATCCATTAGTACGAGTCGAAAGGGGAAATACATTAGTCGACATGTAAATATACCCAGAAATATTCTATTTGTCTATTCGTGTCTGATAGCAGTCGCATACTTCACGTGTGGGGTGTCAGATTTATCCCTTAGCCATTTACATGTCAAAAGTGTATTTCAACTCACTAGTTAGATGCAGTCTTGCTATATTACTATTTTTGTTTCAGTCATTGATTACTGTTACTTGCTTGTCTTATTACCGTGCTCTCTTGCTTTTACTCACATGTTTCATACCATGATTCTCTGTTTAATCCTTCCGTCAAGTATTTAAGTATTATTTACTGTTTTATAGATTTTATCAATTATTGGAACTGCGGTCAGGATGTACTCCTTCCATTCCTGACTGAAAACCAATTTTTGAGGTTAGTCGCGGCTACACTTAGCATTAGGGAGATACGGGTGAGATTGAAGGTCAAAACCCTAGAAGACTAGTAGATAGTTGAGTTAGTTGTTTCCTATTTTGTGAGACCTTATATTTCGTTCAATGTAAAACTTATGAATATTGTAGTTAATTTAGTAATGTGAATGAGCAATAAAGATTATTATTTATGAGTGTTTCTTTATTACGGGTTTGACAACGTACTACCACTGACACTGCGACGTAGGTTGGAATTAGATGCGCACTCGTATCTCGAAAAGCGGGTGCGGGTCGTGACAAAATATCCCTTAGTGGCCCATGCAGGTCAGTTTTTGCAAAATTATGCGAACTCATGGTAGTGCCATGTTAGTCGTAATACTGCGAGCCTGCGACTAGGAATTGCTCATTCATAATTATGATCGATTTAGAAGAATGACTAGGACTAGGAGTCCCTCATCCTTTTGACTATAGGGTAGTTGAGGTTGCTATATAGCCCATGTGATTTAGGTAGGGATTTATTGAATTCCTATTGGATACTTGAGGAAATTCTCCTAGAAGAATATTGTTGTATTTAATACGAGGTTATGACCCAAGGTGGGTAGACTTTTCGCTTGGTAATTTAGGCCTCCCTAGGATTCATTTCCTAATCATTTCTGCAATTTTATTTTCACCCCTCTAATCACAATCATCATATCATAAAAGTCGTATTGCCTATTTATTTATCATTAGCCATAGTAATCTATTTTTCTAAGAGTCAATATTTTAATTCAAACTATTGTGTTTGAGCCTAACATGATCGAACAATCCATATATTTATTCTGTGTTTGTTTTGTTGAAATTCAAGATATATATATATATATATATATATATATATATATATATATATATATATATATATATATATATATATATATATATATATATATATATATATATATGTTTTTTCATAAAGCTAGGAGGCGCTGCTCTCACGCCTCCAACACTTTTTGGGCGCCCTTGTTTAGGTCATCTTCTGGGTCTCTCGCGCTTCCCCTAATCGATTAAAATTTGAGTTGAATAAGGATTTATGGAATTTACGAATATTTTCGAAAGTAATTATTATTATAGAAAGCCTTAGTCATGATTAAGTTTTGAGGTGCTGACTTGAAATCATGGCACGGATAGTGTAGTCGGGTGCTTTGACTAGTGTATTAGCCATGCTAGGGGAGGCCTGGCCATAGTAGTGTCCCTACTAGGAAAACCAGTCAAAGTTGCGACTTAACCTATATAGAAGATTTAATTAGTTATTAATTAGATTATTGACTTTTAGGAGACCCGATTTTACCAAACCAGCCAGTACTTGGCCCGATCCAAACCCAAACCCATGTAGACAGGTAGGGCGTCCAGAGACGTCCATGCAGGTGTAAATTGATTGTATAAGTATATACTTTTGTATTTTATTGGACTATAAATATTTTTCCTAAAATATTTGATATATATATATATAAAATATAAGAGTTATTTGATATTAAATTATTATTTTATTTTGGAAATATGATAATTTTGCTAAATATACTTTTAGAGTTTTTTTGGGAATAATAGGCTAGAAATTGTGCACGGCCCAGCGGAATCCAACTTTGACATACGGTTGGGTTCATATCGTAGAACTTGACCGGTTGACATATAGTTTGATAACTTTAGAGACCATATGTACTGGCACACTTTTCGGTGTAAAGTGGGTCCAACGTGGGACATCGTTTTTGACCCAAAATTATGATTTTGCCCCTGTGTATAGAATTGGACTTTTGGGTAGGCATTTTTACACATATTTTTTATATCAAAAATGTTCGTAATATTTATTTCAGCATCCGGAGACAATTACGGGAGTTTGATTTTTGTAGCTCGCTAAGTGATTGGATGTTGTTGGTTTTGCGTGCTACCCCAAGATAACTGGACTATTCCGAACACGATGGTATTATCGGTTTCACCAGTAAAGGATCCCAGGCGAGTACATTTCTGATAGTCTTCATATTTGATAACTTTTATGATTCGAGTATTTAGTAATGTCTTACATTGATCTTTTGTTGATTTTCGACACGATGGTTACTGATGTAGTTTGTAAGGATTCCTTTCATGTTATATTTTGTGATTACTATGTTCGTATTCATGACGTGTTTGGATCCATTAGTACTAATCGGGCGGGAAATACATTAGTTGACATGTAAATAAACCGAGAAACATCCTATTTGTCTATTCGTGTCTAATAGCGGTCGCACACTTCATGTACGGGGTGCCGAATTTATCCTTTAGCCGTTTACATGTCGAAAGTGTATTTCAACTCACTAGTTAGATACAGTCTTGCTATATTACGGTTTCTATTTCAGTCATTTATTACTGTTACTTCCTTGTTTTTATTACCATGCTATCTTACTTTTACTCACATATTTCATACCATGATTCCTTGTTTCATCCTTCCGTTATCTATTTCAGTATTATTTACTATTTTATAGATTTTTTCAATTATTATAACTGATGTTAGAAGTACTCGTTCCATTCATGACTGGAAACCAATTTGTCAGGTTAGTCATGGCTACTCTTAGCATTAGGGAGATACGGGTGAGATTGAAGGCCAAAACCCTAGAAGACTATTATATAGTTGAGTTAGTTGTTTTCTATTTTGTGAGACCTTGTTTTTCATTCAATGTAAAACTTGTGAATGATGTAATTAATTTACTAATGTGAATGAGCAATAAAGATTATTATTTATAAGCATTTATTTATTATGGGCTTGATATCGTACTACCATCGACACTGCGGCGTTGGCTGGACCTGGACGCACACTCGTATCCCGAAAAGCGGGTGCATGTCGTGACAAAGTGCCCCTGTACACAGGCATTGGAAACTTATAGGAAGGCCTTGGAGTTCCTGCACCCAGGCAACAAGGGACTTAGAGGCCCTGTCTTGTGCAGGTATGAGGCAGTGGGTCTTAGGCCATGTGCCTTGCAGGATGTGTGCAGCCCTACACAAGCAAAGAATTTCATGTGGCAGCAGGGCAAGTTTTTCCTTGCACAGGTGAGAGCTTGTGTCCCTGCACACAAAAAGGACACTTGGTGTGCACAGGTAAAGGAGTTTGCAACCCTGTGCATTGCACAGGTAAGGATCTGCCCTTGTGTAACCTACTGCACATGCAGTAGCAGCAGGGTCTTGGAACCTGTGTTGCACACAACAGAGGAAAAGGGCAGCAGGCCATTGGCCGTGCACACACATGTGTGTGCATGACTGACAGGTATAGGTTGTGTTCAGATTTGGATTGGGAATGGTATGAATCAAATTGTATAAGATACAAGTGAGTATTATAAGGTTATGTGTAGGAGAGGTTAAGTAGGTAGTTGTTTTGGAAGGTAGGTTGAGTGAGGTACTGGTGATAAACTAGACAAGGATCGTAATATGCTAAATGCTAGAAATGATTACACCAAGGAATACGTATACTATTGTAGCATTGATCTATATATTGTAAGGTATTAACTATATAGATTTTATATAGTAAAATTATATGATACTTGGTATCCATAGAAACTCGTCTGACTTAGAAACCCAGTATTAGCAAGATATTGACCAAGAAAAACCTAGAATGACTTGGTTTTACCTATTATGGGTTACTACAAGTATATAGACAAACCAAGTGGATAATGTTGAATCCAGTTGACCTAGTTTGAACCTAGTTTGACTATTTTGGCCTAATTTGACCTAGTTTGACTATTTTGGCCTAATTTGACCTAGAGGTGGCTTGAATACCTAGAAATTAACTAGTTTAACTTCATTACCATTACAAAACACTGTATTGAAATGATATTCCATATTTAGGTCTTTGAGACACCGGGACGGACAATATTGATATCCATTGCTCTAGACCACAGGCGAGTACATTCTTTGATAGTTTCCATTATTTGTTGATTATTATAATTCTGGTTCTAGTATTGTAGTACTTGATTCCCTGACACAATGGAAACACAGATTGGTTTATTTTCTTGCGGCACGTTGTATCTTACTTGTCTGGCCTCTAGTTTTGGAAACACCTACTAACAGCATATACTTTATCTTGCGGGCCTTGTACTTGATTTGCTTGTCGGAACTAGGGTTTATTGTACTAATCGGGCATAAAAATACTTGAGTAGACATATAAAAATTCATAAATATGCTGGAATCACCCCTTACTGGTCTAATCTGGAACGATAGCAGTCACGTACCTTACGTGCGATAAGCCGTATTATCCCTAGCCGTTTACATGCCAAAAAAGGTATTTTAAAACACTAGTATAGTTATAGTCCTGCTGGACTTACTTTATACCTCTTGACTGGACTCACTATATATATTCATGTTGGACTCACTATATATATTCATGTTGGACTCACTTTATACCTCTTGAATGGACTCACTATATATATTCCTGCTAGACTCTCTTATATTTTTTTGTTAGACACACTATGTATCTTAGTTGGTTATCTTGTACTTTACAATCTTTATTACCATATTTCTTGATTCATTATGCTCATCTTGTTATTATTCTTTAGTTGGTAGCTGCTCTTTATATTTTTTGTCCTTATTTTATTACTTTCTCATCATGTACTACTTGCTACAACTGCTTTATAGTTTTCATCATTAATTGAAACTGCTGTTAAAGGTGTGCTTCGCTCCAATCCTGACTGGATATATTTTTCAGTTGACGAGCTCGAGAATAAATGCCCTACATATTACGGTGCTCCGGAGACCCGAGGAGTGGATCCCCCGGCAGAGTAGTTCAGCCTTCCTAAATGGATGCTAGTTAGATAGTATCGCTATTCCTAGATTTGTCTCCAGTTTTGATATATTTGAGACTTGTTATATTTATTCGGGATATTTACGTATTTATAGACTTCTAGACTCTGTTGTATTTGACTTATGATATTAAATTCTATTTTATCATTTTATTTTCTGTCTATTCATGCTATCATCTCCCTTAGATATCTGTGATTGAGTATATTTATTAGATGTTATATTGTTCCTCTGTGCAGAAATGAGATATATTATTGACAGGTTGTATTTCATATCTGTGGACTATTCAGATAGTACTGTGACCTATACAGCGTTCTACCGTCGATGCTACAGCGTAGGCTGGACATACCCACGTACTCATGCCCCTATACCGGGTGTGGGTCATGACAAAAGTAATTTCCCTGCACCAATTTCTAATTAATGTGTAGAGGAAAACTACTTGCATTTTTTCCTGTGCTTTTTGGTTTAAAGTGTTTCAAAATCATGTGAAAATTTGAAAACTTTGAAAGGGATCTTATAGAAACATATAAAATTTCAATACTCTGCAAAACATATGTAGGAAATAGAGGCAATTTTATTTAAACTAAAATTTAAAGTACTATAAGGCATGTCAACATAAAGTTTAAATAGACTCCCACATACATAGCCTTTTCCGTTTAAATTACCGTCTAAATAGTACAATGCTATCAGACTCAAATGCAAGTTTGTAACCATTCTTATTCAATAAATAACCATAAATTAAATTTTTTTGCTGTCCAGTACGTGTTGCACATTATGTAAAGGAATAATCTTTCCCGAGGACAACTCTATGTTCACTCTTTCCTTTCCAAGCACTCGAGTTTCCATAGTTACTAATTCACCTTCATCAACATATCCGTAAGAGGAAAAGAATCAATATATGGGCATACATGGATATTGGCCATGTATCAACCCACCAGTTAGTATGCTCATACGAGGCCTCAAAAAAAGAACATACGGTTGTAAACCTCTAATCGCCGATAGATTTGGTCCCGAGTATGACAACGTGAGCTTGAGGAATAACATAAGCATATGTAGAAGCTCGATGATCAGGATTCTGAAATCCCTGACCTTTCTTCCTGTGGCGGTATTTCCTAACCAATTGGTAAGGCTTACAACAGTTGTAACATTCCCACTTTATCCTGTTATCATTCTCAATCATATGTTTTATCTTAATGAACCATTTCTTTGCAGGATTCTTGTTCTGGTGTTGTTCCTTTGTTGATAGGGTTGGCCCTTAGGCTTTCTCTTGGATTCAATAATATGTAACTTTACCTCGAATTCAATACTAAGCGATTTCTTATCCTTAGTCCTAATCTCTTTCTAATGCAAAGAGATACAAATAGGTCATCTAAGGATATGGGTTCCTTATTGTGTTTTAGTTTTAAACCAAAATCTTTCTAGGATTGAGGAAGTTTATTGATAAAGGGAACAATCAGAAAATCTTCAGTGACATGTCCTTTGAGAGATCTTGTGTATGATAGTTTACAAGGAATTAATCTCTTCAACAACAGAACACTCATCAACCAATTTTAATTCTAAGAACCTGTCTACTATGTATATTTCAAAACCTACTCCTTCATTGGAGTACTTTTTATCGAGAGCTTTCCAAAGTTCTCTAAATGTGGCAGTCGTGGAATAGATGTCATATAACGTGTCAGACAGGCAAATAAGAATTTTTTCGTAACAAATAAAATTTGTTTCATTGTAGGATTATAATTCATATGTTTTGGCAGGTTTGTGTAAATCATGTAGGGTTTCAGGTTCTTTGAGAACCTTAGACAGTTTCAGGCAGGTGAACCAGTAGGTCATCCAATATTGCCACCATTTAAATTCAGACCATCAAACTTCTACAAATTTTAGGAGTTATAAATGTTGGCCGACAGTTCTTCTATGGAGGTGTTCATCATGCAAATAGAAATTTTGACAAACAGAAGGTAAACAGAAGCTACAAAAAATTATATTCCAAGATTGTTGGACAAAATTTCTAATGCATGCAATCGGAATATGTAGAAATTTTGCCCATACGAACAGTGCAATTGGTTCCTGGTGATCTATCCTCGAGGTACAATAAATCCTTTTGATCTACAATATTGTGCACCTGGTAGTGAATCCCACGAATGATCACAACATTGCGCAGGAAAGAAACTGGATGTAAGAAGAGTTAGACGGAGGACAAGAATGGTTCTGGTTACTTTTTTCTCTTTTGTATGAAAATACTAAAGGTTGTTTTCGAACGAGAGTTTTTTTTTGTTATCCGTAAAACAAATAACCACATTTTTTAAACATGTCATCTGGATCGTTTCTAGGATGCCCGTTCTCTACTAATCCTATAACAGGAGTACGTGTGTGAGAATAGGTCTGCGAAAGACAAACAACATAAACAAGATTTAAAAAGAAAAGAAAAAAGAATTACATAATTACCTTCATACCCCTACCTGATTCGCGGCGTACAAGCGTGCAAAGTGCTAAGTTCACTACTAATAAATGCGTAAAAAATGCACATTTTATCGTGCACTCGCTCGCAGGTTGGATGGGATAGACCCATATCCTCCGCAAAATCCACTTACCAACTAAGGATGGAAAAAAAATATAAGCACAGAAGATTTCTATCTCCTATCCCATGTAGGACTAAAAAAAATATGCCTTTTTGAATCACATGTGAGTTGCTTCACAAGCAACAAATCCAATAGGATTCGAGGACAGTCTAACCGAAGTAGTCTGGTGCTGCCAGAGGATGCTAGTTCATGACGATGGGCTGACAGTGATGATGGATTTGGTCATCTTCTATGAAAAATATGTCCCAAAATGGGATCACAAGTATCTGTCTCTCCGGTTGCAGCATGACACAGTTCATCAATACGACAGGCCTCTAGTTCACGGGAAGAAGACAGGGGCCGAGTCATCTGTTTCCATGTGCGAGTGCTGACGCGTCGAAGCGTAAGATGATAAGAAACTCACTCGACTGGTTACAGTTGACGGATTAGCGCATGCAGCCTCGGGCTCGCTCAAGGGCGGGTTCCCATCGGCTCGACAATAGCTAGAGACACGGAAGAGGGAGAAGATGATTGTGAGAGAGATGAGTTTCTATTATAAATGAGTACATATATATAGTATGTAATTGGATATGAATACAAAATAGGATACGATTTAAGTTTAAATTATAATTGTTCTACAATATATATATATATATATATATATATATATATATATATATATATATATATATACAATTCTTTAATATATATATATATATATATATATATATATATATATATATATATATATATACAATTCTTTAATACATCCCATGTAAAAATTTGTATCGATACATCCCAAATCTGAATCATTGGATGTTGATCCAATGGTTCAGATTAAAGCCGAAGTCAAAGTAAACACCTTTCATAATTTTCAATGCATTTTCAATGCAATTGTTTGGGATGTATTGATACATCCCATGTATTGTAGAAGGACCATATATATATATATATATATATATATATATATATATATATATATATATATATATATATATATATATAAATAAATAAATATATATATATATATATATATATATATATATATATATATATATAGATATAAATAATTAGGGAAATACCTTAAGGATATTGGATTATATTTGTGTAGATTAGGATAAGGAATGAATAAGGGGTTTGAAACCTTAAATTGATCCTTTGTTTCTAATAGGGGAGATCGAGTCATTGGAAGAAAGGCAATAAACAACAGGTGAATGTTCAGCAAATCTTAGTAATTAAGTAATTTAGTTCATTAATAAAAAAATTCTTTTACTTAGCCGCAGTAGTCCCTATATATAAATACAAAATATATATACGTATTGCGTGTATATCCTAATATAGTAATATATATCTTAAGGGAAAATCATACATACTTATGTATGTATGCCTTACATATGTACATAATTGCTACAAACTATTCACATGTATTAATGAACTTAAATGTGATGGCATATGGCTTAGGCACTAAGGTAAATGTTAATTAAAAAAAAACAAATTCATACAAATCTAGAATAAACAAATATATATATATATATATATATATATATATATAAAAGTATTAAAATAAAATCCAAGAAATTCAGAAATCTAGGACAGGGTGTTTACATCCATCTCTTCTCCTAAGTTTCATTATCAACTTTGACTCATGATACTTTGAACCCAAAACTCTATTACCACACTTTTGGAAATAAAGCGCGAAAACTATTCTCCCAAACCAAAAAGATTACGAAAGATCTAACCAATAAAAAGAACATAAACTAAACCACCAATACCACACAAAAGCCAAATACAAACACAACAATTTTTGGTAGGGAAAACTCTTACAAGAAAAGCCACGGGATGATCGGAGTCCAACCCTGAAAAGCATCTACTTTTGAATTAGAGTATTACAACCTCTACAAGATTTTTACTGATCCAACCAGATCACCATGACTACTTGGACGATAAAAATAGATTACAGACTTCCGGAGAACAAAAACAATGACAAAAATTATCCGAACTTGTCTCTCCTTCAATATAGTCTTCAATCCCTTCTTTTTCTTCTCCAAAAGATGTAAGATTCAGTCTTTTATTGGATTAGGGTTAGAAAAACCTAAATATATACCCCTCAAACCCACAACCAATTAGGACCATCCACATGATCCACTAGTATATAAATTACCCAAAAATTGAGCTTCAGCCCCGACTAGCGGTATATTAACAGTATATCAGCGGTATGGCACCAGTTTACCAAGTCGACGAATCAGAAAAATGTGCAGAAAGTTGAGCTGCAGCACCGGCTAGGGGAAGATTGGCTTAAACGTGAGGATACTTAGGCAACTCTAGAGGGGATGGGGGAATATAAGGCAATAAAATAATAATCCCTTATTAAAAAAAACTTGAAGGCAGTATACCAACTAAATAATGAATAGTAAAGTACATATATATGAAATAAAATATAATTCAGAATAGAAAACACATACACTGCGATGTAATTTGGTTTCCGTCGTGGAGGACTAATCTAGTCTCTAGAACTCTTACTCGATGTTAATCCACTATCTATGAAAATACATGTTTTTATCTAATGGCTTGCAACTTCGTACGGACACCTCATGCTTTGATCCGAAGGGCACGATAACTTCAATAGCCACAAGCTTTTGATATAAAAAAATATGTCGACTTCAAACAACAAGTGAAAAGAGCAACACTTTAAAATTAAAGTTTTATAACTCAAACATACTTCTAACCAAGATTTTAACTTTGGCACAGTAGAGGGCTGGGAGTTGGTTTCTTGGTGATAGAAAGGTTAAAGCTTAGAATAGATAAGAAGGTTTAGAACGAATTGGTGTATTGGTGAGTTTCAAGTGAAGAATTCAAGCTCTATTTATAGTCTAGCGGGGAGACAAAGTTCGAGCAGAGTACGGTCCCCTAACGTTCATAAATTCAAACATTAGAATCTTGATCTTCAGGAAGAGGAGGCTGACGATGGAATTAGTTTTTACCCTGACCGAGTTCGGATAGAGTTTGGGTAGAACTATGTCTGAGTTCGATCACCCTGTTTCTAGCAAGTTTTTAGTTTGGGTTTAAGCTTGTTTGAGTGGACTTAGATTGGTTAAGCTTCCTAGTGCCAACTATGAACCCTATGTACATTTGGTCATATAAAATAAATAAAAAAAATACATAATAAAACATAAGTACACGAGCAGGCTATACACTTCTTGAATGATGATTTTTTTCTCTTACATAGTCATCCAAAGGTAAATAGGTCTAAAAATTTGGATACCTTTCAGGGTTTTTGCCCCTGAACCCCCACGAGCGGTGAGTACGACGCCCCAGAGATGTCATTGGAAGGTTCAGAAAAATCTTCTGCTATAACTCCGTCTTTGGCTTGTCATGTATTCTTCATTGCATATGTCCAAGTTCGATCTTGCTTACTCGTTTGCAAATACATGTTAGACGAACAAAGCAGTATGATACATTTAATGAACATTTAGGACAATGTTAAGTTTAATTAGCAATACTATAGTATTTGCATCAGTATTAGTGATATCATAATGTTAAACTTAATCGATTAGCCATAATAAAAAATATGATAAAATTATTGGGCTAAGAATCTTTTCCTTTTGATAATGACAAATTGGTTAAATTTAATATATACATATATATATAATAAAAATTAATAAATATATATATATATTAAGCAAAGCTAACTTTATTAAAGTAATAGGCGCAAAATGCCGAAGCCTATACAAGTAAGCGCGCTCAACATGGTAAGAGCAAAAGAAAACAAACTGCACGAAACGTGCACAAAAGGGGGACGGGTCTCGACGACAGCGAAGGCACGAGAACCCGAAAAATAGCTAAGCAAGGGCCTCCCAGAAAGTGTTGGAGGCATGAGAGCAACGCCTCCTAACTTTGAGAATTTGTCTGATCACCTCTCTGTACAATTAGGGAGGGTGAGTTGACGGCCTTCATATCTGACTTTGTTCATGTTCTTCCATAAGACCCAGATGCCAGCAGCTACGATGATTTGATATCCGTGGGAGCGGCCCCAACTGGTCAGGAGATCGTGGAAGCCCCAGTCGGGGGACAAGGCTCAGTCTATGATGAAGATTGAACCAAATCTGAGTCGCCAGCTCACCAGAAAGTAGGACATGCTCTACCGATTCCAAAGAGTGCTTGTAACACCCAATTTTCCAAATGAGGGTAATTTTGGAATTTTATATTTTAATTTATTTAATTATGATATTTAAATGATAATATGATTTTTGGTAATTTTTAATTATTTTAAAACTATTTAAATCATGACTTATGATTTTGGTGTTTGACTAGTGTAACCTTAGAGCCTAGTCATGTGATTAGGATGTTTGACTAGTACATTCTAGCCTAGAGGGTATTTTGGCCATTTTAGGATTTATTTAAATTTATTATGATTTATGGGAATTTGTGTGAATTTTATATTAATTAAATATGGCTATGTGTTAAGTTAGTCATGACTAGTTGAGACTTGTAGACTAACCTAGAGCTAACCCTAGTTAGTGGGTCATGGTTAGGCCAAGTGACTCTAGTCTAGCCTAGCTTGGGACTTGGTTTAGTCATTTTGGTAAAGGATTAGGAAGTCATAAGTCATGGCTTATGGTTTTAGAACCTTGATTAAGTTTAATCTGCATTTAGCCTTTGTAGCTTGGCCCAAGGCCCAATAATTTGGCTAAGCCCTCACCCTAAACCCTAGTGGCCGGCCACACCCTCTACCTAGGGATTCCCACCATATAAAATCCCTCCCAAATCTAGGGTTGCCTCTTTTCTTTAGGAAGAGCCCTAATTTCAAGGAGGTGAGTTCATGCCTAAATAATTCATTATAAATCCATTATAGGTCCTAAAATCCCCAAATTAGTTGCATTAGTTTCTAATACTGTCCTTTTTGCTGTTATGAATGATTTGGTTAAGTTTGGAGTTGATTAGAAGTGATTGGGATACCAAGCAAGGAGCTAGCAAGGAGACTTTTCCATTGAAAGTTCAACAAGAGGTATCTTCATCAAATCTCCATGAAATTTCATTTAGTCTTCATGTATAGGAAGCCCTAAGAGTCCCCCTAAGGTCTGGATAGGTTTCGTGTCCAGTGTCGAATGATTCGTATCCATTCTGGACACGTATTAGAACACTGGACATGGTGTTCGACAGAATGCCACAAAGGGCATGTCGATCCATTTTGCCTATTGTTTTTGAATAAAAAATAGGTTTCTGATCTTGCTTAGGGTTCCCTGTCTTTGTGTCCTGGTTTTCGTGTCATCCTGTATCATTTTGATGATGTGGGCACGCACGCGCACACGGTCGCGCGCTGCTGCAGGGATCTCCTGCTACTCGGGTCCTGTAGCGGACACGACACGCAACTATGTGACACAAAACTCGACACGAGGCAAGGGGCACTGACTGACACGCCATGTGTCAAGTCCCACGTGTCCCCGTATCGTGTCGAGGGAGATATTAATCCCACACGGGGATTTGCCTGTGGGCGTGCACTGTGGGTTTCCCCCACTGACACGAGTCTCGTGTCCGACCCTGACACTTCGTGGACACAGGCCAGTGGGCCCATGAGGTAGCCCTATAGGTGGGCTACCCATGTGTGTCACCACGAGATCCATTCATGTCCTGTGTCGTACACACGACATAAGTGCACGTGTGCACGAGACAGTACACTGGCAGTGCACTGTATGTGTATCACTTTGTGATTCTTGTTGTGGACACACCGTGTCAGGCTTTGGGAGACACGATTGAGTTGTGTGGGGTTGTGCACGAGGGTTGTATTCATTTTTTCCAATCATTAGCTCATGATTAATTAATTTGCCATTCGATTTCTCTTTTAAAACCAGTGTTCTGATACTGTTACACATTACCTGTCAATTTCCAGTTCTAAATTGATATTGTTCTATGATTTTAATCCTAGTATTGATGTTAATTGCTGAGCTTAGACTCTAATCATGTTTCCTATATACATTGTCTTGCCATGATGGAAATGTTGGTGTTAATTTGTATCATGAACTGATTTTACTAGTTTACTGTTTAATGTTCTTCAATTTGATTTTTTGACTCTAACTAAGTTATCCAAATTGCAAATCTGAGATTTGATTGAATTATATTGATGCTCAGTGAGTAAATTGCCATGTTTAATTCTTCATTTCCTCTTTACTGCCATCATTCAAATTCAGTGTTCCTAACTAAATCTGGGTTGATTCTAACTAGTTCTCTGAAATTGGAAATCTGGGATTGGATACTCCAGTTTAATGTGAATGAGGATGTGTTACTTTGTCACACCATGCCACTATTGCACTAGTTAACTCATTGCAATGTCTTCCCCATATTGCCAATATTTGATTACAATGCTACTATTAAATCTGGATTTTGTGAGGACTGTTAAGCTATTGGAAACTGAGATTTAGAGAACAATGAATTGGGTTTCCTTCCTTTTCCTTCACTGTTGGTTAATTCCAGTTTTTCATACTACCATACACACACACATATTTACACAGAACACATCACACACTCACTGATATTTCCTGTATTATTACCTGCTGTACACACACTCTTCATTGATGTATTTCCTGCAACAGAGCACACTGTTCACACACATTCTCTTCCTCTCTTCACTGTTTGGGAAATTACTGCATATACATGTGACACTGCTCACTTGTTCACTATCATTCCTGCATACATATTAGACAATGTTCCCACACGCACACTGATTTATATAGCCTGTACTGCCTATGTACACACACACACAACAAGTTAACACCTGTCCTATTACACAACCCTTCATTCCTGTACTTTGACACATTATACACACAAGCACACCCCCTCCCTGTTACTTCCTGTCCACACACATTTCATGTGTCACGCACTAGCTCTCTCTCTCTTTCTCTAATTTCTAAGCTTTACATGTAGGCCATGTTGTTTAGGCATATACAATGTCTATGTGTATAAATTGTGTGAGTGTATATATATCTATATATATATTTCCTTGTAGCTAGTGTTGTAGGTTTACATTTAGCCTAGATTGTGTACTATATTGTGTGATGTTCATATATGGGTGTAATAGTGAGGTTGTGACTTGCTAAGGGTTCTAGAAATTAGCTAAGCTACTTTGTGATATAACTAATATAGGCTTGCTTAGCCTTGATAGGAATGGTGCTAGCTAGTATAGATTGGAATAGCCTAGTTTAGACTCAACTAGACTTGGTTGACCTAGTTTGACTTCTAGGGTTGACCAGAGTTGACCAAGAGTTGACTTTGGCCTAGATTGACTTAGAATCATGTAGAATGCATAGTAGGACTTCATTATACCATTTTGGACTTGTTGTGACTTGTGCTGTTCTATAGAAGACAGACACCACTTCTCGGACAGTATATTCTCTTCAGACACTCAGGATATCAGGCGAGTACATTCTCTGACCGTTTCATACTTGTATGGATTTACATTCTTGCTCTAGATTATTGTACTTGATGCTGACACGATCTTTATCACGGATTGGTACTATATGGATCTTCTTCTGAGATGTTATCTCCTTGTATTCACTAAGTACATATTGTGATGTGTGTTTCACTTACATATTGTATTTATTGAATACCCTTATCATTGTACACTCATTGTGCATATTGTACTCTCAGTATCACATTGAGCCATTGTACAAGCCATTGTACAAGTCATTGTACAAGCCATTGAACAAGCCATTATATAAGGTAACGTAACTGAATTGGATCCTTGTGTATTTATTGGGGAGGGAGAGTAGAAATGGTTATGTGATCAATCGTATTGTATAAGAAATTGTATATGTCCATTGTACACCCACGTACAAAGGAGTCCCATTTTATTGTATAATCTAACCCGTTTACATAACCATATTGTGCTCTAAAATCACATGTTCCTTACAGTTCTTACTTATCATATTTAGATATTTCCTTTTATCAAATCTCTACTGTTTTTCATATATCTTCTTCTTTCAGCGTTTCATGTACTTTACTCTATTGCATGCTTTATATTTCCTAACTCGATATGAACTGCGTGAGAAGTTTTGTGCTCGCTTCCGTCCTGACTGGACCTGTTAAAAATTTTACAGAGGATGATGAGGAACCCTGCACCCCCTTACTTGGAGCTTGCCTAGTTGACACTCGCGACCTGGACCCCAGGGGAGGTTCAGGCAGCTACTGAGGACGATATCTTGCGTAGTATAGTTAGTTTAGACTGTTTTCCTTTTTATGTTTAGTTGTTGTTCTTGATTCAGAGTTTGTATATTTTAGAGATGATAAGACTTGTATCTCTTTTCTGTTGTACCTCAGTTGAGGATTTCTTATCTATTTTATCGTGCTACATTCTACCTTAGATTGTGATTGGATTGTACCTCTGTGTTGGCCTCCTTATGGAGAGTATTCATATTATGCTAGTTATAGTTCATGACCTAGAACAGCGTTCTACCGCCGACACTGCGGCGTAGGCTGGGCGTTGTTACGTTCTCGTACCCTCACAGTGGGTGCGGGTCGTGACAGTGCTCCACACAGCAGTGGCATCCGGACGCGAGGCTAAATCTGAACGCTCTGATAGAGTCGTCCGTCGGTAGCTTTCGGCGTAATGCACGCCAGATAAGGATGGACCATTTAGTGGGGATACAAGAATGCCAAAACTGAGTGCACGAGGTATACGGTATGCCACTGCCTCTTGCAACAATTTTGGTAGAAGCTAGAGTAAACCTCCCGCACAGGTTGGGGGACCATCTCCACGTATCGGGGGTGTCAGTGATCAGGAGGTTAGCGGCAAGGAGACCGTCGACCGCCGGCTGCCCGATCCAATTTCTGACCTTCTTCCAATTCCATCCGGAACTATCCTCCCAAAGATCCCTAATGTCGCAACCCCGCGGTGTACGAACGTTGGGCTGGATGGTGTTCGCCCCAAGCCACTGTTCCAGATATGCCGATGATCGCCCGCCACCCAACATAAGACGGACTAAAGGTTCAGCGAGGATGCATCCCCGAGTTATACGATGCCACGATGTCGAAGATATGTTGTTGGTGGCTGGCTCCGTCAGATGGGAGAACCTGGAGTATCTGGCTCTCATAAACCTCATCCATAGCGAGGTCTCTGATATAAATTTCCACCACAGCTTCATAGAGCATGCGTCCACGATGTGGACCAGTCTGCTGAATCCCAGACCTCCTTCTTCTGTGGGTTTGGCCATGGTATCCCAGCGGGCCAAGTGGTGTTTGTTCCGTCGCTATGACCCCAGAAGAACTTGGCAAAAAGGGCTTCGAGAGAGTGTAGGACTTTCTTGGGAGGGAAGTAGACTGCTAGGGTGTATAGCGGGATGGAAGAGAGAACGTGTTTGACCAGGATCATCTTGCCCCAGGGGAAAGGGTTACATTGTGCCATCTCGCGATGAGTTTATAGATCTTGTCTACAAGGTGTTCGTAAATGACCGAGTTCGTCTTCTCGTACACCAGCGGGCAGCCCAAGTACAGGAACGACGGATAGGCCGTGGTGAATGAGGTCACGTTGGAGAGCTCCGTCGAGCGGGATCTGTCAGTTTTGTGATGGGTATAGATAACACTTTTGCTGTTATTGACTCGCTGTCCGGAGCATCTGGTGTAACGTTCGAGCGTATTAAGAACCACCTCGATCGATCCAAAGTCTCTAGAGGAGAAGATAAGGACATCATCCACGTACGCTAGATGAGTGATAAGCGGGCAGCCAGTAGTGGTATGGAAGTGGTGGAACCCGGGCATTTTGGGCATGCTATTGAGGCTTCTGATGAGAGCTTCAGCCCAATAATAAAAATGGTGGAAGATAGGGGGTCCCCTTTTCTAACCCCGTGGATGGATCGGAAGAACCCTGCGGTCTGGCTGTCATGACCCGTACCTACTGTGAGGGTACGAGAGCGTAACAACGCCCAGCCTACGTCGCAGTGTCGGCGGTAGAACGCTGTTCTAGGTCATGAACTATAAGTAACATAATATGAATACTCTCCATAAGGAGGCCAACACAGAGGTACAACTCAATCATAATCTAGAGAGATAGGATATGGCACGATAAAATAGACAAGAGAATCCTCAACTGAGGTACAACAGAAAAGAAGTACAAGTCTCAACATCTCTACAATATACAACTCTGAAACCAAGACAACAGCTAAACATGAAGAGAAATAGTCTAAGCTATCTACACTATGCAAGGTATCATCCTGAGCAGCTGCCTGAACCTCCCAGGGGTCCAGGTCGCGAGTGTCATCTAGGCAAGCTCCAAGTAAGGGTGCAGGGTTCCTCATCATCCTCTGTAAAATTTTCAACAGGTCCAGTCAGGACGGGAGCGAGCACAGTACATCTCAACAGTTCATAGCAGGTTAGAAAATATAATCATGCAGTAAAGTAAGATATAGATACTGAAGGAAATGCAGTATGTAATCAGAGAGAGAACTGTAATAGAAATATCTACTATACATAGAGAACTAATAGTGACTAGTGAGTCAGAGTAAAATATAAACATGTAAATGGCATAGGAGGTTCATGACTACAGCTAAGGAAGTGGTTCATGACTACAGCTACTTGGATAATATTCACATGTCTATTTCTACTCCCCCAACCCCAATCAATACACAAAGATCCGTTCAAGTTATGTTAAGGTTCGTGAAACTTCACATGGCTCATAAAATGAGTGGTACGTGAAGGTGATTCATGGGGGCTCTGTGAACATGAGAGTACATGTGTCACAGACGGTTCGTGAATCAGAGGAAGCATAGAGATACGTGATGGTTCGTGAAACGCACAAAACATGCTGTATCCGATGCTCCCGAGGGGGATAACATCTCATGAAAGGATCTATATAGTACCAATCCGTGTGGCCAACGTGACAGTATCAAGTAAAGTAATTTAAAGCAGGAAAATAATTCTAAACAGGATATGAAATGATCAGAGAATGTACTCATCTCGTATCTGAATGTCTGAAGTAAATGTACTGTCCGAGATGAGGTACCTGACTCCTAGTTAGAGCAACACAAGTCAAGATGTATACAGAGGGTGATATATGTAATGTACAATGCATCTGCATGCTGTCTAGGTCAAACTAGGCTAAAGTTGACACTTGGTCAATTCTAGTCAAACTAGGTCAAGTCCTAGCCCAAACAAGTCTCACTAAGTCTAACCAAGCCTAGACTAACAACCAAGCACACTCACAAGTCACAGAGAACACACATACCAATCCAAGGCTATACAAGCCACACAAGCACATATCAAGGCACATCACATTCATGCATATTCAACATTATATACATATAAAAAGAGGGAGAAACTAACATGTAAGCTATGTGTGTGTGTGTGTGAACATGGATGTGTACATGAATAGAGGATTCAACACTAGGCCTTACATCTTTGTACCCACATATATACATATCTATATACACATATATGTATATATAACTATAGGGAATCTCTATTTACCATATTAACACATTTAGCCATGTATAGTATAGAGAGAGAGAGATAGAGTAGAGCATGTAAATGTGTTCAGTGTCAAGCTAGAGTGTGACATGGTGTCATATATGTACACGGTGTATAGGTGAATTAGAGTGTCAATAGGGTGTCTCAGTTTCAGGTTTACATGTGTAGGTGTGTGTGTGGTCATGAGAGCATGTGTGCCAAAGTGTCAAGTGACTGTCAATGTGATGTAAACATGTGTGTGTGGCATGTGCAAGAGTGTTAGAGAGATAATGTGTAGAGAGTGCCAATAGAGTTAAAGTGTGTGGCATGGTATAGTGTCATGAGAGTGTGATAGAAGGTAATTAGAGTGTGTGTGTACATGAGTGTGAGGGTGAGGGTGTGTCATGTGTTACCACATGACAGTTAGCTAATAGGGTGTGCATAAATGTGAACATGTGAGAGTGTGGCTTGTGGTGTGCTTCCATGTTCAGGAAAATGTAGAACCTGTGTGACAGTGATAAGGATATTACAGTGTACTTGTATATATTCAAATGTTCCAATTCATTACATATGTGTGTGAAATAGGAAATAGAACAGTGAGTTATCAGCATGATGGTTAAGTAGTGTGGATGCATGAAAGCATGGTGTGGTGTAAAACTGAAAACAATTTATCATCTAACAGTAATGAGTTCCCAGGAATAGGGAAATGGCAGTTCACATTTTCAAATCCTAACACCAATTCAACCAAATCCTTACAGTTAAAAAAAAATGAAGCTGTGCCCATGAAGCTCAGTTCAACCTGAGTTCAAATCACCACCTTGTTCAATGTTTAAAAAATGAAACATTAGAATACAAATTGAATGTGGGTTCATAGTTGATAAAACTGGAAATGGCAAAAAGAAAAACTGAGAATAGGAGGCAGCCAAAATCTGAGAATTAGGAGTTTGAAACCCAATTTCAGCTTATAGGTAATCTGTAACAGTCTACAATTCATTCGAAAAGGAAGGGAAAATCAGTACATGCTTTAGGCATAGGAAATCAGTCCAGGTATAGGAAGTCTGGAAATTAGTGAAGTATATAAACAGTGCATACTAATGGGAATTCAGTGAAATGATCAGGAAAACAGTGAGCACATGACAATGTGAATACAATTCAGTAAAGGGGTACATGTGTGTAAGTACATTAAACCCCTGTGTGTGTGTAGTGTCATATGCAGGACATTAACAATATGAAGGGAACGATTTTCAGGAAATCAGTCCAAAGCAAAGAAATAGGAAGAAAAACTCAATTCAAAATCAGAAAACTGGTTCCAGTTCAGTTTACACATGATCAATTTCAGTCCCATTTCCTCAGGTTCTCAAGCTTGTTTCCAGGTTTTGCACAAAGAAATTCTCAGACTTCAATATCAGTTATTAATGAAATCAGTTCAAGTTTGAGAAAACTGAAAAAATAGTACAAAGTGTTCAGATTTCAGTGTATGTGATACGCATCCAAACTCAGGAAATTGAACCTATCTCAGGAATTTGTGAAAAGGTAATTCTGTTCATGGTGAGGAGTAAATAGTGACAGGAAATAAAATGGCCTGCGTGTGTGTATGAGAATACGTGTGAGTGTAAGCAGTGAGATCAGAATGTGTGAGCATACTGCTGTGTGTGGCAAGTGTGGAGGGGTGTGAGGAATTCATATTAAATCTCAGGTTCTCAGTTGACAGTTAAATCTCATATTAGATCAATAACTGTCCAACATTAACGTCCCATTTGAAATGGGGTCAGCAATACCCAGTTTCAGAAAAAGGGTGACTTTGAATGTAAGCAACCATACTCAAGCCAACCTAATACAAACCATATAGCCTAACCATGCTTCCCAGTTAATATAAATCCAAAAAAATCTTAGGAAACCATACGACAGGCAATCTCAGTTCTCATTTAATTATCTCAGGTTCACATTCAGTTATTCATGAGTAATTTAGGAAAAATTCTAATTCGAAAACCCAATTGCTAGCACAATTCATAATTCAACATGAATCCTTAGCATGTACATTATCACTCAATACATTATAGGTGTATTAAACTTTGCAAAAATCATTAGAAAATAGTAAAACCGATTTCAAATTCTCAGAAATCAGAAATGTGAGCAGCGTATCAGTAAATTAGGGAAAACCCAATTCGAAAACCAAAATGCAATTAATATCTAAAAAAAATGGTTGGTAAATAATGAAGCATGTATTCACGTGTTATACAGGTCATTCGTGTCCCAGAAATGGACATGAATCGTGTCCAAACCATCACATGACACACAGGCCGAAACTCAGTGCACTGCAGTGTCGTGGGCACGTGCACACGCGTCTAGCACGTGGCACAGGCCACGTGGAGACACGTGGTCGTGCACACGTGTTCGACAGGGGTTAGGGTAGGTGTCCAACCGCCTGCAACAAGTCCTCGTGGTGTCGTGTCGTGTGTGTGAGTGAGTATCAGTGAAGCAATTGTGTGCGTGTGCGTGACAGTGCAATTCCGTACGGGTCGAAGTTCTCCCTAACCACTGAACAAAAACCCATGAAAATTTGTGAGCCTTGTGTCAGTCACCTGAGCAGTGTCCACACAAAAATTTGTGTCCATACGAGCTGTGTCGTGTCCGCTACAGTGCCCGAGCAGCAGGGCACTGAACCGAGTCAGTGCACAGCGTGTCCAACCCCTCGTGCACCCGACACAGACACAAAAACACTATCACCTCTTCATGAAAATTAAAGTACTCATATACATCTACAAAACCCTTCAAACACTTTTCAAAAATAAAGAAATAAATATGAGTGTGGCATTTCATCAAACAGTTCACTGCATGGACTGATACGTGTCTGAAACGAACACGAAATGGACACGACTCGACACGAAACCAATACCTACGGCTAGGGGACACCTAGGGCTTCCTATCCATGCAAAGAAAACGAAAATCTATGGAAGAAATAGGAAGTTACCTATATGTGCAATTTGCATGAAAAAGCTTCAAAAGGGGGTTTTTCTCCTTAATGGCCAAGTGCTCCAAATTGGTCCAAACCTGAGATTTCTTTCCATGGACATAAAATAGAGATGGATTAGGAACTAATGCAAAAGACTAGAGTGGAAAAGGAATTAAAATGAAGGATCTAGGGATTAGGGAAGAAATGATATTACCTCCTTCTCCAAAATATTGAAATCTCAATAAAGAGGCAAGAACAATAAATGAAGAGATTATTTATAGGGGGAATAGCCCTAGGTGGCTGGTCATAAAGTTAGGGTTAGGGTTTCATCCTATGGCTAGGATTGAATCAAGGGAAATAGATGGCCTAGAACAAGGGTTCTATCTTAGTCCTTTGCAAATCACTTAACCATGACTAAACTTGACTTAACCCCTTAACCAACTCTTCTAATTCTCAAAGTGGCTTACTAAGTTAGTTATGACTCATCTAGGTTAGGTCCAATCTAGGTTAGGCTAACCATAAACACAAGACAATAATCATATTAGTATTTAAATCACACCATTCAGTTAAATTATTCAGAAATTCCTAATAAATATATTAAATTCAAATAAATCCTAAAATGACCAAAATACTCCCTAAGCTAAATGTACTAGTCAAACATCCTAATCACATGGCTAGGCTCTAAGGTTACACTAAACAAACACCAAAATCATAAGTCATGATTTTAAATAGTTTAAAAATAATTAAAATCATCAAAAATCATATTATCATTTAAATATCATAATTAAATAAATTAAATATAAAATTTCAAAATTACCCTCATTTTAGAAACTGGGTGTTATACTGGCCGTTGATGACGGTGGAGAACCAAGCATTGTTGATGGATCTGAAGATGATGTCAATCCAGGGTTCGGAGAATCTGAAAGCCCTGAGGACCCAGATCATGAATTGCCAGTCCAGACGGTCGTAATCCTTCTCTATATCCAGTTTGATGGCAACGTTTCCCCCTAGACGGGAACTTCATGCATGTGATCATTTTTTGTGCGAAGAGGATGTTGTCAGTGATGTTCTAGCCTTTAACAAACCCTCTTTGCTCATCGGAGATGATCTTGGGGAGGAGATTGGACATTCGGTTGGCGACGATCTTTGATATGATCTTGTTGGTGAAGGTGCGTAAGCTGATCGGGTGGAAGTCTTTGGAGGTTTTCGGGTTGTCTTTCTTGGGAATAAGGATGATGTTGGCACAAGAGATGGAATTGGGATATCTCGCCCCCTGGAAAAAGGCTATGGTGGCCTCCAGTAAGTCGAATTTTAAAATGTCCCAATAGTATCTGAAGAAGATGCCGTTGAATCCATCAGGGCCCGGAACACTGTGTTCTTTAATGGACCAGACAGCCTCCTTGACCTCTTCCTCCGTCGGAGTGGTCAACAAGGTCTCATTCTCGCTCTCGCTGATGAGGAATGGGATCTCGGATAGATGCGTGGCGTCTTTGACGACCGGCTCTTTAGTGAAAAGTTTGTGGTAGAAGTTTTTCGCAGCCGCCTGAATGTCGTCTTGGTCCTCCATATGGGTGCCATTGTTGTCGTATATCCAGTATAATTTTAATTTTTTTCTGGGACCTTTGACACAAGCATGAAAGAAACTAGTATTCTGGTCTCCATCGGTGTCCCAGGTCAATCTGGCTTTTGGCCTCCAGAATTTAGATTCTACTTTAAGCGTGGATTTGAGAAGAGCTCTGGCAAGATTGAAAGAGGCACGGGAAGTCTGAGATCTGTGAATAGCGAACTCTTGCTCGGTGTGGGTGACGTCGTCCTCTGTAACATTGATAGCCTGAAAGATGTCTCCAAATGCTGAATGGCTCCAGGACGCTAGAGCCTTACGAGTGGCTTTCAATTTGGCCGCCAACCATACCACATGATCGAGGATTGAGACAGAGTTCCAAGCATCATTAGTGACATTCCGGAATTGAGGATGATGACGCCAGAAGTTGAGGAAGCGGAAGGCTTTTTTAGTGCTGGTGTGGTTGTCACTGATCCTGATGAGCAGGAGGGGTGGTCTGATTCCGTGGAGTTTAAATGAGGGAGGTGAGTGATGAGGCCCATGTCAGACCAGCCGTCGTTGACCAACGCTCGATCTAAATGGGAATATTGCCGACGATGACCCTCCTGCATCTTGCACCAGGTGAATACACTGCCGTGGAAGGGGATGGGGGTTAGGTTTCCGTGGAAGATGAAGTTGTTGAAATCATCCATCGCCGGCTGGGGCGGCAATCTGTCCCCAGATTTTTCCTCTCTGTTGGACACCGTATTGAAATCTTCTATACAGAGCCACGGGAGATCGTGATAGAATAAGGTGTCTTCCAACAGGTCATCCTAAAGCAGACGTCGTTCGGGGATGTCACAGCTACCATGGACGGCGGATAGAATGGATCAGGACATGAGGGTCGGATGCTCCAACCAACAAGATAGGGCCTGAGACGAATCTTTAATGATGCCAAATTTAAATTCTGGCACAAAGAATATCCAGATGTCATTGCATCCAGAGATGGCGTGGGGGAATCCTAACTTGAGTTGAGTGGCTTTGATTTTTCTTTAGGGGATTTTTCGTTCAATAATGATTAAGAGGTCAATACGATTGGTTTTCTTGAGACTGAGGATTCTATTCAGCGTCGGTTTGTTCCCAAGCCCTCTGACGTTGCAGGAGATGATGTTAAGCATTGGATGAGGTAGTGGAAGGGGGAAGATTAAGCTTCATGGTGGACATAGTTGTCATGTCCGTCTGCTGCTTTTGTTTGTTTTTGCTCTTGTTTATTTTGGCGGAGGTTTTTTTAGTAGGTGAGGTAGTGGACCCGTTGTCCCCGTTGTCAATGAGCGTCCTGTTACTCATCTCTGGCCAAGAAATTGGGTCATTGAGATGTTCTGCCAGAGCGCATAGGGGATTGTCGCGGCCTAAGAAACCCGTTTCTTTGGCTTATTGTAGTCTGTCGGTGAACCCTTCCTCGGTGTAGTGGCCACTGTCCGAATGATCCCCTTTCTTGGCTATCCAGAACCTGCCAATTAAGGGGGGTTAAGACTGGGTTGCGCGCCCGCTGTTTGAGGAGGAGGGGACTTGAGGGGTCCAGTACCAATCGAGGGGATTATCGACTCGGAAGCAAGGCAAGTTTGGATAGTGGGTGGAAGTCATGGATTAGGATCCTGCTCAGGGCGGAGCGCCATCTCGTCTTCCCCCGGCTGATGCGGGCGGCAGGTGTTGAGAGGGGGAGATTGAGAATCCTCAGAAGGGGAAAGGTAATGGACTCAGAGAATGTGATGGGGATGCGGTAGGAGCGCTATCGATGTCCGGATACGGGGTGTATGGGGAGTTATGTCGCTCATCTAAGGTGCTGGGCTTTGGGGAATCTGGCTGGGCTGCTGCTGTGAGGGCGGGCTCTTTGGAGTTATCATGGGCGCTTTTAGAAGTGGTGCATGTGAGAAGTTCAAAGGAGTTGTTGAGAGGGATAGCGGGGGGTAAGAATGGCACGATGGCGGAGTTGGTCCTGATGGACTGACGGAAGGAGGGCTCCTGATCCTCCAACAGAAGCGAGGATTGGGGGATTGATACTGATCTCCGGATTCTGGGATGCCTTGAGTAGTCGTCGTGCGCAGTTTGCACGGCCTAGGCTTCTGAAGATTTGGGTGGGCCCTATAACAGTGCTGCTCGGAATGGCCGCTCATCTGGCATTGCTTGCAGAAGATGATGTTGTTATCGTACACCAGCATTTGGCACTGTGTTTGGTCTCCTAGCTCAATTTCTATGAGTTTGGGAGGATCATTTGCGAGGTCTAGCTCCACATATCATAGCGTAGTTACATTTGGAAAGGTTTCGGGTTTCTTCTGCGATGGCTACAAGGGTCCCAAATGAGCTGGCTATCCGTTTGACAGCTACAGGAAAATAGACTAGAGGTAGGTTGGGGAGGGTGATCCTTGTAGATATGATTGTCGAGTCGACTTTGTGTTGAAGTTAGGAGAACATTTGACAATTTTAGCGGTTTGTGTGCAAATCTATGAGTGCCCTTGGCCCGGACTAGGGAGTAGTCTGGTTCGGATGATAGGTGAAGGAGCATGTGCTTGGGGTCTAGTGGAGCAACCCGGAAGGCCGAAGAGAGACCCTACCTAGCGACTGCTTCAGTAACTAAGGGTATTTTCGGGCATCCGGATCTAAATTTAAGGACAAATATTTTATTGAAGGGGCGGATAGGAAGGAGATCTCTAACACGGCGAAGGAGATGCAGATGGGGTATCCCGTGGGGGGAGGCGATAAAACAACATCTGAAATCTGAATCTCTGCCGCCAGAGGGGTAAGTTGCTTTCCTCGATCTGGCCGAAGAATCTCGGCATAGGAGGGAGCTCTAGGGGGGTCCACCGCACTAGGGATGTGCGAGTGAGAGGGGGCTCCGGGTGGATCCACAACACGGGGAATACTCGAAGAGGATGGGTGCCCTAGTGCTCCAGTCGCCGAGAGCACCTACGTGTGGACGAGGCCCTCTAACTGGCTGGGGTGGACGGAGTCTGTCTCCGGAAGAACCAAAGATAGGCACGAGGTCCAAGGCAAGAAGGGGTGGGGGTTCACTGCTGAAGCGGCACCAACCGAAGGTCTGCCACATAGAACCTGGCTTGCGCTTTGCTGGGAGGTCCACGAGGGCCGGGCGTAGGTGGGCGGGTAGCCGCCTGCCTGCAAGGTACATCTTCCGAGGAGGGGGACCGGGGACAGGAAGAGGAAGTTGGGAGCCTATCGGGGAAGGTAACACTGGGTCCGCTCGGCGGCACACCTAAGGTGGGGAAGGGGATAGCAGGCAACAGGGAGCGCGTGGGTCGCTCCAGGGCTCCCGGTCAGCATAAACAGCATGGTCGCGAGCAACAGACTAAGGGCCCGATGCGCCTCCCGAGGGAAGAGTCCTGGAACTATGCCCGAAGGGTGTGTGGTCTCAACCACAGCGGGATGGGCACCTACAGGAGCTCCCAATGAGGTAGAGAGCGCGCCACTCTCTGCAGACGCCAGAGTGCACACAGAAGAATGCACGCTACCCTCAACTAACGCCAAGGGGCTGGCACAGCTTGCCAGTGGCTCCGAGGGGCTAGATGCCCTGCCCACGTGGGCTTCGGCAGAACAGGAGAATGAGGAGGGGGAAGGTCTCCGAGGACCGTACTAAGGCCACTGGACCGCTGAGCCAGCGCTGACGAGATGTGCCTCGGGGCTTCTGCTAAGAAAATGACCCTCTACGTGCCCCGAGGGGAGAGGGGGTGCCTCATCATGCGCCAACTGGCTGGCACAACCTGCGTCAAGCGCCAAAGGGAGGGCACATTTAGCAGCATACGCCAAGGGATACAAGGGGGCCCCGATCCTCGAGGCCTTCGGAAGGTTCACTGGGAAATGAAGAGACAGGCATTCGGAATATGCACCTGGACAGCTAGAAAGGCTGGTCAACAGGACCAATGCTGGCAGTGTCAGCTGACGTAAAACCCTCAAGCCCAATGTCATTCACGAGAGCTGGCATGCCTCGATCCTCAAGTCCACCACTAAGGGGCTGTTTGGATCGCGGAGAGTGCGCTGCAAGTGGCACTTTCACATGAAAGTGGTCGTCGAGTTTACCACTTGCAGCGTTTGGTTTGCCGCAGCAACCGAACGGTAAGTGTCAAATTGCGGTAGGTGGGCAGTAACTCTCCTTTGATTTTTGCTCATTTTCACTTCCCTGACAAAAGTGAGGGAGGTGGGATGAAAGTGGGGTGGTGGAGGTGGCGGGGAGCTGGAGTGGGGTGGTGGTGGCTCGTGGAGGCGGTGGTGGCGGTCTGAGGAGGAGGAGGCGGTGGTGGCGGCTCGTTCAGGCAGTGGTGGTGGTCTGAGGAGGAGGAGGCGGTGGTGGCGGCTCGTGGAGGAGGAGGAGGAGGAGGCGGTGGGAGGAGGCAGTGGTGGTAGCTCGTGGAGGCGGTGGTGGTGGCTCGTGGAGGTGGTGGTGGTGTTCTCAGGCGGCGGTGGTGGTCTGAGGAGGAGGAGGCGGTGGTGGCGGCTCGTGGAGGAGGAGGAGGAGGAGGCGGTGGGAGGAGGCAGTGGTGGTGGCTCGTGGAGGCGGTGGTGGTGGCTCGTGGAGGTGGTGGTGGTGTTCTCAGGCGGCGGTGGTGGTCTGAGGAGGAGGAAGCGGTGGTGGCAGCTCGTGGAGGCGGTGGTGGTGGCTCGTGGAGGTGGTGGTGGTGTTCTAAGGAGGTGGTGGTGGTCTGAGGAGGAGGAGGAGGCGGTGGGAGGAGGCAGTGGAGGTGGTGGAGGCGGTGGAGAGAGGAGGGCCTGGAGGAGGCGGTGGTGATGAGCAAAATGGGTTTCTTTTGGGAGAGAGAGAGAGAGAGAGAGGATATATATTTGATTTGGGTTATTTTTGGATTAATTAATTTAGTTTATTTTATCTAATAAAAATAGCAAAATGGGTTATGTGTTTGTGGTAAAAAAATATATATTGTATTTTTTTTGGTTTAATTATGATAACTAATTTAATTATTGGGGGTAACCATACCTAGGTTTACCACATCTCCCAAAAAAACTTCCACTTTCTACTTACATAACTATCCAAACACCAAACCAATTTTTTTCCACTTTCACCAGACAAAAAGTACTTTATCCAAACACATTTTGGAAAGTGCCACTTGCTGCAAGTCTACGGAAACTCAACTTGCTGCAAGTGCCACTTTTACACTTTCAAAGAGTTAATCTGTCCAAACAGCCCCTAAGAGCATGGTCCTCCACGTGTCCCGAGGGGAGAGGGGATCCGTCAACTTGCGCCAACAGGCTGGCGTAACCTGCCACTAGCGCCAAGGGGCAGGCACAATTATCCTCATGCGCTAAAGAACACGTAGCTGGCACGCCTCCCTAAGGGAGGGGACAAGCGCTGGCAGTAGCAGCTGACATGAAACTCTCGAGCCCAACGCCATTTACGAGAGCAGGCGCGCCTCGATCCTCAAGCCCACCGCCAATAGCTTGGCCCTCTACGTGTTTCGAGAGGAGAGGGGATCCGTCAACTTGTGCCAACAGGCTGGCGCAACCTGCCACCAGTGCCAAGGGGCTGGCATAGTTATCCACATACGCCAAGGGACGCAGGTGGGGGGGCCGGTCTACGTGGGCCTCGAAAGGGCCACAGGGAAAAGAAGGGGCAGGGCCTTGGGTACCGCGCCTGGACCGCTGGTCAAGCTGTACGACTGCACCTGCTTTGGCAGTGTCAGAAGACGGGAAGCCCTCGGGCACAACGCCGGTCACAATAGCTGGTACGCCTCCCGACGGAAGGGGACAAACGATTGGAGGAGGCGGGTGCGTCGAGCCAGCTACGTCCGGTGCAGCGACGGAGAGGTGAGACCGACCCACGAAGGCAGTAGATCATGTGGTGGAAGCCGCTGCGACGGAAAAGAGGCATAGAGGCGGAGGTCGGTCCTCGAACGAGGGGGCCACGGCCAGGAGAGGCAGAGGACGGGCAGAGGCCGATTGAGAGCGAATCCACCAACGTCCAAGAAGAGCGAGTTGCTCTTCTGTCCACTCGAGGGATGGTAGGGGACCGAGGATGGAAGAGGAGTTTAAAGTGGGGGGGTTGTCCCGGCGGCCTCGGCCGGGGAAGGTAGGGTTGACGGCGACATCGACGCCGCCTGCTGCAGAAGGACGAAGAGGGGTCCTCTCCTGAAATGGGAGGAGGAACAGGGACCAAGCTACCGGCGTCCGGCGGCCGCCTAGTAGACGTCTCCGCAGAGGGGAGAACGGAACGAGGGGCTGCGGGGGTTGGCAGAGTGGGTCCGGAGGAAGAAGGTGGGGAGGGGGAGAACATGGTTTTTTTGTTTTTTTGTGTATAGCACTATATATATATATATATTTTTTATTTTTTATTTTTTTTGTGTATAGCACTATATATATATATATATATATATATATATATATATAATATAATCTTATATAATATAATCTTATATCACTAATAAACACATATCACTAAAAATGTAAAAGACAATAAGCATATAATGCTAACTTAAACTTACTTCTCCCCCTTTGACATGATAAAAAATACTCTTCCATAATAAGATATAAAATGAAAACAAACATAAGTAATCATATCAGGGAGGGTTAATTAGTTGTACCCCCCTATGATATGTACGTATTTTGGTAACTGTCCCTATTATTTTAAAAATAAAGAACATCCCCCTGGTTTATAAAGTTAATTAGTTGTACCCCCCTGGTGCATAGAAGAAAATGAGTGGAAAATTAAGCAGCCAGGTGGTATTCTTTATTTTTGAAACAACGGGGATAGTTACCAAAATACGTACAAACCATAGGGGGGTACAACTAATTAACCCTATCAGGGAAGAAGGAAGGCATAGACAATCATGATCAAGATAAAATTAAAGTTAGGGTAGGAAGAGAGTATAACCATTGAAATGAGATCAAAAAGATATACTAGAATCTATCCACTTACCTATGTTCATGCATTTGAACTCAATTATGTTAGCATTCTATGTAAATATGTGTTAGATAAATATCAAGGTAAAGGAGAAAGAATACTTGTGAATATCCCCCACAAAGTATTTCCGATGTAAACATGAATAAAAATTTTTGGGTACGAACTCAAGAAGGAAAGCCAAATCAATAAAAGCGCAAGATAAGAAAATCAAGATAACGTAGGAAAATTCTAACTTATAAACCCGTGAATAAGAGAGAACCAACAATAAATAAGGACATTATCTCATAAACCGTTCATAAATCATGACCACAATCAACAAGATATATAAATAAAGGAATATAGGTCCATGATGAACTAGGTATACCATATAGTAAAGGTATAAATAAATTGAAATAATTAATTTTCTTCCCCTTAAAATATGTGTATCTAATTCCAATGCATTTATATGCATAAATAGATTATCACAAGATCTAGAAGAGAAAACAAATATAGATAATAAACAATTACAAATAGACCTTAATAAATCATTAATCTTTACAGTGTTGATCATTTTAGATTAGTCGTAGGGGCCGGATCCTAGCTAGCGGTGGTCCGAAGACATTTAAATAATGAATCACTTAAGGTTATTTACACAATTTTGAAAGAAGGACCCTTTCGATTTGTACCCAAGATAATATCTACTTAAAAAAATAGATTTTAAAGGAATTTATGCAATATGAGAATAAGTATATCTCTGGAATTGAAAAATCTCAAAAAACAAAAAGCTTAAAACATTGTAGCTAAAAACATAAGGTACAAGATGTATCAATTACATGTAACCATATGTTCTACAAAATTATTAGGTACTAATAAATATTAGAGAGCAAATACCTAAACAATGAGCAACAAAAAATCTTAAAAATCAAGAAAGCTAACTACTAAAGATATCAATAAGAGCCAGTGGCAAAAACATATATCAAAATATGCAAGATTCTATAATTTTATCTATTTTAAGAAGAGTCAATTAGCAGGTTATCAAAGTGGCTTAATTGGTCATACTTATGTTGGTATAATTGCTTGGATGATGACCTTTGTAGCTTTGTAGCTACCAACATGTTTCGTAGTCTAAGTCTCGATTAAGTGAAGCTCCACATATAATATTAGGCGAGGTCTTTTTTATTCAAATATATGTGGATCCATATTAGTTAGCTTTAGGAACCCAGATAAACATACTCATATCAACCATCTTTCTAATTTTGCACTAATGTGAAATGTGTCCTTTCTATCCCCATTAGATACATGTATGGACATTAATGTTTACAGTAGTAGTAAGTACGATATGTGATAGGAATATTCTTCCGTGGTTGTGTATAGTAATAGACATGGCTTTGTTTAACCTTGGCTGTGCTAGATCCCTTTTGAAATAATTTTTTAGTAATGGCATTGGGTTTTATCACATGCCTTGTGTATGACTATGTCTTGGGTTGAACAATTTGTTTTCCCAATCTCATCTCTAACTTTTTAGAGCTTGTAATAAGATCATCATGTTTGACAGTAAGTGCATTAATTGTACGCGAAGTAATAGAATACTTCTTCTTTTCTGATTTTAGTTCCTCCTTACATTTAGCATGTTCTTAAGTGCTTTTCTCAATGCATTCATGTACCCATGCAATCTAAACTCAGGTGTGAAGGTCTCAGCAGAATTATCAGGAAAAGAAGTAACTTTTTTATTCTCAAGCTTATGTGATAGATTATCTTTTATAGCTTGTTTATACTTATCTAGAACTTTTTTGTGACCATCAAATAAATTGATGAAAGCATCAGATAAATATTATAAGAAATTTTATTTTCTTCAAAGAGAGGATTATTTTATTCCTCGTTGGATAATGTCGATAAGCATATGTATGCAGCTTGACAAGGGATTTCTTCTTTTTCAGAGTTGCTTGCTTCGTTTCCACACCATATACTTGTGTTAGTATACTTATAAGACAACGATTTTCTTTCTTCGATCGTTCATAGAGATTCTTCTTTTTTACTTTCGGTCAACCTTCTGTATGCGACCTGGTCTTCTGCTATAGTATATTGGTTCTTCTTTAAGTTCTTTCTTCTTGCATTTTGATTTCTCATACTTTAGAAATCTCTTAAAGTTCCTGGAAATTTGGGTCAGTTCATCATTATCCGTTTCATCATTTTTAGATGTATCGTGTGAAGCTCTTCTTTGATGCGCCTTAAGTGCGATGGCCTTCTCTTTTGGAGTTGACTATTCAAATTCTTCGAGGTCAAGCTCATGAGTCACATATTACCTATTAGTGTCTCAAAATACATGATAGTGAGGTCATTTCCTTCAATGGTTGCAATTGCCTTGGAGTTCCAGTTCTTGGTGAGTCCCCTGAGCACCTTGTATATCTTCTCATGATTGCTGTAATCCTTACCAAGAGAATAAAGAGGATTAACAATATCAAGAAAATGAGTAGACATTTGGAGGATGATCTCGTTAGGCTTCATTTTGAATGCTTATACTCTTGTATAAGACTGTTGATCTTGGAGTCCTTCACTTGTGAAGTACCTTCGTGAGTTACATCAATAAGTTTTCAGATCTCATGTGATATGGTACAAGTAAATACCCTATTAAACTCGGTCCTGTCTACAGCACAAAATAATGCATTAATAGCTCTTGTATCAACACTGGCTTATTTCTTTTCAAGTTTAGTGTACCTGTTATGTGGTTTATCAACAAGAGCATCATCAATAATAATCTTATCAAGTTTTTATAACCATCAATAACTATGGATCAGAGGTTAAAGTCTAGTGACTTGAGAAGAAACTCATTCGTGTTTTCTAGTACGTGTAGTTGGTTCCATGAAATAGAAGAGGCCTATTTATGGACTGGCCTTCACTGGTGAAGATAGATTTCACAGTTGCCATGTGTTTTGCTCTTAGGATGTAAAGCCTATAGAAGATAGTCTAGCTCTAATACCAATTAAGGATACTTAGGCAACTCTAGGGGGAGGGGGTATTATATATATATATATATATATATGATGATTAATATTATTATGTGTAAATATATTGATTGTTGGTTAGTGGACTAGCCTATTGATTAGACTTTTGTTAGTAGACCCAATTAGACTTGAAATGACAGTAGAGTCCAACAATTTCATTGACATGACACATGGACCTACACTTTAGACTAGACCAAGTTAGACTCATTTAGTCATGACATTTGATAAATAAAAATTAGTCTAATTTATCAAATTAGGATTAGAAGCTTCCATCTATTAGATTAGCCTTCGTGACAAACATGGAGGGCATTTTGGACATTTTCCAATTGCATGGAGAGAGATCACTTGGTCGGCCCTATAAAGAGGGAGAGCTCTCTCTCTCTCTCTTCATATTTATTTGTGCCATTATTTTTCAATTTGGTGTTCTTCCCCAAACTGATCCATCCCTCCATCAGTTCCACTTTAATTTCCCTCCCAATTCTTTTCATTTTCATCACTTGGAGAAGCCTAGGAGCTTGGTGTCTATGAGCACTTGTGGAGGAGGCTATTTGCTAGGAGATCGTCTCCGAATCGTGTCCATTGGACTTTGTATCGGGAATCCTGCTTCCAATAGGTAATACATCTCAATTTCTCCTCTATTTAGACTCTAATTGTTCAATTTGACAATTAGAAATTCACCCATGGACTAGGACTACCTATAGAAGGAAGAATTAGGCTCTAATGACCCTCCATGTGAAAGTTTCATTGAGATTTGTGTACAATTTATAGGAATTCTGAGATTTGTGGACCAAGTATTTGTCATTTGGTAATTTAGATCTAATTAGACTTAAGTTGGTTGTATGTGTCTAGATTCGTGTCCACAATTGGATACGTGTAGGCTGTATCATGATACACTATGACATAGAGTCATTTTAGAGGGGTTTTCCCTCCGACACTTGTGACACGCATGTCCAATTCTCCTTGGCACATTATATTAGATATAGGTTATTCTAATTAGGCTCTAGTTTATGTTCTAGACATTCTCATGTGATTTGTATAGGTTCGGACAATGTTTGGTATAGGTACCTTGGGCGTATCATAAATGTATCGTTGATTGGTGCGATACTGGGTGATGTAAACCAAGTGTTTGATATGGTGCATTTTGTGAGTGTTATATGCGTATTGGGTCTATAGAGTGACGTGTGTCATGGTTAGTAGTGGCCTAAGAGTATCAGTTAGGTGTATGTATAGATATTGATATATATTTGTGAATAGATGTGGATAGATGTGTGTGTGTATCAATATATGTAGGTAGATAGATTTATGTAGGTGAGCATGTGTGTGTATAGAATGGTGTATAGTGAAGTAGAGAAGGGGAGATTAGTGTGCACTTCTGTTAGCAGCTGAAGCTACAATAACAGATAGAGGTAGCTAGAGACTGTCTGCTAGCAATAGGAATGCAGCGGCGAGCATTAGCAGTTGCAGTAATAGGTAGTTGCAGCCCGCAATAGCAAGGCTTAGGCAACAAATAGAAGAGGGGCAGCAACACCAAGCTAGGAGCATAGCAAACTCCAGCAGTAGTTTCAAGACTGCAACAAGCTGCAGGAGTGGAGCGATAGCACTAGCAGATATGTTAGCATAGTAGTAGGAGTAGTAGGAGAGCATGGCAGCAGTTAGTAGTAGTAGCATTAGCTACTTAGGAGGTAAAGGCAGTAGTAGTTTAGGAGGGCTGCTAGTAGTAGTAGGTAGATTGTATAAGAACAATAGTGAAGAAGAGCACAACAGCAGCACATGTTGGTTGCTGCACAGCGGCAATAGTGAGGTAGCTGCATCAACAACGAAATAAAGAATTCTAACAGTAGTAGCTGGTTACAATAGATGCAACAACAACAGTTGTAGTTTTCCTATAAACTGTACATGTATGGTAAGTTGTTAGTGTGTGCTAGTGTCTAATAGCTAGCAGCTGGGTTCTAGTGCGTGCAACAGGTTGAAGTGTTCCATGTAGGACACAAAAATAAAGGATTTGGTAGGTAAGGTATGCTAGGTAAGTTAATATTAGGGCATGGTAAGGTATGCCATGATACCATGGTGTAGAAGGGTAAAGGTAACATACAAGGGTAATTGGGCATACCTAGGTCATAGGCGAGGGTAATTGGGCATACCTAGGTAATAGGAAAGGGTAATTGGGCATACCTAGGTAACATGTGGATATGGGTGTTGTGTTTGGGTTATAGAGCATGGTAAAGGGGAAGGTTGTATAGGGTATGTATAGGGTAATGGGCATGAGCTAAGGTATGCTGACACAAGGGTCTATATATATATATTATAGGGTAAATACATAGGGTACTGTAACCCCTATTCCAAGATTTTTAAAATTTTATTATTTATTTTTATTTTAAATAATTGTGTTGGAAAATATAATTTCGTTATAAAGGAAGTTATATGTGATTTTGAATGACAAAGATGTTGACACAAAGTCACAGTCAACCAAATATTGACTACATTGACTAAATAATGTCTGTATTAATTCAATATGACACACGAGCTGCATTCCGTTCAAGACAGACGACAGCTCAGTCTCCGGTGTCAGTGTGTTTTCGAGTCTGTATTTTATATTTTCATTTAGTCTAGACTTGTGTACTCTGAGTCATGCTGAGCTCTTGACACTTAGTCTACAGCCTACCCAAAATCCCAAGCTCCACTGAACCAAACACTGCCCAAAAATCCCCTTTGAACCACTCTGTGCTCTGGAGACAGAGTTCGGGCCGAACTCTGCCTCCACACAGAGTTTGGGCCGAACTCTGTCCCCTAGAAATCAGGAACCCTAATTTTAGGGTTAGCTGGTTGCTAGTTGTCCAACGGCCAAATATTTGAATTTTCTTACCCGAATTCTGGCCGAATTCTGCCTATAAAAATACTATAAATAGGGCATGAATTCTCTCATTCCAATCCATCCAATCTTCTCTTCTCTTCTCTCTTGTAGCTGAAATAAGCCATACCCTTCCCATCTACTAGCCACAAGCCTCCTAAGTCTCGAGTGCTCAGCATCTCTCAGTTAGGATTCTTGTGCAAGAGTCGAAGAAGTCGCTTGGACAATTCCAAGCAAATCGCCACTGCGATCCTCTGTTAGAAGTTGACGTGCTCTTCTGAAGTAAAGGCACGGTTGTAAACTACTATTTCACAAATAGTGGATTTGAATCCTGAGCTAGAGTTCTCAGGCCTGGACTAGTCCTCCACGAGGAAAACCAGGTTGAAATCGCTGTGTTTGCGTATGCTCTTTTGATCTCCTTTTATTTTTTGCACTTTACTCTGATTATTTATTATTGGTGAAAGAGTTATTTTAATTGGTCATTTTTCTATATATATACTCTATTCACCCCCCTCTAGAGTTGCCAAACTGTTCTTCAATTGGTATCAGAGCTCTGTTCTCTTTATATGGACTAACATCCTAAGAGCTGATCCATGGCAACCACACAATCCTTGATTTCCAATCATGGTGAAGGTCAGTCCACTCATAGGGCTCCCCTATTTGATGGAACTAACTATACATATTAGAAAACAAGGATGAGCTTCTATCTTAAGTCTCTAGACTTTGACCTGTGGACTGTCGTCACTGACGGTTACAAAAAGCCCGTCAGGATAGTTGTCGATGGTGACCTCATTGAGAAACCACACGACAAATATTCTGTCGAGGAGAAGAAACAGGCAAGTCTGGATGCTAGGGCTATTAATGCTTTATTCTGTGCTATAGACAAGAATGAATTCAACAGGGTCTCCACATGCACCACTGCTCATGAAGTATGGAGACTTCTAGAAGTGACGCATGAGGGAACCACACAAGTCAAGGAATCTAAAATAAGCCGTCTCACTCAAGAATACGAAGCCTTCAAGATGAAGCCAAATGTGACGATCACTCAAATATTTACAAGATTCCTCGATATCATCAATCCTCTATCCTCGCTTGGTAAGCAGTACTCAAATCACGAGAAGATTCGTAAGTTACTCAGAGGGTTGCCAAAGATTTGGAACCCTAAGGTGACGGCCATCATAGAAGGAAACGATCTCACATCAATGTCAATGGAGACCTTGATGGGTAAGCTCATGACTCACGAGCTTGACCTCAAGGACTTCGAAGAGCCTGCTCCGAAGACCAGGGAGATCGCACTCAAAGCTCATCGACGAAGGGCTGATCACGATGAGACCGAAGACGATAACTCGGATGATGAAGACCAAGCTCTCATGGTTCGTAACTTCAGAAAATTCCTTCGCTTCAATCGAAGGAAGAAGGATTCGCAAGAAGATGATGAAGAAGAGCCAACCTGTTACGGTTGCAAGAAGACTGGACATGTCCGAAAAGACTGCCCATTCTTGAAGAAGAGCAACCGCTATGAGAAGCCATACAAAAAGAATTTATCAAAGAAATATGTCAACACAGGAATTTGGCATGAAAGTGAAGCGAGTGACTCCGAGGAAGAAAAAGGCGCTCCTCAAGATACAGCAAATGTGTGCCTAATGGCAACTTCCAACAAGGTATCTAACGAAACTCTAGATGACTTCTCTTTTGATGAACTTGGCGATGCTTTTACTGATTTACTCGATGATCACAAAAAGGTCATTGGTAAATACAAACATGCCAAGGACAAAATCAAAAGTCTGGAAGATGAGATACAAAGAATTTCTTTACTTCTTGATGATGTTAGAGACACGTCACCCACTGATGCCACTAATGAAGTATCCAAGCTTAAAATAAGCTTACATGATGCTGAAGCACGTATTGAGCAACAAGCTTAAGAAATCACTACTCTCAACACGTTGCTTGCTGAAGAAAAGAGTATACACAAAATCTCCATGACTAAAATATATGGCTTGAATATTAAGGTTGATGAATTGCAAGCTGCTTCTAAGAGATTAGAAACCAAATTGGGTAAACAGGTGCTTCAACCTCAAACCCAATCACATGGGCACAACACCACTCATGCTAGTCAACCACGTCATTCTCATACAGCACATAACCATACATTTATATACACAAACTTTCACAAACCACGTGCACGTAAGAATAATTCTCATTCAGTACACAATCATCATGTTGCACAAAGACACAATCAACATCACCCCACACATAGGAATCATCATGCCATGCCATATAGACAAGATCATCATGCAATGCCATATAGACAAGATCATCATATGCCATATAGACAAAATCATCATGCCATGCCATATAGACAATATCAGCATGTCACACATCATAGACAATACCATCATGATATGCCTCATAGACACCATCACCATGCCACTCATTCTATGCATAATCATCATCACCATGCTAACTCTTCACATCATGTTCATCCTTATCCTGTTGCTTACAGATATTACTCTCATGCTCCTAGTATAAATAAAAATGCTATCTGTACCTACTGTGGATCACATGGACACATCTCACCACAGTGCAGAGTTAGAAGACTGGTAGATAAAAAGATATATGCTTGGTTTCCAAAGACTAACTTTTCAGGACCCTCAAGAACTCGGGTACCAAAGGTCACATCTACTCTTGATGTAGGTGGACCTTCCCTCTTCAACTGAAAGTAAGTGGATTCTCGATAGTGGATGCTCGCGACATATGACGGGAGACGCAAAACTTTTTGCATCACTATCGATGAAGAGAGAAGGATATGTATCCTTCGGTAATAATCTCAAAGGGCACATAATAGGTAATGGTATCATTGGTCATCCTCCTTCTCCTGTAATAAAGGATGTCTGCCTAGTGACCGAGTTAAAACATAACCTGCTCAGCATTAGTCATCTTGCTGATCATGGATATGATATTAACTTTGGACAAAACAGTTGCTACGTCTATGATAGGTCAACAGGAGACATTGCTTTTGAAGGGAAAAGAGAGGACAACATATATATTTTCTATCTTTCTATAAATACTAACAATGCAGGTAGATGTCTATATGCCCACAAAGACGAACGACTACTTTGGCACTAGCGTTCTGGTCATGCCAACATGGATGCTATATCCAGGCTGTCTACCAAGAAGCTAGTGAGAGGATTGCCTGATATCACATTCAAAAAGGATACGGTATGTGCTGAATGTGAACTAAACAAGGCAACTAAATCCTCATTTCATTCCATCAACTCTGTAAGTACTACTAGACCCTTGCAACTACTTCATATGGATTTATTTGGTCCTAGTAGAATAGCTAGCCTTGGTGGCAAACTTTATGCATTTGTTATTGTTGATGATTTTTCGAGATTTACTTGGGTTTTCTTTCTCGCTAATAAGAGCGATGCTATTTCTGTTTTCAAAGTTTTTGTAAAGAAAGTTCAAAACGAAAAAGGCTACATGATTACTCGAATCCGAAGTGATCATGGAGGCGAATTCGTAAATTATGATTTTGAAAATTTTTGTAATGTAAATGGTTTTGATCATGAATTTTCTTGTCCTAGAACTCCTCAACAAAATGGTGTTATGGAGCGGAAGAATAGAACTCTCGGCGATATGGCCAGAGTCATGTTGAATAAATTTTCACTTCCGAAATACTTTTGGGCAGAAGCTGTCAGTACAGCATGCCACATTTTGAATAGGGTACTGATTCGTCCCGTTACGAAGAAAACACCCTATGAGCTTTGGTTTGGGAGAACCCCCAATGTTTCTTATTTTAAAGTTTTTGGTTGTAGATGTTTTATCCTTAACACCAAAGACAACTTAGGCAAATTTGATGCCAAAGCTGACGATGGTATCTTTCTTGGTTATGCCGCCAAGAGTAAGGGATATAGAGTTTTTAATAAACGCTCACTTATTGTGGAAGAGTCAACAAATGTGACTTTTGATGAAGATAACAGTGCAGTAAGTACACTTGATGATGACGTTGAGCCATCAACTTCTACTCCAATGAATACTTCAACCGAAACTGATTCTCTGGAGGGTTTGCCTAAGAAATTCTCTTTCAAACCTTCTCATCCAGAAAATTTAGTAATAGGAGAAGTTTCACGTGGAGTAACTACTAGATCATCACTAAGAGACTCCGTTGCTAGCACTGCCTTCATTTCACAAGTAGAGCCTAAAAACATTTCTGAAGCCTTTAATGATGAATTTTGGATTTCTGCTATGCAAGAAGAACTCAACCAATTCGAGAGAAGCCAAGTATGGGAACTCGTTCCTAAACCGGTTAATCATTCGATAATTGGTACTAAATGGGTTTTTAGAAACAAAGTAAATGAAGATGGTTCAGTCACACGTAACAAAGCTCGTCTAGTAGCTCAAGGATACAACCAAGATGAAGGTATCGACTACGATGAGACGTATGCTCCTGTTGCTAGACTAGAATCCATTCGGATGCTTTGTGCTTTTGCTAATTTTCAAAACTTTAAATTATTTCAAATGGATGTGAAAAGTGCTTTCTTGAATGGTTTTATTAAGGAGGAAGTTTATGTGAAACAACCTCCTGGCTTTGAAAATCACAAATTTCCCGACCACGTGTTCAAGCTAAAGAAAGCGCTTTATGGCCTCAAACAAGCCCCCAGAGCTTGGTATGAAAGGCTAAGTAGCTTCTTACTTGAGAAAGGTTTTTCAAAAGGTTAAATTGACACTACACTATTTATAAAATCTTTTAAAGACACTATTCTGTTGATTCAAATATATGTTGATGATATCATTTTTGGGTCTACTGATGAAACCCTCTGTCAAGAATTTGTCAAGTGTATGCAGACGGAATTTGAGATGAGCATGATGGGAGAGCTCAACTACTTTCTTGGCCTGCAAGTAAAACAAATGGAACTTTTATCTGTCAATCGAAGTATACCAAGGACATGCTGAAGAAGTTCGATCTTGACAACGTCAAACCAATCAGCACTTCAATGGCTACTTCAACCAAACTCGAACCAGATGAGAACGGTAAACCTGTTGATCAACGTAAGTATCGAGGTATGTTAGGCAGCTTACTTTATTTAACTGCTAGTCGTCCCGATATCATGTTCAGTGTTTGTCTATGTGCGAGATATCAAGCTAATCCTAAAGAATCACACATGACCGCGGTTAAGCGTATCTTTCGATACCTTAAGGGTACGGTTACAGTGGGCCTATGGTATCCCGAGTCCACATCATTTGACCTTATTGGTTACTCTGATGCTGACTTCGCTGGATGCAAGGTCGACCGTAAAAGTACGAGCGGCACGTGTCATTTATTAGAAAAAGCTTTAGTCTCCTGGTTTAGCAAGAAGCAGAACTCTGTAGCACTATCCACAACAGAAGCTGAATACATAGCAGCTGGGCGTTGTTGTGCATAAATTCTGTGGATGAAGCAAACCCTTGAAGACTATAAGTTATCTTTCATACATATTCCTATATTCTGTGACAACACTAGTGCCATTAATTTGACTAAGAACCCTGTCTGTCACTCACGCACTAAACACATTGAGATCAGACACCACTTTTTGCATGATCATCAGCAAAATGGCACGATTAACTTAGAGTTTATTGACACTGATCATCAGCTAGCAGATTCTTTACTAAGCCATTATCCGAAGAGCGCTTCAATTTCCTTTGTCGTGAACTCAGAATTTTGGATGAAGCAGTTATAAGTTGAGACTCACCTGCGTAAATATCGAGTATATTTTGATTCTTTTACGACAAATTTGGTATGGGTACAAGCCGAAAGGGTCCTTCTGACAACAAGGCGTAAAAGCCTAAGCGACACGGTACACTAGTCCTCAGGACTACCGCTAGCTGGGATCCGGCCCCTGCAGCTAACCCATGGCAAATTTGAAATATTGAATTACAATATATTTCCTTGTTTGTTATATGGTTTGTTTCGATTTAATATTGCCTAATTGATTTTTCTAAAGTTCATTCTGACTTTTGTGTACCTCTCTATGTACTTCAATACATTCATCTTACTTTTATCCTCTCTAATTTTTTTCTCTTCAACACTTAACCATTTTTTTCTCTTCAGCCTGTTTTAAGTTCTGGACCACTAATCCAGAACTCGGGCCGAACTCTGCCCCTAACAGAGTTCGGGCCGAGTTCGGTCCCTATTGGTCCAGCGTCGGGATCAGCCTCTGCCGTTGGATCAGTTTAGATCATATGGTCAGAATTTCTTCCGACCAACGAAAACCCTCTCTTATATTTCGGGTTTTCATCTCTCTCCTTCACTATTACCTCCTTCCTCACCTCTCCAAACTCTTTCCTTCAAACCCTAACCCTAGTTTTTGATCTAGAAGGCTCTATTACTTCTCAAAATCAAGGGAAAGGGGTTTCTTATCATTCTCTTCCACTGTTTGTTGTTGATTTCAGGTATATCCCCTTCTTTCTCTCCATTTCAAGTTCTCTATTTTCTTGCAAATGGCTCCTCGCTTGCCCAATCGTGGGAAAAGGACTCGAACTGAGGGAGCTTCCTCTTCGAATCCTTCTCCTCCAATTGAGCAAGTAGTTGAACAACAACCCATTCATCCGTTGTTCAACCCGCCTCGTCCCCATGATCCGAATACATATGACGAGCGATTATTTGTGTCGCTAGACGCGTCTAATACATGGTTTAGTGACTTTCGGACTCGTCCGGTGTTCGGGGGACATCCGATAAATTTTACAATCTTTTCTCAATATGAATCATTGTTTCGTGATCTATGTTTGGATGCGTTAGTTGCCTCAAACTTTGTCATTTACCGTAGCGCAATCCAAATGTTTTATTGCAATTTAACTTTCGATGCAACCCACATCTATTTCCGGGTTGCCGGTATTGACATTGCTTTCAATGATTCTGAGTTGGGGGATTTTCTTGATCTTTTTAATCTCGATGCTTGGGATAAACTTGTGGAAGCTTGTCAACTTCAATTGTTGGCGATACTTCTCTTGAAGGTTTCAAGGAGGAATTATGTGCTCCTAACATAAGTCCTCGCAAACTTATGGCCAAGCACCTCAACCCATATTTCTATGAACTTCATCGAATCATTTTTAACACTATCTTGCCAAAAGCTGGCTCCACTGATGAAGTTACCTACTTTGAGATATCTGCTTTGTATCACCATCATTATCGTATCCCCTTCAATCTTTCTTGGACAATGATGGACTGGATGATAAATTGTAGGAAGAAACCAAGAGCATTGGTTTATCCTTTATATCTTCCTATGGTTTTTCGTGCGTTCATTATTCCTATTCATGACTGTCAGTTCTTGCCTGCTCCTGCTTTTCTGTCCAAGGCACGACATTCTCAGGCAGTCGTCGCCTCTCCTGAGACTTCTGAGCAGTCTGTTGATGAGGAGCCTGACGCCCCTCCACTCGGTCAGGATGCACCACTTCCACCTGCCACTCTTGAGTCTATTCAGACTATGCTCCGGGATCGTTTTACTCTTGAGGACGATCGCTGGACACAGCTAGACTATCGTACTACTCTGCAGATGAGTGCCCTCGGAAACTCTCTGCATGATATACGGTATTCCCTGTCTCATCATCTGCACATTCCCATGGAGCGGGATCCTGAGCGCGCGGGCCATCGCATTGATGATCCTTGGGTCATGCGTTACATGGATCCGGATGCTGCATTTTTGGACCCCCGTCGCTCCTTCCCCGGTCCTTCAGATGCTCCAGGACCTTCTCGTGCTCCGTGATGGAGATTGGCTCGATCTGCTGCTGCTACTGATGATGATCTTAGTTGATGTTTTTTTTTATTTCAGTTATTTAGTTTATTATGGATTTATGTCCTTGGTTTTATGTACTCAAAACTCTGGTTGTGTGTTTGACACTTGGTTTTGTGGATGACATTTTATCATAGTTTTACTTTATGCTAGTGACTCATTTTGTTTAGTCATACACTGTTTCTTCTCTGCTTGGTGTGGTTGCATCACTCTTCATTGTCTATACTGCAGTTTATATGATCTTTCATTCATATGCAGTATATATTGCTAACTGCCAAAAGGGGGAGAACTATGTATATTTTCGTATATCTGTTTCGTATATCTGTGCTTGTTTTTGCTTTTGAGAGATATTATCTATCAGGCCACAGGTTCTATGCATTATTTACGGGGGAGAGCTATTGCTTCTAGCTCGGCACCGTTCACTGATTACGGGGGAGCTATCTTCTTTTAGCTCGGCATCGGTTATGGGGGAGCTGTGTTACAATCAACTGTGTCCAGGTATGAATATTGAAATATACATATATTATTTTGTCAATTATCAATATGGGGGAGATTATTGACACAAAGTCACAGTCAACCAAATATTGACTTCATTGACTAAATAATGTCTGTATTAATTCAATACGACACACGACGTCTGCATTCCGTTCAAGACAGACGACAGCTCAGTCTCCGGTTCTCAGTGTGTTTTCGAGTCTGTATTTTATATTTTCATTTAGTCTAGACTTGTGTACTCTGAGTCATGCTGAGCTCTTGACACTTAGTCTACAGCCTACCCAAAATCCCAAGCTCCACTGAACCAAACACTGTCCAAAAATCCCCTTTGAACCACTCTGTGCTCTGGAGACAGAGTTCGGGCCGAACTCTGCCTCCACACAGAGTTCGGGCCGAACTCTGTCCCCGAGAAATCAGGAACCCTAATTTTAGGGTTAGCTGGTTGCTAGTTGTCCAACGGCCAAATATTTGAATTTTCCTACCCGAATTCTGGCCGAATTCTGCCTATAAAAACACTATAAATAGGGCATGAATTCTCTCATTCCAATCCATCCAATCTTCTCTTCTCTTCTCTCTTGTAGCTGAAATAAGCCATACCCTTCCCATCTACTAGCCACAAGCCTCCTAAGTCTCGAGTGCTCATCATCTCTCAGTTAGGATTCTTGTGCAAGAGTCAAAGAAGTCGCTTGGACAATTCCAAGCAAATCGCCACTGCGATCCTCTGTTAGAAGTTGACGTGCTCTTCTGAAGTAAAGGCACGGTTGTAAACTACTATTTCACAAATAGTGGATTTGAATCCTGAGCTAGAGTTCTCAGGCCTGGACTAGTCCTCCACGAGGGAAACCAGGTTAAAATCGCTGTGTTTGCGTATGCTCTTTTGATCTCCTTTTATTTTCCGCACTTTACTCTGATTATTTATTATTGGTGAAAGCGTTATTTTAATTGGTCATTTTTCTATATATATACTCTATTCACCCCCCTCTAGAGTTGCCAAACTGTTCTTCAAAAGATATTTTGCCAAAGTTATTTTTAAAAATTAAGTTTGTATTATAAAGTATTTAATTTGTTATTATTAATTATTTGAATTTAAGAAATATATTTTAAATACTATGTGATAAGATTGGGTATTATTTTGATCAATTAATATGTTGAGATTTAATCAATATATGATTGATTGATTTAAATCTATGGAAAGATTTAATCCTTAAAATTCTAATCATTTTCTACTTAGGAAACACAACACCTATATAAAGGGGAGTCCTCACTTTGTTTTCCATAAATTTCTCAACCACAACACACAACCAAATTGTGTCTGCGTGTCTGTGTCCATCATCCTCTCGTGTCAGCCATGCCGGTCTCGGGTCTAACCCTGGGTATCTTTTCACTATGTTATCATTGCAATTACATTTTCTTTGCTATATCCAAAAATCCCAGACACGATGCCAATTTCCACAACCCAATACAATTTCCTAATCCTAAACCTAACCCTAGCCTAATTCGATCTCTAGCTGCCGGCAAGCGCTGTCGTGCCACTGTCACACCTGTGCACAACCAACCTATACACACCCCGTGGTCGTGCTGAATGTCACGTTGTCCACAGCCATTTGACTATTGTGTCTCTCCATGTTCCTCCAAACTGCCTACCCCGACCCTTGCTCCGGTTACCCGAACTCCGGCCAAACTCAACACTATCATCAAACACCAACATCACCTTCCCATCACCACCACCACCACCACCTTTACTCACCCACCGCTGTCACTGAGCCAGTTCTCTCAGCGTCTCCGATAAGTCTACGCCAGACTAGTCTTTGCTTCGCCTCGATCTAGCCTCTATCGATAAACCCTCTTCCACAGACCATCGCGACCTACTATTCCAACACCACCACCTTCTCCTCCGGACTGCCGTGCGCGTCCTACGGTGCCCTATTGCGTACTCCACCTGCCACGCCCACAGATCAACGTCGGTGAACCAAGAGTGCCACCGGCGCTAACCCCTTTACCCCGGTCAAAGCAGCACCACTGTACTGAACGCCCGTCGCCACCTCCGGTTTTTGTGCTCTAGCGGATCGACCACCCTGAGTAGCAGCAACGAGCCATCCTCCGCCGCTCTCTCGATCTTTCTCTCGTTTTCACTAATCTCTCTCACACTCTCTCTTCATATAGATTTAGGATAAGTCTAAGTATTTTATTGTTATTATTATTATTATTATTATTTAAATAAGAATTTGTTTTCCTAAATCAAAATTTTCTTTTAGATTATTCCTTATCCGTGACTAATCAAATATTTCATATTTCTTTGCGAGCTCGCACATCTTCATATCGACTATTATTATTTGGACTATTCTAGACATTGTCAGATCATGACGCCACCACCAGGTAAGTATACCTTGCTTTGATTCATATCTATTTACATTTATGTCGCATATTGCATTTATATTATTTATTCATTCATTTATCTTTATAACCTAATAAAACTTCATATCCGAGTCGCACTTGAGTGCAAATGACTATTTTAGTCATGTTTTTTGTTACTCTAAATACATTGACTTAGAGTTAAGAGACTGTCCTTTGTTTGTGCCGCATTCATTAGCCTTGACACGTGTGCCACGAAATTTTGAGTCGCATATATATTCGGACTTGTATACCGACCGTACATCGGTGCATACAGGCCGTGCTATAGGATATAACCGCTAAAAGATTTGTATGTTAGGAGACTTAGCAGTTACTAGAGGTACATATGTGTTATGGATACAACATGTATAGGCATGGGGTAGGTGTAGAAGCATGAAAAAATCCTAGGCTCTTTTAGGACCAAGCCACCCCTGACAGTGTGCACGAAGGACTAGAAGACCCCCCCAACGGGATGCCAAGTCCCAACAGCACAGTACCCCAAGGTACACCGCCGTTGTAGAACCAAAGGTAGCTAGAATACTGCATGCGACCAGCTCCCATACGGTCCAGACACCATGCAGCTCCCCTGTGAGAAGGCCTCCATGCGGCCAATGAGGCATGCGGCTCAAACTGCCCATCAGTCTCTGCATCAAATCAGACGGCTAAAGTCCCTAGCTAAGCTGACTCCCTAACCAGAATAACTAGTCCGTGCCCCGAACTGGATAAACAATAAACTGGTTGCGTCCCGAATTAGATCAACACAAACTAATCCGTGCCCAGACTGGATCAATGAGCAGGTTTGCGCCCGAATCAGTCCACCTCAAATCCGTCGACAATAGTTGGAAGGATCAATACCACGTTTATGGTGTGTGCACTATAACCGCCCCATTCAAACTGAAGACAACCTAAAAATCATGGCTGGTGCCATGAATCAATCAAAGATCGTGCCCCCTGATACAAATCTCATGTTTATGGCGCACACGTTACATAATCGCACCATTAAAACAACAAGTTATCCTAAATATTCACGCGTGCTAGGTCACCTGTGATCAAGTCGTACGGATGGACAATCATAACCACCGACGATTACACCCGAGGATCCTTAAGTCCACTCCCGGAGCTCCCGCAGCAATGGTCGCCCAATCAGCGCCTCAACCAGGCTGAACGGTTAAACAACCCTCATAACCAGCTGCGACACCTAGATGGCATCTTCCAAGTAGAAGATTCCCCCTATCATAATTACCTCATTTATAGTTTTCCTTCTAAAATACAAATATGAAGAGAGGATCATTATAGATCAGGGAGAGAAGATCGAGAACAAATCTCGAGAGAGGATCATCAATAAGATTATTGAAGAGATCGCCAAATAAAGAGGAGGAGATCAGATTATCAATGGATCGAATCCACCAAAATCAATCTCGTCAATGAGGATACCAAATGCACCTGAGAGAGTCATAGAGATCACTTTAAGCCCATTAGAATATATGTCTGGAATGAACCCGAATAATAATAGAGGTCCAGTAAAACTAGGCTAAAAGAGCAAGTTATAACTGGAAAGAAAAAAGAGAGCACGAGAAAATGATAAACTAACACTACAAGTAACACTTGAACCCTGCAGCCAAAATTATATCATCCACTTGTCTATACTATAAGGTTATCAACAACCTGGAGAGGTTACCAGGTCCTTAGCGGGACGTAACAAGATACAACAACTTGCCACAATATGGACAGTAAAAGTAATATACATGAACATGAATATAACAGACAAGGTAGACTAACCATCTAAGTGAATGCACTTAAAGACTACTTTGGGATCGTACAGGTTGGTAAGGGTGATATTAGCGTCAACTAATATCGCGAATATACTAGCATACTCCCGCCCAAACTGGAGGCTAATCCGCAGACGATAATGGAATATCTACTAGTGTAGCCTATAACTCTGCGCACTGAGGCTGATGAGGATAGAATAATCCCGTACACCTACTAATTAATAGTCTTCCCTGCCCAGGAGTAGTACAAGGTCATGTCCATGACTCGCACAACTCGTATCTCACATGTAAGTCATCTAACTAACACAACTAGTCATATATGATATGTCACACGAACCCGTTGTACAGGCCAATTACAGGGTAAGTGCCAATACTCATGTAACTCTCACTCTAAGTGTCGTGTCATGAGTCGTGGATCCAAGTCAGAGAACTCATTAAAAAATAATTTCAACACGAAGAATTCTATTAGCACATTAGGTCACACACACAGCCACTATAAGTCATCGATGGCATCATCAACGGCACCAAAGTCACACTTGGACGCTCTCCTAACACATGTATTCCTAACACACAACAACACCTCCATGTATAACAGGAAATAAAATAAGATCACAGTGACATAATATCTTTCTTAAAATTACCACGAAGGAATAAAGTACCGGTCCGGCTTCAACCTCCATAGTCATAGTCTCACGAACTACTGCTGTGTGAATTCAGTACTTCTTTGGTTGAAGTTTTGCCAAGTTATTGGCCTTTGCTCCTTGTCGAAGTGCCCGTGGGGGTTCCTTGAGTTGCTAGGGTGAAAGAGGGAAAAGTTGTAGAAGCATGGAAAAGAACATAATTGCCCATGCGGCTCAGAATAGGAAAACCCATGCGGTTCAAAAATAGATGAGCTTCATGCGGCTCAAGAGCATCATGCTGTTCAAAAGTCACCAACTTGGACATACGGCTCAAGCAACACCACGTGGCCTTCTACAGTTCGCTTCTACCATTGGCCATTAAGCAAAGGCCCTATTTAATGCTCTGACATAAAGGCGCAATAATGATTGACATAATGGCGTGTTCCTAGGAAAGAGGAGAAAATCTTCTCACAGCTGGCAGAATCTACCGAATCCCGAGGCATGCCGCTGCTGCATTTATGCGGCCACCCACTTCATGCGGCCGCCCATCTTCATGCGGCTTCATCCGTTATGCGGCCGCCTATCTTTATGTGGCTGTTCATCCCCATGCGGCTGCCCATCTCCATGCGGCCCCTCATCCTCATACGGCCCGTTCATATGTGGCTCTACCAAGACAGCCCAGCCGAGACACGTGGCGCTCTTCATGATAATCGAGACACGTGGCAGTCTTACCCTCATAGGAACTATGGCTGATTGTGAATCCTAACAAAATCAGATTTGTTACAATCACCATAATTGTCCAGATCAGATCAAATCAAGCAAATTGGACACGTGGCAGACGATTACAAGTCGTGAATATTCATGGCAATCAACATTTATTGCCAACAGAGATTTAAAGCAATCACATTAATTTCTTAAATCTATTATATTCGAGATGGAAGGCCCAGATTAATTAACTCTCAGGCCGCCGACTTTTGAGAATAAGCAATCATTGCAAACCCTAATGATGCCTCCCACTCTTATAAATAGCAATGTGCCATTCCCTTGTGAAAGGATCCAGAGAATCAGAGAGAGAATATACAGAGATCGAAAGGACAGAGGAGCATATACAGAGAGAACAAGGAGAGTATTTCTTCATCAACGCCAAGCAGTTCTTCTCCAGAGCCAAGGTTGCACCCGATCGTCCAAGGAGTAAGGCAGAGCTGCCGTCGCTTTCCCGAGCCTCTATCGTCACCCCCCAGAATCTAAGATAAACAATTGTACTTAGATTGCTGTACCTAGGTTTTCGTCCCTAGGCTTTCTTTGTACGAGCGAGTTTGTATTGTGAGTCTAAGTTCAGTCCTCCTATATAAATTGTTCTGTACTTTTACAATCAATGGCAAATACGATGGCGACTCTGCTGGGGACAAACTTCTCCATGGCTGAGAAGTTGGTGACGCAATCGGATGCAGCCAAACTTGGCTCCACGTAACAGAAGATGGTCGTCCGCTTCGACCAACAGGCGTTTGAAGAAATGCTCTCCGACGGGAGCGCTGGCCCGGTCTAGAAGCAAACTCGCACAAAGAAGGCTCGCAGGGAGTGGAGGCCAAAATCATTTGCTCCTCCCCAGGCCCTGGACGGAGTACTCTCTACTGTCCAAGACGGCGAAGGCGACTCTCATGCGGTCCCACTTTAAGCCATAGAGGACTCTGCTGTCCCCAAGTCTGGCAGAGGAAAGCACTGCAATACTGGACTTGCAGGGACAAAGAGTGATTCTATGTGCTCCAGGAAGAAGCCAAACACTCATGCGGCCAAGACTGCCAGCCGCATGCATGATGCTCATGCGATCGAAACTGCCAGCCGCATAAAGAATATCCATGCGGCCAGAACATCCAGCCGCATAGAGAAAACTCATACGGCTGAGACTTCCAACCGCATGAAGAAAGCCTATGCGGCCACAACTGCCAGCAGCAGGAAGCCTGTTGATTCCAGCCGCATGTCGCCTACTCCACGCAACTCAGTCTTCGATCGCCTCTCCTATGGTCCTGATCTCTCATGCTCCCGAAAAAACATGTCTGACTCTCTCCAGCACCACTTAGACTCTTCCTACTATGTGCCCTCATGCACTAGAGTGAAGAAGTCTAGGGCAGTACGAGCTTGGCGAGCTCAATCCGCTGTCCCGACCTCTGACCATCCGGGCGTACCACATATGGTTATGCGGGTCTCTGATGGAAAGTTGTACAGAACCACTCGAGTCCAGCCCCCGACGGCAAACGGACAAAGTGGTTCCCAAAAGTCTTCCAAAGTCGAGGGAGCAAACATGGTCGTTCCGAACCCATCTGACTTGCGTGAGGCTATCCTCCACAAGCGCAAGGAAAGAAAAGAGGCCTCGGTATACAAAGAGTCCTTACATAGATGTTACTGCACCCAGGTCATTATTAACTACTGTTGTAACAACGCGACAGCAAGAGAAGACCGGCAGTCTGTTTTCCAAAGGCTGCAACGACCAAGCTCAGAGGACGAAGCGCCTTCCGTCGTCTCTTGCAACTCTACTCAAAAAATCCCCACCGATGGGAGAGGAAAGACGATAAACGTCCCCAGCCCGAAGATTTCAACCACTGTGACTAAGAAACTGTCGTCTAAACGGTTGTCCACCACCGGAGTTTTCCAAGGTACCTGTTCGAAGACGAAATATACTACAATAGGAGATTCATCATCTACACCATTGGGGGTTACTGAAACTGGGGGTAGCACTCCTCAGAACATCCACGATAATCCGATGTTCCAAGGAGACGAGCCCGGGGAAACAACTCTCCCATCAGATACAGTAGGTACCGACGTCCCCGAGGACGTCCACGACTCTCAAGATGAAGCAAGCTCTGAAGCTGGGGGTACTATTTCTTCTGAGTCCGAACCAGAGGAGAACATTCCCACATACCCCGATGACTTCTCCGTACAAGGGTATAATTTGGAGGGCACATCGTCCACCGTCCCTTCCATCTCGACTCGCGTTAGAACGACGTTCGTGACAAGAGACGATCAAGATGGCCCTAGTGATCGCTAGCACATCGACACTCTGGAGGCTATACTGCGCACTTTGGTCAAATCTATGGACGAGATTAAAGCGGCTCTTCCACTTATGCAAAGAGGGACGCCGGGCCAAACAAGCGCGGGTCCTGTTGTCAATGCGGACTCGAACTCAGCGGCACCAAACCCGGGCAATAATCCTCCTGAAATGACGGCTCCCACCGCTACGGATGAGGCCAGGGAAGCAAGAAGAGAGGTCCAGGAGCTCCGAGCCATGTTTTACGCTCGAGAAACCTCTCAAGACCTCAGAATACGACAACCATACCCTGCTGCATGGAGGGATGTCCCCTTCCCACCAAGATATAAGCCGTTCGACATCAATCCCTATGATGGCAAGACCTTCGCGAGTCGATACATCACTTACTTCGAGGTCACCACCGACCATATATCCCATGACGATGCCATCCTTACGCGATTATTCATCGGGGCATTGGAAGGGGTCGCCTTCGACTGGTACCGTAACCTGCCAGACAACTGCATCCACTCCTTCGCCAGCTTCAATTGCATATTCTTGGAGAGATTTTATGAAGTAGGACAGGACGTCACAATGTCCACCCTTATGGACGTCGTCCAAGGGGAGAAGGAGCTGACAAGGAACTATATTGAGCGGTTTTGCCAAACCGTAATGAAGTTGCCGTCTGGTAATCCAGATTCCTCCTTAATTAAAATTTGCCAAAAGAGACTACTCCCAACAATCAGTCTCTGGATGGGCGAAAGTCAATTTAAGGACTGGAAGACGTTTATCATCAGTGCCACTAGCGCCGAAGAACGGTTGAAGAAAGCTCACCAACTGGGATAGCACATCTCAGAGGGAGAGGACAAGGGCAAGCACCCTAATACTAACAACAACAATGGTGGTAACTCCTCCAACAATCGGGACAGTAAGGGCAAGCAGACTATGGTGGCCGACACAGCCCAGAAGCATGAGTCAAAACCGGCAGACAAGCAATGGCCGCAAATGACCTACTACTTTGAGGACGGCCATGTCAAGCCCATCTTGGACATGCTCATACAAGGACATAGAATTCAGCTCCCTCCACCAAGACGGAAACCTCGGTCGGCAGAAATAGAGAGTCCAAAGTACTGTCATTACCACCGCTACGTCCACCATGCAACACACGACTGCTACCAACTGAAGCGATACATCCAACATCTTATCGATTCGAAGGCTCTGGCCATTAATTTCGAAGAGGTGACCGTGGCAGCCAATACGGTATCAGTACAATTCGGCAGCTTCCCTCCAACAGAGACTCAAGACGGCGTGATACCCGTCCCTCTGGCGACAATGGAGATTGCTAATCTTCCACCTCCTCGAGAGCAGGCTACTGGTCTAGTACCCCTTACCACGTCACGAGGGGAGGTCATGTGGGTCCATCCAGACTTGGTACCTGAAGTGACTCAGTCCACACTACCCTCCATTGGCAAGAAAAAGAATAGAAAAGTCAGATCCTGCCACACAATCTCGACAGATGTCGAGGAAGCCGCAGCTGTCGTTACTCGGTCTGGTGCTCAATCCCAACCTACACCAGATAACTCGACTGAAGAACATCAGCCAGCTACTGCTGACGCTCCAGGACATTCTCAGCCTCCGACGACCGATAAGTCTAGGCCGAAGGAGACTCGCTTTGACAAATCCCTCCGAAAAGAGGCACCTCAGGGGCTGGAGAGGCCCTACAACTTCGACATATTGGCACAATTGAGCAACACACCGGCCAAATTATCATTATACGAGCTCCTGAGACTCTCAAAGGATGTTCGTACGGCTTTGAGCGATGCACTCCAAAATGCCGACGCCTATCTGGCTCATGTCAACCTCACAGGAGAGAGCCCGACTGCAAATCTCCAAGACAACGCTTGCGCAGGAGCGATGCCCAACATTGTCTTCACTCCACAAGATATGCTCATTAAGACCAACCTGCACGATCGTTCGTTATACTACACTGGATATATCGGTGACGTAAAGGTGGATCGGATGCACATTGATCATGGTTCTTCCATAAGCATCATCCCAAAGGGTCTGTTACATCATCTCTGTATCCCTATGCATCACCTAATGCCGACAAACACCGCCATCAGCGGTTTCAATTCGGGCAGGAGCTACCGAATTGGAAAGATTCGCTTGAAGTGCCAAATTGACGATCTTCAGTCAGAAGTAACCTGTTACGTCATAGATGCGGATACTTCATACAATATCCTCCTGGGGTGCCCTTGGATACACGATTACATGATCGTGCCTTCCACGCTGCACCAATGCTTCAAGTATGTCGACAAGTACGGCTTCGTAAGGACAGAATTTGCCGACATCGATCCCTTCAAAGGGGTCGAATCCTACTACTCGGACTCCTGCCTATACCAGAAGTCGAGGAGGCACCTGGATGAAGATGTACAAGCTCGGACCAAGGCGGCCACAGGATCAGAAGAACCTCTAACGATCCACCCCCAAGCTCGTAAACCTGGCAAATCTGCACCCCTTACGGCCGCTCTGCGTAAGGACGCAATCAGCCTCTCGACACAAGAAGGGCAAATGATAATCCGGCTGCCAAGGTCCGGCCAAGCGCCAAGACCCACAACGGAGCCACTGACAATCAGACTACCAAGAGCCGGCCAGCCACAAACAGGGAAGCTCAATCCCTCTGATAAGCCAATGACGATACGTCTTTCCAAGAAGAATCGTCACCCCGATGCAAAGTCTGGGTCTTCTAGCGAGCCAACAACTCCCCGTCCAACATCGAGTACCAAACTGGGGGTCGCTAGTTTGCCAACAACTCCACGTTCGGCTCCACCAACAGAACCCCTGATGATCAAGCTGCCCAAGTCATCCTCTCAGTCTTCATTTATATAGGGGGTGGCCGAAGAAGAACCGGAACTAGTCAAGTATATGGCTGCCCACACTGATGTTTCCTCCACAGATGATGTAATGTCGCTAGAAAAGATACCTTACTTCATCAATAAAGGGCTATCTTTGAACTACCTCGAGCTTAATAAGCTTTGTACAATGTATGCTATGGAACACGGTATAGGCACTCACCTACACACACAGGTGACAAATGTTTACACCGCAAACCAGCTTACTCCAGTGGAAGATGCTTACTGCATAATCGAGGGAGGGGACCATCCAATCATCTTCGGCCGAAAGGATGACCCACAGCCCTTCACCATAGAAAAGGTCGATCTCGAATCAGATGTCGGGAGACTGCCTCTTTATCTGTATAGCCCCCAATCCAAATATCTCATGCAAAAATAGGGGTATGATCTGGACACTACGCCAGGCTTGAACTATAGCACTGGTCGACGATTACCTTTAAAGCCTCCAGTCCCGGTTGGTAAACCACAGGACTACTACAGCAAGACCCGATGTGGATTAGGGTATGTTATGCCCACAACGATACCTGAAAGTTCAGATGAGGAATGCGACTGGCATTCACATTCAACCGGGTCACCAACTTCTGATTCGGATACCAGCATCGGAGACGTATTCAGACAAGTCCTGTCAGTCAATATGGCATTCACCGACGCTTACGAAAAAGGTGAAGACATTCCTGAAATCCTCTAGTTAGAGCCGTGGGCCCAACAGCTGGATGCACAATGGGAAAAGCAGTTCGAACAAAGAGAACCTCCTACTGAAGATGAGGTTATACAGGTCGACCTTGGCAGCGAATCTTCTCCAAAACCAATCTTCGTCAGTAAAAGCCTGACAAACGAAGAGCGAGAATCGCTACTAGAACTCGTCAAAGAATATATTGATGTGTTCGCCTAGTGCTATGAAGACATGCCAGGACTAAACCCCGAGGTTACCCTTCACAAGCTCAACATTTGGCCAGATACAAAGCCGGTCAAATAACAACAGCGATGCTTCCGTCCAGGCATCATGGATGCGATCGAAGACGAAGTCGACAAACTGATAGCCAGCGGCTTCATTCGTGAGGAACAACATCCGGACTGGGTCGCCAACATAGTACCAGTCCTCAAGAAGAATAGGAAGATTCAAATCTGCATCGACTTCCGCAATCTGAACGAGACATGTCCCAAAGATGAATTCCCCCTCCCTATCACAAACATCATGATCGACAACACATGCGGCTTCGAACGTATGTCATTCATGGATGGCTTCTCGGGGTACAACCAAATCAAAATGTCTCCTGACGACGAAAAGCATACATCATTCCGAACACCGATTGGCACATACTGCTACACAGTCATGTCTTTCGGTTTAAAGAATGCTGGCACCATATATCAAAGAGCCATGAGTATCATCTTCAGAGACCACTTGTGCAAGACTGTGGAATGCTACGTCGATGACATCGCCGTCAAGAGTCGCTATAAGAGAGACCATCTACAGGATCTGAGGACGGTATTCGACCTTATGCGAGCGCACAACCTGAAGATGAATCCCACAAAATCCTTCTTGGGCGTATCCAGCAAAAAATTACTGGGTTTTATTATTACTGCCCACGGAATTCATGTAGATCCAGAGAAGACGAAGGCAATTATAGAGATGGGTCATCCGAGAAATCTTCGCGAACTCAGAGGCCTTCCAGGGAGGCTAGCTTACATCAGGAGGTTCATTTCTAACCTTTTCGGGCGATGTCGGCCATTCACCCATCTCATGAAGAAAGGTGTCTCGTTCGTATGGGATGAAGAATGCCAACGTGCCTTCGACAGCATCAAAGAATACTTGTCGAACCCTCCAGTCCTGGTGGCCCTTGTTGCTGGGAAACCATTCTTGCTATATGTACGAGCAATGGAGCATTCCCTCGGCGCTCTGCTGGCACAAAACAACGATGTGGGCCATGAACAAGCTATATATTACCTCAGCCGAATGATGATTGGGCTAGAGCACCGATACACCGCCGTGGAGAAGGAATGCCTCGCCCTGGTGTTCGCCATTCAAAAGGCGCGACACTATATCACAGGACAAACCATACATGTGATCTCACGAGTCAACCCTCTCAGGGTCCTCATGACTAAACCAGGGGCACTCTGCTTCCGCCTCGCCACATGGGCAATATTGCTGTCTCCTTATCATATGATCTTCGTCCCGCAAAAGGCTGTTAAAGGTCAAGCTCTGGCAAACTTTTTAGCAGCCCACCCAGGCTCGGAGTCGTCCAGAATATATAAAGGAATCCTAGATGAGGTCGCCGACTCGCATGGAACCTCTCACGATGATATATAGCGAATGTTCTTCGACGGCGCCTCAAGGACCGGACCTAAGGGCAATATCGTCGTCGGAGTCGGGATGGTGCTAGTTTCTCCTTCCGGGTTGGTGATCAATCGCGCTTACTCTCTCACAGAACCCTGCTCTAATAATGTGGTCGAGTACAACGCTTTGGTCATTGGCCTCCAACTTGCAAGAGAGCTGGAGGTAGAATATTTTGAAGCATACGGCGATTCGCAGTTAATCGTCAATCAGATCCGGGGTTCATACGAAGTCCGTCATGAAGACATGATCCCCTATCACCAAATAGCGATCAATATTATTTCGTCATTTGAGGGATTCTTCATCGAACACGTTCCTAGACTCCAAAACATCGAAGCCGATGCCCTAGCAGGCCTTGCCGCTTCCCTAGCAGTGTCAAATTATACTCATCATTCGGTTGACGTGATAGGCCACGAACTGGTCTGTCCCAAGAACAACGTTCAATTCGTGGCGATTTATTCCGTTCAGACGATCGACGAAGCACCAGACTGGAGACAACCATTTATAGACTTCATAGTCTATGACATCCTGCCCGAGAACCCAAAGGAAGCCACTTCCATCAGAAGGCGTTCTCTCAGATTCTTCTACGATACAGAGACGAAAATACTGTACCGCCGATCCTACGATGGATTACTGCTTCAATGTCTGTCAAGCGCAGAAGCCAAAGAAGCCGTACGCGAAGCTCATGACGGTGTCTCCGGGGCCCATCCGCCTGGCCCCAAATTGTAAGGCCGTCTTCGCCGAATGGGCTACTACTGGCCCATGATGGTAGCAGATGCGATAGACTATACAAGAAAGTGCAAAGCCTGCCAAGTCCACGCGGACTTCATCCACCAGCCATCCGAATTTCTATATCCGACAGTGGCGTCCTGGCCATTCGAAGCATGGGGGATGGATATCATCGGTCCGATCACTCTACCTTCTTCCCGAGGATATCATTTCATACTCGCCATTACAGATTATTTCTCCAAATGGGCAGAAGTTGTTCCACTTGCCGAAGTGAAGACTTCAAACGTGATCAGCTTCCTCAAGCATCACGTCATCTATCGCTTTGGACTGCCTCGAAGGATCATCCACGATAATGGTCAGCAGTTTGCAAGCCACGCCTTCTATCGGTTCTGCGACAAACACCAAATTCAGAATGTTGCTTCGACGCCATACAATCCGTTTACGAATGGATTGGCAGAAGCATTCAACAAAACCATCATCAAGTTGCTCAAGAAGTTCATGTCTTCCAACAAACGCGACTGGAACGAGAAGCTTGCTGAATGCTTATGGGCGTATCGTACTACAGTCCGAACAGCCACCGGAAACACACCATTCTTTCTGGTGTACGGGAGTGAGGCAGTTCTCCCATTGGAGACTCAAATCCCCTCGTTCTGTGTCGCTTTCACTAACCAATTGACGACGGACGATAACTACCATCACCGGCTACAAGAGTTGGAGGCCTTAGATGAAAAAAGCCTACTGGCTCAGCAACGGATCGAGCTATACCAAGCACGCATCTCCGGAGCCTTCAACAAGATGGTTAAAATCAGAACATTCCAAGTAGGCGATCTCGTTCTGGCAGTTTGGAGGCCGATGGTTATGACTCACAAAACCGCCGGCAAATTCCAGCCAAAGTGGGAAGGGCCATTTATCATTGAGGCTGTATTCTCCAACGGTGCTTACCGCCTCGTAAAACAAAACGGAGACTTGCTCATGTTGCCCGTCAACGGCAAGTTCCTGAAGAAATATTATGTCTAAACGACATTCTCCAAAATGTTGAGTCATATACCCGCCGGTACCGCTGAACCCACATCCACAGATCCCAGATTATCGAGTTATGTACCCACCGGTACCGCTGAACTCACATCCACAAATTTTAGATTATTGAGTTATGTACCCGCCAATACCGCTGAACTCATATTCATTCTCCAAATTCCAGATTATTGAGTTATGTACCCTCCAGTACCACTGAACTCACATTCTTCCTCCAAATATTCCAGATTATCGAGTCATGTACCCGGTGGTACCGTTGAACTCACATTCACAAAATTCCAGATTATCGAGTTATGTACTCGCAGGTACCTCTGAACTTACATTTTGGTCACTCTTTTCGGTAGTAAGTCATGTATAACCATACCTCTGAACTTATTCTGTTGAAAGAGATCCTCCCTCATGATCCACTGCCTGCACTCTCAGTGCACAAAAAGGGTAACAGTCCACAAATTTTCCAAAACGACCACGTCGAGGTTACCTCTTAGTCACTTCCGCCAAAAATAAATCACCCCTCTACATAGAACTTCCATGTCCTCATTACCTCTGAGTCGTTCTGTGTACCCCTTCATGGATTCCACTCCTGCCATGTCCTCATTACCTCTGAGTGGGAATGCTCCATCGAAGAAACCCTCATGCTTACCATGTCCTCATTACCTCTGAGTAAGTATGTTGGTTCCCTTTCGACTTATTATCTGTACCAAAAAAAACCCCAGGGTACGCCAAGGATAATAGGTCCACAAATGTCCTTTCTTGACCACATATATCCTCTGCTGAGTCCACTCCTGCCATTTTCTCATCACCTCTGAGTAGGAAGACTTCGCGATAAAGCCCCCATACTTGCCATGTCCTCATTACCTCTGAGTAAGTATGGTGGTCTTCTCTCGTCTTATTATCCGTACCTTGAACCAGGGTACGCCAAGGATAATAGGCCCACAAATGTCCTCTGCTGACTACAAGTGCTGTACTAAGTTTCCTAGTACATGCACATCATTTCTCATCATGTCCCGGAAGCCCAGCTGCTCCATGGCATTCTTTCTCCCGATACCCGGAACGTCCATGACCACCTTACCGTGGAATTGTTCTAGGTATCCCCATCAAACTTGTTATCCATACCTAAAACCAAGGTATGCCAAGGGTACCAGGTCCACAAACAAGTCCCCCAAGCGGGACAATCACCACCATAACACTACAGACACAACAAGCAGTACAAATAAAGGGTATAATAAAGCATGCTCTTTTATTTGGAATGCAAAAGTACTACACGTTCTAGGGATAATGTCCCACTTAAAGAAAGGAAAAGAACGAAAATAAAAAAAAGAAAAAAGCCGTCTATGGTTCGGCGGTACATAATTCCAGTAGACGGTTCTTCACCAAGGCGGTCCCCCGTTCAAGCCGCTGCCTAGCTCGACGCTCGGCCTCATGGGACAACCGCTCCGCACTATCCAAGTCCATGTGCGCCCGCCAGCCGACCTCCAACTTCTTCAGGGCGAGCTCCAGGCCAGCAGAAGCTCAATTAACTCTGTCAGACTCCTCGGATTTTGCCCCCTCTCTCATAAAAGAGATTCACCCAGGGCATAAAATCCAAAGATTTAATGAACCGACCCTTGGGATTCCCCCAAAATATGGCTCTAAAATGAATTAAAGGCAATTAATGACACGCACACGTAGCATGGAGACCATGCGGCTTGGAAATGTATGCGGCTAGACAGGCCATATGGCAAAGAGGTTCATGCGGCCAGAGCATCCTATGCGGCCAGCGGAGCTCACATAGCCATGCTTCTTATTCAAAGTATTTCAATTTTACAAATTGAAAACTTTGAAGGGGGTCTTGTAGAAGCATGGAAAGGACATAATTGCCCATGCGGCTCAGAATAGGAAAACCCGTACGGTTCAAAAATAGACGAGCTTCATGCGGCTCAAGAGCATCATGCTATTCAAAAGTCACCAACTTGGACATACGGCTCAAGCAACACCACGTAGCCTTCTACGGTTTGCTTCTACCATTGGCCATTAAGCAAAGGCCCTATTTAATGCTCTAACATAAAGGCGCAATAATGACTGACATAATGGCGTGTTCCTAGGGAAGAGAAGAAAATCTTCTCACAGCTGGCAGAATCCACCGAATCCCGAGGCATACGGCTGCTGCATTTATGCGACGGCCCACTTCATGCGGTCGACCATCTTCATGCGGCTGCATCCGTTATGCGGCCGCCTATCTTTATGCGGCTGTTCATCCCCATACGGCTGCCCGTCTCCATACGGCCGCTCATCCTCATACGGCCCGCTCATATGCGGCTCTGCCAAGATAGCCCAGCCGAGATACGTGGTGCTCTTCATGATAATCGAGACACGTGGCAGTCTTACCCCCCCGGGAACTATGGCTGATTGCAAATCCTAAAAAAATTAGATTTGTTGCAATCACCATAATTGCCCAGATCAGATCAAATCAAGCAAATTGAACACGTGGTAGGCCATTACAAGTCACGAATATTCATGGCAATCAATATTTCTTGCCAACAGAGATTTAATGCAATCACATTAATTGCTTAAATCTATTATATTCGAGATGGACGGCCCAGATTAATTAACTCTCAGGCCGCCGACTTTTGAGAATAGACAGTCAATACAAATCCTAATGATGCCCCCCACTCTTATAAATAGCAAGGTGTCATTCCCTTGCGAAAGGATCCAGAGAATCAGAGAGAGAATATACAAAGATCGAAAGGACAGAGGAGCATATATAGAGAGAACAAGGAGAGCATTTCTTCATCAACACCAATCAGTTCTTCTCCAGAGCCAAGGTTGCACCCGATCGTCCAAGGAGTAAGGCAGAGCTGCCGTCGCTTTCCTGAGCCTCTATCGTTACCCCCAGAATCTAAAATAAACAATTGTACTTAGATTGTTGTACCTAGGTTTTCGTCCCTAGGCTTTCTTTGTACGAGCGAGTTTGTATTGTGAGTCTAAGTTCAGTCCTTCAATATAAATTGTTTTGTACTTTTATAATCAATGGCAAACAAAAGTGAAGGCCTAAAATATGTTGTGGTTCATGCGAAAAGGTGGATAAAGGGGGTGTTAGGTTGGCTAGGGTTTGTGGCTGCCCCTTATGCTCTCGGGTTGGAGTAGAGGGGAGGGGTGTTGGCGGATAGGAGAGGGGGTAGATGTTAGGGTTTAGTTGGTTAATATATGGGGAAGGTTAGGATTTAATTTGAGGATGTTTGAATAAGGTTTGTCCCTCCTAATTGCAATTATTGAAAGGGGTGCAAGTAGTTTTCTAATATAGTAAATAATGTTTGACTTTGGTCAACGGTGCATGAATTTGTGCACATGGATGTGCATTCAAATAAATTGAAATTAAAAAGTCTAGATTACAGGTTGGCAACCTAGGGTGGTCCCCACTAGGCTAGGTTGGTTAGGGTTGATCCCCAAAATTATTTCTAGGTCGATTAAGCACCGAAATGGCTAAAAGGAGTATTATGTGCCATTTGAAAATAAGTAGTTCGTAGAAATTAAATTGTATGGCCACCCTTGGCATGTGTGTAGTAGAAAAATAAGTTGAAACCATATATTGGGTCGATTAGATTGGATCCATGTCGAGTCCGGAAAACAAGTTGGAAGTTACGACAAGTCTCACGGTAGATAACTTCTTGGCCTAAATTGACCTCGAAGTTGTGCAAAGCAATTAGAATACAAGAAGACATTTGAGTGGAACATGATATACTAAATCGAAGATAAACTTGTCTTTGTCAGAACTCATGAAGGAAGTTTCTAGAGTTTGGCATTTCTTTTGCTCAAAAAATCAAAGTTATGGAAGAGTATATTTTACGATCATGAATAAAAGTGGATATCTATTAATAACTATATTAAATAAAAATAATAAAATTAATATGAAAAATTACTCTAAAAATCTAGGGGGCTTACAACCTACCCACTTTAATGAATTTTGGCCGCGGAATTACACTAACTCATAGGATAAAGAAAACTAGTCATATAGGATTTCTAGAGGTGGCTAATACTAATGGGTTATAAATTATCATAATCTAGATTTTCATATTCTAAGCATATATATTATCATTAAAATAATATGACAGTACTATCTTAAACTAGGAATATAGATGCTATATCGCATCAAGATAGAAATACATTTTTGGCTAGGTTTAGGCTAAAAGACTCTGTGTCGCAACTTTGGTTCTTAGGCTAACATAGCACAATAAACTAACCCTTCAAGAAAGGACAGGGGTGAACCATGCACTATGACAGTCCATGTCCCTAGGTTGCTAACATAAAAAATAAATCACACCAAATTAGGCTTATAATCGGCTAATAATTAATATATGGTAAACTTTCTAATACTCCTATCTATGGACTTCTACCACCTTAGTTATTTACCTAGTACTATCAAGTACGGATTCCTAACTTCTCCCCCGAATAATCATCCAAATTCTTAATTAAGGGCGAAGTGGCTACTCTAGGCATGGCTACAAATCTAAAAGAAAATAAAATAGCCTTAAAATCAATAATAGGTGCAACTAAAATAATACCTGCTACAGCTACTCTCTTAGGCTCATTCTCTATTGGTTCCATAACATAAGTCTGGCCAATTCTTTGTTCTCCAGGTGCTGGGAGCAAAAGAACTGTAGTCGCCTGAGCAAGTGGTCTTGGTCCTGGTGGTGCTGGTAGTACTAGCCTCGGAGCTTGATCTCATGATCTGCACCCGCTTTTCGGGATACGAATACGTGTACAAATCCAGCCTACGCCGCAGTGTCGACAGTAGTATGCTGTCTATCCCATAATAAACAAAATTCTCATGAAATACTATCTTTATTGATCATTCACAACAACTAAATCAATTTACAATATTTACAAGTTTTATAGTTAATCAAAATACAATGTCTTATAAACATAAAAAGAACTACCAACACATCTAACTAGTCTTCTAGGGTTGACCTTCGCATATATCCATGCCTCCCCCATATAGTCCATAGCACAAAGTAGGAAGCACGACAAGTCACCTGCAACGATCCAGTCCAAAAAGGAGAAAAGTACAACCATATTGTATTTAATGTTGTTAGCACAAAATAAGTTAGAACAATAAGAAATAGTAACGGTATGAACATATAAAGAACTAGCAAGATATGAACTAGACATAGAAAACAATAATCATAAATGAGTAAGCTAATAGAAAAGAAGCTTGAAGATAAAGAACTGAACTAAGGTCATGAACAATAGAAACGACTTTGTGTGTGAAATACCTTTCGATACATGAACGGCGGGGCAAAACGGCACATCATACGATGGCTATCCACAATAATAGGGTACGGGTAACTCATACGTGCAGTGTATAACTTAGCTATCCACAATAGTAATAGTTGGGTTTGTTCACATACCTACCGAGTATTTCCCCTCCTGACTCAGTAGCAATCAATAATGGTCAACGACACAATAAGAAGGATACAATAAGCCTACCGTGTCACCATCGTGTCTCATTGGAATATCAGACAAGGAAACGATAAAGAAAACATTATAATGTACCAAAACATAATACAATACTGTACTTGCTTCGAGTTATGTTGCAGTTGACTTGTGCGACATAATCTCGATTTCGTTGAAAGTTATCGTTGTTATGGCTAACCGTGACCAAATCGGTGAATTACGGTCAAATCTGAGTTTAACTTAGTAAAATAAAATAGTAAATGAACCTCTAAAATTCTTAAAAAATTGTATGTCGAAGATCGTCGTATTTGTTTTCCAAAATTCAAACGATCACGAATCAGAGTTCGGGACCTCTCGGGATCTCAAAAGTCGTACGACGTGTCAAGTTTTGGACAAGCAACACTAAAATAATTCTCTAAAAATTCAGAGGCAAAATCTGATAAAATAGAATATATATTCTAGAAGCTAACCTCGAGACAAATCCAACAACAAAAATGGTGCAAGAAAACAAGGTCGGGGCTGTCCGCAATCACTCCGTGAAGTCGAGGAACTCCAAAGAGCAAATTCTCTCAAAATCGGCCAAAAGTAAATAGGGTTTCTGAATTCTGCGATTATATATATATATATATATATATATATATATATATATATATAGGCACTAGTCTAGTAGCAGTATGGGGGGCCGCCCGAGCACAGGTCTTGGGTTCGAATCCCCCGTTGGACGGCTGGGTGGCTTTGAGCCACGACCCAACTTGGAGAAAAGACACCTCAAAAATATATATATATATATATATATATATATATATATATATAGGCTGCTGGCTTGAGTCAGTGAGCCATGGCTCGTGCCACGTGTTGCCATCACGATGTCTCCGCTCAAAAATTAGACGGACAGATGGCGATGCGGTTTGGCTTGAAACAAACGGAGCCAAGCTTCTATATAAGGAAGCTGCACAGTCAGCCATTGACAGGGCTAATACGTGGCCTGTCCCACTCGGCTTGGGTGGCTGATGGGTAGGCTAGGGTGCTGACTGTGCGCTGTTGACTGGGTAATTAAATTCAAAAAATAATTTAAATATTATTTTAAATCCAAATAACTCTAAATAAATTCCTAAAAATTCTATAAAAAAAATCTAGAAAAATGTAGAAAATATTTCTAACCTTCTAGATCCTAAATATAAATACCTTGTCTGAAAATAGTCCCAAATGACCTAACAGTAAATCTTGGAAGGCAATAAAAATAATAAATCTTTCTATATTAATTTTCAAAAAAGCTCCAAAATTTTTAAAAAATTATAAAATACTAAACTAAGTTATTTGGGGCAACTCTGGGACCCTAGTGACCATAGGTGACCTAATACCACCATACTACACCTATAGTCTTGGGCATGACCCTCTACTGACCATAAAAAGTTAATCTAATCAAGTAAAAAAATGAAACAATTCCTAAATTTTTAATATGGGAGCAGATGCCACATACTATCCCCCATAAAAAGATTTTTGTCCTCAAAAATCAACATAGCATACTATTATTGTCTACGGGCAATAATTCTTAGTATATATCATGGAAAGGATTAAGAAATCTAAGATTACTAATCAAGCATACTCCTAATTAACAAAACACGCATGCTAACTATAATTATGGAAGGCTTTTAAGGGAACCTATTTAATTTACCTATACATTCTGTTCGAGTCACAGCTATAAATGCTTGTCCTTGTCCTTGATGCTGCGGTCCTCCTGATCCTCCCTGAGTAGGTGCTGGACCTTGATGAGTAATGTTGTTGGACATTCTTTCACCTGGTGCATAGTCGATCCACACGATAAATATTGCCCTAAATAAGTGTTGCCCTGATATTTTGTGACATACCTCGAAATGATGTCCTGGTCTCCGACAATATGAGCATGTAATAATCGCCTGAGTCAGATTCTGATGTTGTGGTGCTGGAGCTATTTCCGAAGGTCGGAACTGCTACTGCTGGAAACGATGTTGCAGGTGATACTGATGTGGTAAAGTCTTCTCTGGAACATTAAAACATTTTGCTGGTTCTGATTGGCTACTACCTCCTCCGTGTGTATCTCGGTCTCTCTTCGGCGTGCGATCTAACTCTTTCTCTACTACATGTACGACCTTCAAGATCTTCTCGTAGGTAGTGGCTTGACTGGTGGCGACGGCTAGGCGAATCTCGTGCAATAATCATTTCTAGATTCTTCGAACTTTGCTTTCAGGAGCGTTGACCATGCTCTCTGCGAAGCGGCTGAGGTGAGAAAACTTCGAGGTGTCCTCGTCGACGGTGAAGTTTTCCTGCTCCAGACTCTCGAACGGACTCTTTAATGCATCTCGAGCTACGTCGGGGTAGAACTTCTTCTTGAATAGCTCCTTGAACTCTGTCCATGTTACATCTGGTGCGAAAAGTTGGGGCTCATCTCTATACCACGTCCGGGCGATGTCAAAAAATTGCATAGGTTTTCTGAAACTCGAGCCATCCAAAAAAATCTCTCCATATTTTCTAGCCACTCATCAGCATAGATAATCCTTTCTGTCCCGTAGAATTCCAAGGCCCTGAGGTTCAAAAAATCCTTGGAAGTTCCAGGGCTTGGTCGGGGAGCATCTCTAGTCTGACGAGCCTCTCTCAAACTATCGTGTAAGATGTTGGCCTGCTCCGTGTGAGAATTAATGAGTTGCTGGAAGATCCCAAAAAGCTGAGCATTATCAAGTGAAGGTGTTGGAGGCAGTGTAGGTGCTGGAGGTGGAGTTTGCAAAAGAAACTACGAGGGTGGTGGAATATCATCTCTACAGAACCTCGAGTTGTATGGATGTGTCTAGTCACCCTGATAAGTAAGCTGGCCTCCATGTGATGGCAGGGTCCCATCTGTAGAAGTTCCTCCTACAGCTGGTGGGGTGTCCATGGGAGCAGTGTTTCTGTCCTGAGAATCCATTAACTTCAATAAAGAAAACAATTAAACGATGGAAAAATTCAAGCAGGGTACAAGTCAAGGAATAGTTGAAGTCAAAGGTGGAGATTAATAACATGTCAAACATGTGGATGAGGTCCTTAAAATATAATCCTATTTGCAGGCGCGTAGTAGTATGACTAACTTAAGTACTACCACAAGTTCGTAGTCTTTACAAAAATTGACCTACATGGGCTACCATAAAAACTTGTCACGACCCGCTCACGGATAATCGAGTACGAGTCCATGTCCAAGCCCAGCCTACGTCGTGGTATCGACGATAGAACGCTGTCTAGTACAAACAATAAAATCCTCCACAGATACAAGTGATCATAGATACAAATCAAACTCAGCAATAAACCAAACCAAGGAAATAAGAGTATGATAGATAATAAAAATAATATCCATATCCAATAACAAAAATAATAAAATCTAGAATATTAATATAGTCTATCCGGGAACAAATCCGGTCTAACTAAGAAAGGAAAACTAAAGAAACTGCCGCATACTCCTCCACAGTCATACTGCCCTGCTGCAGGTTCAGAAACTGTCGCACTAGGCCGATCTTGTCTGTGGGGGAAAAGAAATTCTCTCTGAACAGGGCCCGAAACTCAGCCCAAGTGTGGTCCTCTCCTGCAAGAGCTGGCTCATTCCGGAACCATATCCGGGCAATATCTAACAACTGCAAGCCAACCGCCTCAACCTTCAGGTCGTCTGCCAGGCGGGAGGCCCTCATCTGACGCTCGATATCCTCGAGCCAGTCATCAGCATATATAATGCCCTCGGTCCCCTTGAAATCCCTCGGACCCAGCTTCTTGAAAGCCTGGATGTCCCCGATCTTCTGTTGCTGCTGCACCTCCCTCTGTGGAGCCCCACGCTCTACCGTAGCCAGAGCCAACCTATGGGCATCCTCCATGCCCTGGCGCATGGCCTCAGTCTGCCTCATATGTGCCTCGTGCTGGGCCCGCTGGGACTCCAGCACCTGCTGAAAGAACGCGAGTATCTGCCCCATGTCTGTAGGCAGTGGAGGCAACGGAAGAATAGCTCCCACCACCGGCGGAGGAGTCCCCTGCTAAAGAGGAGGAGGAAGAATGCCTCCGACAGCTCCCATCGTAGCCCCCGGTACTGCAGGAAGAGCAGCCGCAATGACCCCAGGGACAGTCATCGAGAGCGCTGGAGGAGTACCCCTGAGGGCCCCTACTGAAGTCCCATCTGCAGGAGAAGTGACCGGAGCCTGTCCGCCAGAGGTAGTAGACCTCTCCGTCTCCCCGTGCTCCTTACCGGAAGAGTGAGTCATCACCATCCTGGAGACAGATTGAAAGAAAGATATCAATATGGCACATGAAGGATTATATCAAAGGATGATAGCTAGAAAATAGTAAATCAATATCAAAGACGGTAAGCAAGATAAGCAAGGAAAGATCCTACTGTGATTGAGTACTCTTAGCCTACTACCTCCTATGTGTAACACAGGCACGTAGTCAACACTCTAAGATGAGTGCCGCTACGACATCGCACTAATTGCGACTTCAGGACCAGCGTGGGCTACCACTAAAAACGTGTCACGACCCGCACCCGCTGTAAGGGCACGTGTACGTAACAACGCCCAGCCCTCACCGTAAAAATGGCGTGGAACGCTGTAGGTTTTCTACTCTAACAATAGTTTATATATAATATCAAAACATGTCGAGAATATAGTCAACTCCGAATGGAGGACAAGCAATGATAATATATATGAGTGCTCAATCACAACTCTAAGATGATAAAGTAAAGACTGAAAGATAAAGACAATATGACGATAAAATATAACCTGTCAAGTCCAAACACAAATAATATACAAGTCCAAGTCTCTAATACAATCCAAAATAATAACATTCGAGACAAGGTGCAGTACAAAACACCTACTCTAACTAAGCAATAGGTAAAGTCTCGTCAGACGGAGCTAAGTCCTGCTGGACCAAGGTCTCCAAGTCTAAGCCCACTACGTCATCCGGACCGTAGTAGGTACTGTAATCCCCCTCATCAGCATCTGTAATATTTTGTCAACATATCCAGTCAGGATGGAACGAGTACAATCAACTAACAACAGTTCACAAGATATGACAAAAGCTATAAGACTGTAAATAGAGAGTATAAACAAGAAAATTATGGAATGTACATGTGAGTATCATGGCAAGGTAAGCTGTAAATCTAGAGCTAGAACAAGGCAAGTAAACTGATCATGGCATATACAAGAATCAAGAATCATCTATCTAGGTGTGTGAGTACTAGCTACAATATGTGGCCGGCTTGGGAACTTGCACAATAGTAACAGGCCTAGCTAATCATACATGGGGTGTATGATCAACACTCACAATCAATAGGTGCATAATAGGCTTTAACCACATATCTACACTAATACTCCCCGCCTCCGACTGGTAGAGTGGATCCAAGCAAGACACGTTACGACACGGAATTCTGCGAGAAGGGAGCAAGTCTCCTCGAGAATCGGTGTCCATATACTGCACAATAACTACAAGGGGGCTTGCACAAGATATACCAAGATAACGAGGAATAACATCTCATGTTGGGATCCATGAATACCAATCCGTGTGACCAATGTGTCGAGAACAAGCATATCTACAATAATTACATGAATTATAACAATCATCGTAAATTGAAAAAGTGTCAGAGAATGTACTCGCCTGTAATAAGATATGATATGTCAACTGGACCCAATGCTGCGTCTCGAGGACCTATAGAGAATAAGACGTATCAATACTATGTTTATGAAGTAAAGTTAAATCAAATTAAATTCTATTAAGTCATTCTAGGTCAAGACAAGTCTAGTTTGGTCAACCTTGGTCATAGGAGAACATTGGAAGTCAACCCGTATCAAACTAGGTCAAAAGTTAACTTACAGTTGACTTTTTGGTCAACGGGTCAACTCTGGTCAACTCTAGGTCAATCCTAGGTCAATGGTGACTAACAGTTGACTTTTGGTCAATCGTTCAAGTCTAATAGAATTTGGGACTTAATTGGATAAAGTGTTGACCCATAGTTGACTTTTGGTCTAAAAAGTCAACCGTGGTCAACCAAGGTCAAGACTAGGTCTAGGCGACTATTTCTAATCATTACCAACCCTTACAACTCATATCCGATTCATCTCAAACTCCTATTCTTCTCCTTCTCCTTATTCCTATTCTTCTTCTTATTCTCCTTCTCATTCTCCTTCTTCCCTCATTCTCCTTCTCATTCTCCTCCTCATTCTCCTTCTTCCCTCATTCTCCTTCTCATTCTCCTCCTCATTCTCCTTCTTCCCTTATTCTCCTTCTCATTCTCCTTCTCATGCTCCTCCTCATTCTCATTCTCATTCTTCTCCTCGTTCTCCTTCTACTACTGCTGCTCCTGCTAGTGCTATTGCTGCTACTGTTCTGTTGTTTCTTATTCCCCTTCTTCTTCTAATTCTTCTACTCCTACTTTTTCTACTTCTCCTTCCTCTTCCACTCTCTCTTTATATATATATCTATCTATATACCTATATATATATATATATATATATATATATATATATATATATATATATATATATATATATATATATTTATATGTAAATTCATACGCACACATATCCAAATCAATATATATATATAATCTCACAACACACACACACACACACATCTATATATATATATATATATACATACAAACATATATATATATATATATAAATACATACACGCACACATATAGATATATATATAGACACACACTCTCACACATACACTTTCTCACACCACCACCACCACCACTCTCTACACACACAAATAAATAAATAAATATATATATATATATATATATATATATATATATATAAAGAAATATATATATATATATATATATATATATATATATATATATATATATATATATATATATTCCACTCTAATGAAGAAAAACCCCAATAAATCCTAAAGTAGTTTTTTAGGAAACCTATTAAAATCTATGGTCAAAGTGTAGAGGGTGGTCTCCTCTACACTTATTGTGAGGGAAATAAATTCCAAAGAGGAATTAATGAGGGATTAATGGCATACCTAGAATGGTTTGCTTGAAGAAGAAGGAGCTTGAAAGAAATGAATGAAGAGAGAGAGAGAGAGAGATTGCTTTGGAGTAAAGCAAGGGAGAGGGGGTGCTGCTCCATACATGGCCGGCCATGGGGTCCTATTGGGTTTGGGTGTGGATCCACTAAGCCTCCAACCCAATAAACTTGGTTTGGATTCGGTTCGGGTTTGGTTTGGTTCGGTTTAACTCTAAATTGACTAATTAAGTCTCTAAATGACTAGTTAAGCCATGGGAGTATGGTTTATTGGTTTCTAGTCTAATTAGGATGGCTTGTGGACCAAGTCCAGCTAGTATGTGGGTCCCACTAGTGTCCAGACTACCCGGGTCTCCAACTTAAGTCCAAATTGGATAAAATTCAAACCAAATCAAATAAATCCCTAAAAATCATATAAAATCAAATAAAATTCCTAAAAATTATTAGACTTAGAAAATGACAAAAATACCACTAATTCAAAAACTGGGGGTGACAGCTATCCATAATAACAATAGTTGGATTTGTTTATATACCTACCGAGTATTTTCCCTCCCGACTCAGTAACAATCAATAACGATCAATGACATAATAAGAAGGATACAATAAGCCTACCGTGTCACCATCGTGTCTCAAGGGAATATCAAATAAGGAAATAATAAAGAAAGTATTATAATGTACCAAAACAAAATGTAATACTGTACTTGCCTCGAGTTAAGTTTCAGTTGACTTGTGCGACACAATCTCGATTTAGCTGAAAGTTATCGTCGTTATGGCTAACCGTGACCAAATCAGTGCATTATCGGTCAAATCTGAGTTTAACTTAGTAAATAAAATAGTAAACGAACCTCTGAAATTCTAAAAAATTATATGTCGAAGATCATCGTGTTAGATTTCCAAAACTCCAAATGGACCGCGAATCGGAGTTCGGGATCTCTTGGGATCTCAAAAATTGTACGATGTGTCATGTTTTCGACAAGCAACAGTAAAATAATTCTCCAGAAATTCAGAAGCAAAATCTGAGATATTCAAGAAGCTAAGCTCGAGACGAATCTAACTAAAAAAATGGTGCACGAAAAGAAAATTAGGGCTGTCCGCAATCACTCCGTGAAGTCGGGCATCTCCAAAGAGTAAATTCTCTCAAAATTGGCCAAAAGCAAATAGGGTTTTTGAATTCTGCGATTATATATATATAGGTTGCTGGCTTGAGTTAGTGAGCCATGGCTCGTGCCACGTGTCGGCATCACGACGACTCCTCTCAAAAATTGGACGGACGGATGGCGATACAGTTTGGCTTGAGCCAAACAGTACCAAGCTTCCATATAAGAAAGCTGCACTGTCAGCTATTGACCGGTCTAACACATGGCCTATCCCACTCGGCTTGGAGGGGCTGACAGGTGGGCCAGGGTGCTGATTGTGCACTGCTGACTGGATAATTAAATCCAAAAATGATTTAAAAATCATTTTCAATCCAAATAACTCCAAATAAATTCCTAAAATTTCCAGAAAAATTCTAGAAAAATGTAAAAAAGATTTTTTTACCTCCTAGAGCCTAAATAAAAATACTTTGTCTCAAAATAGTCCTAAATAACCCTACAATAAATCTTGGAAGCCAATAAAAATAATAAATCTTTCTATATTAATTCTCAAAAATCTCCAAAATTTTAAAAAATTCTAAAATACTAAACTAAGTTATTTGGGGCTATTCTGGGACCCTAGTAACCATAGGTGATCTAATACCACCATACTACACCTATAGAAATGGGCATAACCCTCTAGTGACCATAAAAAGTTAATCGTAGTCAAATAAAAAATGACAAAAAATCCCTAAATTTCTAATCTGGGAGTAGATGCCACACTAGATGCTGTGGTCTGTCGCTATGCTGTGCATACTCCATGGCACGTTGTTGGTTATATCTACACCACAAGTATTGTCCTAGTCCTCTCCAGCAATCTCGTTGAATGTGTCCCTTCTTTCCACAATGATGATAAGTCGAAAGCTCCTTCGTCTGGTACAAGACAACCTTCTGCTGAAGATGTACTTCTGGCCGTCTGATTGGTCTTATATGCTATCCTCAAAATTAAAACTTGAAATATGATATAAAGAAACTAATCAAACATGATTTCTAGAGGACTCTACTACTAAGTTCACATAACCTACCAAGAAATAAGGTAACCTTAGTTCTAGATCCATTCTAACTTAAGCAACGAGGTCAAGGTCATGATCCTACTAGTGAGATGTTCTAGTACGGGACGATTCCCTAGAAAAAATACAAAGCTTGGCTATTACAGAATAAATGAAGACTTTTTAAGGAGTCCTAAGTACCATTATGGTGTTATTGGTCAATGATTCTATATAAAAAAATTATTACTAATTCAACACTATTCCTATATAGGCCAGGTCTTTAACAGGATAGAAGGAAGACAATACTTTACTCCTTTTGAGCTGAACAGATACACACACCTCTTGGTCAATCTTCTACTCATTGTATTTTATAGATCGTGTCAAGGCTCGTCTTACCATATATAGAAATAATCGTCTAACCTAACTTAAACCTTCATACTCTATCTAATACTTCTAGGTCACCTATCATGATATTAGCACTCGATAAAAAAAATCCCTCTAATACTTCTATTCAAGGTTATATCTTAGGCAAAGGGTAGCATAGATTAGTCAAGTAATCTTAAGGTCTCTCATTAAAGTCAAATCCTACAATGTACTCTATTCTAACTTACCTCTAAGGGAATATATATAAATTTCTACCCACCATAGCTTTTTACCTAATCTTGTGACGCATGGAATCATATCTTCTTCAAAAAAATCCATAAATAATGGTTCTTCACAGTCTTAGGTCCAGCGTTAAATATATAGCTTACCAAGCCATTCTATTCCTAACAACCCCCTAAAATTCATCACGAGGGAGTCTTATTTCCTTGAGGAGCTATAACTAACACCAAGTCTAATGACCTGGCCTCTAATATCGTATAGTGGATCAAAAGGGTTGGTCGAGATCGAGTCTGCAATTTAGGTTGGAATGGTCAACGGTATTGTAGAAGCTCAAAAAGTATAAACATCACCATGCGCTACTCATAAATGACGCCAGGAACCAAATCATCAAATAGCGTCGGCCATCAGATGGTGCATGGAATCAGTTGGCGCTGGACCTTAGTGGCGCTGGTCGCCACGTGGCAAGCTTCCTCGAAAAGCTGAAACAGTTATCTTTATGACTGACAGCACGTCAGTCGAGGAAAATCTGTTCGAAGCCCGAGCGTGTGACGCTCAAGAAGATTGTGTCAAATTTATCATAATGACTAACAGCTGCCTTGTGCTATTTGCATTTGGCGTGAGTTAATCAGTATCACTATATCAAGCAGAGTGCATTAAATAGCAAATAGCGCCTGGCGCTATTCAACAGTTGGCGCCATCTGATCAAATCTTCCAGAAGCAGGTAGATAACGTAGCACGTAGGCCACTAATCTCGAAGAACGTGTACACGACACTTCCCATGACCAAGCGCATCTCTCTTACAGAATGCCATGCGTCATATGCGGTTAAGTTAACCTTTCGTGTGACTGGGTGAATGGCGTGCCAATTGCAGTATGCGCCAATCAGGATAACTACTTAACAGTTATCTCTAGACTCTATAAATAGAGTTCCAAATCACTTCACAAGCATCACTAATGATCATAATCTCCTGAGCACTTGTTGTAGCACTCTCCAAAGGCTTTCTTCTTCGATATTTCTTCATCCAAGGGATAAAATGATCGTCTTCTGATCAGATTCCTACAGTTGTACTTCCCCAGAAATCTAATCATACTCTTATACTTTTCTCAGTTTGTAATCAAACTTTTTGTTTTTGCAAACAAAATGGCGACTGTAATGGGGATGACTTTTTCCTCCGACGAAAAATTGATAACTCAATGCGATGTTGCATCGGTCGACACGATGCAGAAGAATTTGGTCGAAAAAGTTGACCAAAGTGCCTACGAAGCCATGGTTGGCGTAAGGGGTGCCAAGCACGCCACTTTTGCTACCAAGAATTAGGCGTACGCCATCTGGGCTCCAAAGTCCTCCAATACACCAATCATGACTCCTGCACCAAGCAAGGAGAAAAGCTTTGTAGCCATTTCTTCTTCCTTCCCAATTCTGAAATTGGTAGAGGGTACCAGTTATGGCCACAGCGCCAATCAAAGGATAACTCTATATGGCTACTCCCTCCTCCTCCCTAGTTTTAAACTCGATGGAGAGTGCATCGACTACTACCTCTACGCAGAACAAAGGAAAGTGCCTCGTGGCCAATCCTCATTCCTTTCCAATTCTAAACTTGGTAGAGAAATTATATATCATTGCCCCTATACAAAACAAAAGAAAGCATCTTATGGCCTCTCCTTATCCTTCTCCAGTCCTGGACTTAGTGAAAAATGCATCTGATCGTGCCTCTGTGCCAATCAATGCAAGAACACATAAGAGTAGAAACTCTATTTCATTTGGCAGAGATAATCAAATCGATGCCAGGAAATTAGACTTTACTCGAAGCCCACTTCCTACTACTCATTTACGTCGCACAAAATGTGCTGGAACATGGTATGCAGAACATCAGGCATCCTACCCGCTTCTCATCAAACTGGCTAACGCCAACTAAGCCAGAGCCAAGATCTTCCTACCCTGCGCATTTCAAGAACAAGGCAAAAAAACTGTGGGTGTCTCAGACAGACAGCCAGGTGGCGCATAACTCTGACATGCGCACTTACCTTAACCAATGCATACCAATATTAACTTCATCAAGTGTGCATGAAGAACAATCTGCGCCACCTACGAAATTACGCACAGTAAAGGCTTCTCAAATCAAGAATCCTCTCACTGATGCCAATAAACTTAGTACTTCTCTGTACACACAGGGAACAAGGCATCTTAAGAACCGGAACCATGTTTCTAACATAACCAAAGAATATGTTCCTCCGACTTTTCCTTATCCTGTCACTGTAACCGATCTTCGCAAATTATTTTTACAAAAGTGAAAGATCGCAGGACCATCTCGTCCACCTATAACTCCATATTAGGAACACCACTATAATCATCACCATGAAGTAGTGATAAAATATTATTGTCAATCAGCTAAACGGTCTGACTTCGATCGTTTGAACTATACTCGGACTCCTAAACTCATTATGATGGTCGAAGGTAAATTGCTATATGCTTCGGTCAATATAACGTCCCGAAGTACTGCGGGTGGAAAACGTCCAAGACGTAACGCATCCCACAATCCCAGTCAAAAATACCTTGATCGTATCCATGACTCCAGCTAAGGAGTCTACCGAAATACAAGGTCAAATGGCCGAGATCTACTTGGTCAAAGGAATCTTCTCACTCCTTGTCTTGGAGATGTCTTCGGTCAAAGGAATATTTTTGATTCCGACTAGGAAACACTCGGTCAAAAGAATCTTCTTGATTCTGACCAAGAAACAATCGTTCAAAGGAATCTTCTTCCTGACCAAGAAACAATCGGTCAAATGAATCTTACTTATTCTGATCGAGAACTTCTCATTCAAAGGAAACTTTCCACTCCTCATCTTGGGGGTAATTTCTTACATAATTTCGACGTCGATAGCGAGAGCTCTGATCGTACTATCTTTTCTAATAGTTTCTCTTCGATAGCCAGAGAAGTGACTCCCTATGTCACTAATGAAGAACAAGATGCTTCTAATTTTGGCAATCAAGAGCAGCGGATCGTCGCTTTAGAGGAAAACTTGAAAACCATAGCTGAAATGGTTGCAAGTATGCATGTTGTAATCGTAGCATAACACACTGTTCCACCGGTTGTGAATCCAATTCCAACCGAAGAACACATAGCAGCATCTACACATATTAACACTGGTCTGGGGGTACAGTCTGCTTTCAATGCTACCATGCCAGCTCAAGCTACTCCAAGTCAGTCTGGTGCTGAGGATGGTACTTATCATCGGTTCTGCCTCCTAATACATTAAACCAATCTACTGCTCCTCAAGCATCAGGAGATCCGCTTGAGGCAGTAAAGCTTTTGCTTAATCAGTTCAAAACCTTTAAACAAAAGGATGGTCTACAAAAATTAGGGATCAAATAGCCTTATCTTGTAGAGTGGAAGGAAGTCCCATTTCCACCTAAGTATAAGCCACCAACCATTATGTTGTTTGACGGCAGCTCATCTCCGAGTCTGTATCTCACTCATTTCGAGTTTATGACTAATCAACTCCAACCTAACGATGCTCTACTCACTAGCATATTTGTCGGGTGCTTGGCAGGTGCAGCCTATGACTGGTATCGTAGCTTGTCAGATGGCTGCATAACATATTTTATAGGATTGAAGCAAATATTCCTGGAATAATTTTATGAGGGAACAAACGACAAGACCATGTCGACCCTCATCAAGATCAAACAACGGCCTAATGAAACTGTTGAACGTTACATAGAGCACTTTCATCGTGAGGCACTTAAAATATCTTTGGGTACTCTAGATGTATTTACTATAGATACATGCAAATCAAACTTGCTACCTATAGTCAGCATGTGGACGAACCCACACAATTCCAAGACGGGGCCTCCTTTATAGTAAGTGTTAGGGCTACCGAGGATAGTGCTGATAAATTCAAACAACTAGGCATCTAGATGCCTAATCTTTACAAAGATGAATATTTTGCAGCCAATAGCAGTAGTCGTCAGAACAACCACAAAGGCAAAAAAGCTTTAGCCATCAATGGGGGTCAATAAACACCTACCACGATGGTACCCCCACAGAGAGCACCACATGTAACTCCACTTCCCAATTTTTAAGAAAAAAATTGATTTTAATAATAGCAATTGTTAATTTCGATTTCAAAATGAAAAGGTTAATATTTTATTTAATAATTTTGATGATCTATTTTGGAAGGAATTTAATTTAGGAGCAATTTCAATTTCAAAAAGTGGTTACAACCAATTTAGTGGTCCCCTCACCTTTATTTTAAAATAATAATAATTATAATAAAAGTTTTAACTGTTTTTCAATAGTTACTGTAATATATGAAAAGGGGAAGGGGTTTCTGAGATTTTTCTTAGCTCTTTGTAATTTTCTGAGAGCGTAGGTTTTTTTTTGTAAAGTCCCTCTTTTTCTCTGTAAACTTACAGAGGAGAGAAAGAATGTTTTCTCTGATATTTTCGAGCTCTCAATTTCTTCCCCATTCTCCCGAACCCTAACCCTAAATTCTTTTTTCCCTCGGCGACGATGGCGAGCGGCGCTCTGTTGAACGATGTCTTCTCTTCGGCCATGGCGGCCACTCAAGGCGAGATCGGCGGCGGGCATTCCTTCTCTGGTGAGTTACATGGTTGTGATGATGGCGAAGAAGCGCATCCTCCGCGCCAAGAGCTAGGCGCGTCTGGCTAGTTCTTTTCCGGCGAACTCTTGGGAGCAGATCTCGGCACACACGACTATTCTCGATGATTCTTCTATTTTCAGCAGCGACTTCGACTCTTTTTCCCCATGGCAGCAGACCTTCATCTCCGTTGATCTAGGTCAGTAGATTTAATTCTTTGAGAATTTCTTCCTTGCTTCTCTTGCGATGGGATAAATCTTCGAATCTATTTTTTTTCTCATTGAGCGGAGGATTCGATTCCCAGATCCAACACGAGTGGATCCTCTGATCGAGTTTCCTCCTGATATTGTTCAGATCTGAATGGTTCGAAGTCGAATTCGGAGATTTTGTTGAATCAAGTTGTGATCAATCAACAAATTGGAGAACGATGCCACAGTGGAACGTTGAGTACAGTAGAGCCCTGTAGCCGTGCCCGACACTTGGAAACGCGTCCGGTGGATTTTCTCGTTCAGGTATTGATGCTATTTTCTGTTAATTCTTAAAATCTTACTTCTTCTCTTTGAGTCGGGTGTGTTGGCCAGGGTCGGTTGAGGCGTGGATAGTATTAGCCGTGTCCGAGTATATGTTCATAACATTCGTATCAGAGTACAAGTGTGTGTTCAGTGTACATATCCAAGAAGTAGACTATGTCCGTGCTCGGTTAGGTGCAAGACCAGTAGCGGTGTCTGTTGATTGGTGGCATGTTCGTAACAGGGTTGCGTTTAAAAGACTATTGATTTGCAGTTGTACATTCTCTGTATTTTGACTTGTCTTGATTTACTTATACTTCTCGACTCCACTTGTTCGGATTAAGATTTTGATTTTTGAATCGAATAAGTTAGTAAATTTCTGGGTTATGATTTCAAATGAATATTTCTTTTGCTATGTTCGATTTGGTTGTAAAATTATAGATTCAGCTTTTATACTTCTTATGAATTGATGTATACATCTTCTTAAGTTTTTGATAGGGAATTCAACTTGTGTGAGTACTGACAGAAGTTGGGAGAAATGATCGATATATTTGAATGTTAAGATTTTATTACAATCCTTTCTTGAGCTTGAGCAAATGGCTAGTGGCTTTGCAAATCTCTTGGGTATTGCTTTGTTTGGACTTTAATGCAGTCGCTTAGTTGCAGTCCAGGTTGAAATGGATATGAGTCCCATGAGTGTGTCTGAACTATGGTTTTGGCTATGGCTATGTGTGGTTGAGTTGATTGAACCCTTGTCTATGTTGGGGTTACTGCCAAGTAAGTCCATATGGGAATTAGGCCGTGGGCCATGGTACAAATGTGGGTTGGCTCTGTTTTGTTCTGCATAATTAAAACAGTAATGCAAGCTGAGTCTCCAATGTTGTTAGTTGAGTAGGTTTAATTGGGTGGGACTCATATGTGTATATTCGGGTTCGGATGACTGGCCACTTTAGTGTTCAATTGAACAACCTTTCCATTTGTACAGGAGGAGAGTGGCCTAATAGTAGAAATTAGGTTATGTTAGAGTTGATACAATTTGAAGTTGGTCTTGTGTTGCTAGAAGCAGTCTATTAAAAATCTTAACTTGTAGAGTATATTGGTGACCTCATTTATTTTGTGACTTAATTCTAAAATCCTGTCACTTCTTGATATATTGCAATTCCTGTTAACCATTAGTTAATTAGTAGCCTTTAACTTATATAAATATCTTACTCTGGGTTGAGTAAGATTGTTGGTATCTGTTGACACAAAGTCACAGCCAACCAAATATTGATAAAATTGACTAAATAATACTTGTGATAATTTAATACGACACATGAAGACTACATCCAGCTCAAGTCAAACGACAGCTCAGTTTTACAAATGCAAGTTATTTTTGAGTTTGTATTTTATAATTTTATTGAGTCTAGACTTGTGTAAGCTGAGTTGTGCTGAGTATCTGAGACTTAACCTATACCATATCCAAAATCCAAAAGCTCCACATACATTAAAATAAGCCCATTGGACCATAGACCTATTCTGTGCTCTGGAGACAGAGTTCGGGCCGAACTCTGCCTCCACACAGAGTTCGGGCCGAACTCTGTCCCCTAAAAATCAGCACCCTAATTTTTAAGGTTGGCTGGTTGCTAGTTGTCCAACGGCCAAATATTTGAAAATTCCTACCAGAATTCTGGTCAAATTCTGTCTACTGGTATTCTATAAATAGGCCATGAATTCTCTCATTTTCATTCATCCAATTTTCTCTTTTCTTCTCTCTAAAGGTCAATACAAGCCATACCCTTCTTTATCTACTAGCCACAAGCTCCCTAAGCCTCAAGTGCTCAGCATTTTTCAGTTAGGAGTTTGTGCAAGAGTTCAAGAAGTCGCTTGGAAAATTCCAAGCATCACCACTGCGATCTTTGTAAGAAGTTGATGTGCTCTTCTGAAGAAAAGGTACGGGGTGTAACTACTATTTCACAAATAGTGGATTTAATCCTGAGCTAGAGTTCTCAGGCCTGGACTAGTCCTCCATGAGCGAAACCAGGTTAAAAATCGGCGGTGTTTGCGTATGCTTTCTTGCTCCTTATTTATTTCCGTATTTACTCTGATTAGTTTTACTTGTGAAAGAGTTTAAATTTTTAATTGGCTATTATCGCTATAAACTCTATTTACCCCCCTCTAGAGTTGCTATCTATTCTTCAATTGGTATCAGAGCTCGGTTCTCTCAACAAGGACCAACATCCTAGAGATGATCCATGGCAACCACACAATCCTTGATTTCCAATCACGGTGAAGGGCAGTCCACTCATAGGCCTCCCCTATTTGATGGAACTAACTACACATATTGGAAAACAAGGATGAGCTTTTATCTCAAGTCGCTAGACTTTGACCTGTGGACTATCATCACCGATGGTTATAAAAAGCCCGCCAGGATAATTGTCAATGGTGATCTCGTTGAGAAATTACATGACAAATATTCTGACGAGGAGAAGAAACAGGCAAGTCTCGACGCGAGAGCTATTAATGCTTTATTCTGTGCTATAGACAGGAATGAGTTCAACAGGGTCTCAACATGCACCACCTCTCACAAAGTATGGAGACTTCTAGAAGTGACGCATGAAGGAACCACCCAAGTTAAGGAATCGAAGATAAGCCATCTCACTCAAGAATATGAGGCTTTCAAGATGAAGCCAAATGAGACGATCACGCAAATGTTCACAAGATTCCTCGACATCTTCAATCCCCTATCTTTGCTCGACAAACAATATTCAAATCACGAGAAGATTCGCAAGCTACTTAGGGGGCTACCAAAGATTTGGAACCCTAAGGTGACAGCCATCATAGAAAGAAATGATCTCACAACCATGTCCATGGAGACCTTGATGGGAAAGCTGATGACTCATGAGCTTGACCTCAAGGACTTCGAAGAGCCTGCTCCTAAGGCTAAGGAGATCGCACTCAAAGCTCCCCGACGGAGGGCTGACCCCGAAGAGACGGATGATGACAACTCAGAAGGTGATGATTAAGCTCTCCTTGTTCGCAACTTCAAAAAATTCCTTCACTTCAACCGAAGAAAGAAGGAACCACAAGAAGACGACGAAGAAGAGCCAACCTGCTACGGTTGCAAGAAGACGGGACACGTCCGAAAAGACTGTCCATTCTTAAAGAAGAGCAACCGTTATGAGAAACCATACAAGAAGACTTTCTCAAAGAAATATGCCAACATGAGCATTTGGCATGAAAACGAAGCCAGTGAATCCGAGGAAGAAAAGTACTCTCCTCAAGATGCTGCAAACGTGTGCCTAATGGCAACGTCCGACAAGGTATCAAACGAAACTCTTGATGACTTCACTTTTGATAAACTTGGTGATGCTTTTACCGATTTACTTGATGATCATAAAAAGGTCATTGGTAAATATAAACATGCCAAGGAAAAGATCAAAAGTCATGAAGTCGAAATTCAAAGACTTTCTTTACTGCTTGATAACAATAGGGACACTTCACCCACGGATATCACAAATGAGGTATCTAAGCTTAAAATAAGCTTATATGATGCCGAAGCACGCATTGAACAACAAACACAAGAAATCACAGCACTCAACACGGAGCTTGCAGAAGAAAAGAGTAGACACAAGATTTCTATTACTAAGATACATGGTTAGTATGCTAAGGTTACTGAACTGCAGGCTGTCTCCAAGAAATTAGAGACTAAATTGGGAAAACAGGTTGCTCAACCTCAAACCCAATCACATGAGACACACACAAAATATGATACTACTCATACTTGTCAAACACGTCATCCACCTGCAGCTCATAATCATGCTTACATATACATATACTTTCATAATGCACACAAACCACATGCACGTAAAAATAATCATCATACTACACATAGATACAACCATCAGTATGTTGCACAAAATCACCATCACTCTACACATAGACATCATCACCATGCTATTCCTTATAGACATCATCACCATGCTACTCCTTATAGACATTATCACCATACAGCTCTACATCATTCTACATATAGACATCATCACCATGCTAACTCTACATATCATCATGCTACTCCACATCACTCTACTCATAGACATCATATACATGCTCCTAACATAAATAGGAATACTATATGTACTTATTGTGGTTTACATGGACACATTTCACCACAATATAGAATTAGAAGATTAGTAGATAGAAAGATATATGCATGGTTTCTAAAAACTAACTTTTCAGGACCCTCAAGAACTTGGGTACCAAAGGTCACATCTACTCTTGATGTAGGCGGACCTTCCTTCCTCAACTAAGAGTAAGTGGATTCTCGATAGTGGATGCTCGCGACATATGACGGAAGACGCAAATCTTTTCGCATCACTATCGATGAAGAGAGAAGGATATGTATCCTTCGGTAACAACCTAAAAGGGTATATTATAGGTAATGGTATTATTGGTTATCCTTTCTCTCCCGTAATAAATGATGTCTGCCTAGTGACCGAGTTAAAGCATAACCTGCTCAGCATTAGTCATCTTGCTGACCATGGATATGACATTAACTTTGGACAAAATAAATGCCTTATTTATGATAGGTCAACGGGAGACATTGCTTTTGAAGGGGTAAGAGAGGATAATATTTATATTTTTTATTTGTCTATAGATACTAACAACGCAGGTAGATGCCTATATGCTCATAAGGATGAAAGATTATTATGGCACCAGCGTCTTGGTCATGCCAACATGGATACTATATCCAGGCTATCGACTAAGAAGCTAGTTAGAGGCTTGCCCGATATCACATTCAAAAAGGACATGGAATGTGCCGAATGTGAATTGAATAAGGTAACTAAGTCCTCATTTCATTCCATAAACTCTGTAAGTACTACTAGACCTTTGCAACTTCTTCATATGGATTTATTTGGCCCTAGTAGAGTAGCCAGTCTTGGTAAAAAACTCTACGCCTTTGTTATTATTGATGATTTTTCTAGATTTACTTGGGTTTTCTTTCCTACAAATAAAAGTGATGCTATTTTGGTTTTCAAGATTTTTGTAAAGAAAGTTCAAAACGAAAAGGGCTACATGATTACTCGAATCCAAAGTGATCATGGAGGCGAATTCGAAAATACAGATTTTGAAAAGTTTTATGATTCTAATGGTTTTGATCATAAATTTTCTTGTCCAAGAATTCCTCAACAAAATAGTGTTGTGGAGCAGAAGAATAGAACTCTTGGCGATATGGCTAGAGTCATGTTGAACAAGTTTTCACTTCCGAAATACTTTTGGGCTGAAACTGTCAGTACAGCATGCCACATTTTAAATAGGGTGCTTATTCGTCCTATTACGAAGAAAACACCCTATGAACTTTGGTTTGGAAGAACCCCAAATATTTCTTATTTTAGAGTTTTTGGTTGTAGATGCTTTATCCTTAACACCAAAGACAAGTTAGGCAAATTTGATGCCAAAGCTGACGATGGTATTTTTCTTGGCTATGCTGCCAAGAGTAAGGGACATAGAGTTTTTAACAAACGCTCATTAATTGTGGAAGAGTCTACAAATTTGACTTTTGATGAAGATAACAGTGCAGCAGCTACTCTTGATGATGATGTTGAACCATCAACTTCTACTCCAATGAATACCACAACCGAAACCAATTATCTGGAGGGCTTGCCAAAGAAATTCTCTTTCAAGCTGTCACATCCAGAAAATCTGGTAATAGGTGAGGTTTCACGTGGAGTAACTACGAGATCATCATTAAGAGACTCTATTGCTAGCACTGCCTTTATTTCACAAATTGAGCCGAAAAACATTTTAGAAGCTTTTAATGATGAATTTTAGATTTCTGTTATGCAAGAGGAACTTAACAAATTTGAGAAGAGCCAAGTATGGGAACTCATTCCTAGACCGGCCAATCACTCGATCATTGGCACTAAATGGATTTTTAGAAACAAAGTAAATGAAGATGGTTCATTCACACGCAACAAAGCTCGTCTAGTAGCCCAAGGATACAACCAAGAGGAAGGTATCGACTACGATGAGAAGTATGCTCCTGTTGCTAGATTGGAATCTATTCGGATGCTTTATGTATTTGTAAATTTTCAAAATTTCAAATTATTTCAAATGAATGTTAAAAGTGGTTTCTTGAATGGATTTATTAAGGAGGAAGTTTATGTGAAATAACCTCCTGGCTTTGAAAATCACAAATTTCCCGACCATGTTTTTAAGCTGAAAAAAGCGCTATATGGCCTCAAACAAGCCCCTAGAGCTTGGTATGAACGGCTAAGCAATTTCTTACTTGAGAAAGGTTTTTCTAAAGGGAAAATTGACACCACACTTTTCATAAAATCTTTTAAAGACACTATTCTCTTAGTCCAAATATACGTAGATGATATTATATTTGGTTCTACTGATGAAACCCTCTGTCAAGATTTTGCCAAGTGCATGCAGACTGAGTTTGAGATGAGCATGATGGGGGAGCTCAACTACTTTCTTGGACTGTAAGTCAAACAAATGTCAAATAGAACTTTCATCTATCAGTCGAAGTATACAAAGGACATGCTGAAGAAATTCGACCTTGACAACGTCAAACCAATCAGCACTCCAATGGCTACTACAACTAAACTAGAACCAGATGAAAGCGGCAAACCCGTAGACCAACGTAAGTATCGAGGTATAATAGGCAGTCTACTCTATTTAACTGCTAGTCACCCTGATATTATGTTTAGCGTTTGCCTGTGTGCTAGATATCAAGGAAATCCTAAGGAATCACACATGACTGCTGTTAAGCGTATCTTTCGATACCTTAAGGGTACGATTACAGTGGGCCTATGGTATCCCAAGCCAACATCATTTGACCTCATTGGTTACTCTGATGCTGATTTCGCCGGATGTAAGGTCGACCGTAAAAGTATGAGCGGTACGTATCATTTATTAGGAAAGGCTTTAGTCTTTTGGTTTAACAAGAAGCAGAATTCTGTCGCACTATCCACAACAGAAGCTGAATACATAGCAGCTGGGCGTTGTTGTGCACAAATTCTGTAGATGAAGCAAACCCTTGAAGACTACAATTTATCTTTTATGCACATTCTAATCTTTTATGACAACACTAGTGCTATAAATCTCACTAAGAACCCCATTTGTAACTCACGCACGAAGTACATTGAAATACGTCACCACTTTTTGCGTGATCATCAGCAAAATGGCACGATTAACTTAGAATTCATTGACACTGATCATTAGTTAGCAGATTTCTTCACAAAAGCATTATCTGAAGAGCGCTTCAATTTTCTTTGTCGTGAACTTGGAATTTTGGATGAAACTGTTATAAATTAAAATAAACCTGCATAAATATCGAGTATGTCATGATTCTCTTATGATGAACTTGCTATGGGTACAAGCCGAAAGGGCCCTTCTGACAACAAGGCGTAAAAGCCTAAGCGACACGGTGCACTAGTCCTTACGACTACCGCTAGCTGGGATCCGACCCCTACAGCTAACCCATGGCAGCTTCAAAATATTAAATTATGATATAATTCCTTGTTTATTACACGGTTCATTTTTATTTATCACTGGCTGACATAGTAATTTTTCAACTTCATATTGCTGCTTCAAGTTCACTTTCTGTCATTCTTTGTTTATCATTTGGATCTTTCCTTGTATTTATACTCCTTTTATTTTGGTCTTTCTTACTTAACCAATTTTTAGCCTGATTCCAGTTTTGTCACCAGAATCCAGAATTTGGGCCGAACTCTGCCCTTACCAGAGTTCGGGCTGAATTCGGTCTGGCTGTTCCAGAACCGGGAACAGCCTCAGCCGTTGATCAAATTATAGATCCAATGGCCCATATTGATTCCGACCAATTGAAACCCTTCTCTTATATTCGGGATCTCCTCCTTCTTCTCCTCCATTGCCACCTTTTCCACTTCTCCAAACTCTTTTTCTCAAAACCCTAACCCTAATTTCTTCTTTCTAGAGCTCATCTCTTCTCTAAACTCAAGGAGAAGACCTCTCTTTCAATTCTCCTTCATTATTCATCAATACTTTGAGGTATTATTTAATACTTTTCTATATCTTAATTTCCTTCATTATCTTTATTGTGTCATGGCTCCACGTTTGTTCAATCGCGGAAAGAGACTTCGGACCGAGGGAACATCCTCGTCGAATGCTCCTCCTCGCGTTGAACCGCCCGTTGCACCACCCGTTGTACCGGCCGTTGAACAACAACCACCTATCCATCCGTTGTTCAATCCTCCACGTCCACATGACCCAAACACTTTTGACGACCGAATATTTGTATCACTCGACGCATCAAATGATTGGTTTAGTAATTTTTGGATACGTCCAGTGTTTGCGGGACACCCTATCAATTTTACTATTTTCTCTCAATATGATGCACTTTTTCATGACCTTTGCCTTGATGAACTTCTCACCACAAATTCGATCATTTATCGTAGTGCTATTCAAATGTTCTACTGCAACCTAACCCATAATGATACACATATTTATTCACGGGTTGCGAGAATTGATATCTCTTTTGATGATTTCGATTTGGCCGAATACCTTGAACTCCAAGAGCCAAACTCATGGAAAAAGCTTGTTGAAGCTCGATTATTTCAATTTTCCGATGGGTCTTCACTTGAAAGCTTCAAGGATGACTTGTGTACCCCGAACACGCGTCCTCGTAAGCTTTTGGCCAAATATCTCAATCCCTATTTCTATGAACTTCATCGGATTATCTTTAACACCATTATACCCAAAGCGGGTTCCACCGATGAACTCAACTACTTTGAAATCTCGGCTTTATATCACCTCCACTTTCATGTACCATTTAATCTTCCACGTACAATGATGGATTGGATGATTAATTCTCGAAAGAAACCAAGATCCTTGGTTTATGCTTTGTATCTTCCTATGGTATTTCGTGCGTTTTGCATACCTCTTGATGAGTGTCCGTTCTTACCTGTCCCTGCCTTTCTTTCAAAGGCACGGAGGCTTCAGGCAGCCGTTTGCTCACCAGTCGTGTCTGAGCATTCTGATGATGAGCCATATGCCCCTCCTTTGGGACATGATCCTCCTCCTCCTCCTGCCACTCTCGAGTCTCTTCAGACCATGCTCCGCGATCGCTTCACCTTGGAGGATGATCGCTGGACTCAGCTGGATAACCGGACTACCTTACAGATGAGTGCTATCAGCAACTCGCTGCACGACATTCGGTACTCCATGTCTCACCATCCTTCCATGCCTATCCCTATGGAGCGGGACCCCGGTCGTGAGGGCTATCGTATCGATGACCCTTGGGTCATTCGCTACTTGGATCCAGATGCAGCCTTCGTGGACACTCGTCGTTTCTTTACTGATCCATCAGACGATGCTGGGCCTTCACGAGCTCGATGATGGATATGGACTGCTTTTGCTGCTGCTACTAAGGATCATAGCTTACGTTTCTTTCTGCACTTTGGATTTTAGTTACTTTCATTCACTTTTGATTGTATTAGACTTATTATGAGTTGTGACTCTTGAAATATTTAATCGTTATATCAGTTTATATGCAGTTTCTTCTCTTACCTTTTGGTGTGTTTGCCAGTTCTTAATTATTTATTGTTACTTGCTAAATGCCAAAAGGAAGAGATATTTGTATATTCCATATTATTTTTTGTCTCTATATCTGTGCTTTTGGGAGAAATATTCTTATCAGGCCAACAGGATTCAAAGTAATGATTACGGGGGAGCTATTTTTTATGCTCGGCATTGATTATGGGGAGCTTTACTTTTTGTCCTTAAATGTGTCCAGGTATGAATATTGAATATACAACTATTATTTTTTTAATTATCAATATGGGGAAGATTGTTGACACAAAGTCACAGTCAACCAAATATTGATAAAATTGACTAAATAATACTTGTGATAATTCAATACGACACATGAAGACTACATCCAGCTCAAGTCAGACGATAGCTCAGTTTTGCAAATACAAGTTATTTTTGAGTCTGTATTTTATAATTTTATTGAGTCTAGACTTATGTAAGCTGAGTTGTGCTGAGCATCTGAGACTTAACCTATACCTTATCCAAAATCCAAAAGCTCCACATACATCAAAATAAGCCCATTGGACCATAGACCTATTCTGTGCTCTGGAGACAGAGTTCGGGCCGAACTCTGCCTCCAAACAGAGTTCGGGCCGAACTCTGCCTCCACACAGAGTTCGGGCCGAACTCTGTCCCCTAAAAATTAGCACCCTAATTTTTAGGGTTGGCTGGTTGCTAGTTGTCCAACGGCCAAATATTTGAAAATTCCTACCAGAATTCTGGCCGAATTCTGTCTACTGGTATCCTATAAATAGGCCATGAATTCTCTCATTTTCATTCATCTAATCTTCTCTTCTCTTCTCTCTAAAGCTCAATACAAGCCATACCCTTCTTCATCTAATAGCCACAAGCTCCCTAAGCCTCAAGTGCTCAGCATTTTTCAGTTAGGAGTTTGTTCAAGAGTTCAAGAAGTCGCTTGAAAAATTCCAAGCATCGCCACTGCGATCTTTGTAAGAAGTTGACGTGCTCTTCTGAAGAAAAGGCACGGGGTGTAACTACTATTTCACAAATAGTGGATTTAATCCTGAGCTAGAGTTCTCATGCCTGGACTAGTCTTCCACAAGGAAAACCAGGTTAAAAATCGGCTGTGTTTGCGTATGCTTAATTGCTCCTTATTTATTTCTGTATTTACTCTGATTAGTTTTACTTGTGAAAGAGTTTAAATTTTTAATTGGCTATTATCGCTATAAACTCTATTCACCCCCCTCTAGAGTTGCCATCTGTTCTTCAGTATCTATTAGAAATTTCCTTACAGTAAATAGTCGGATGATATATGTAAATTGGTATCATTTTATTAAATAGCTACCTATACCCTAAATTACTATCTTAACCTAAAAGTTAGCTTCTTAATAGTAAATGGTGACCTGATAAATAATTAGATTATTTTAGTTAAAACCTGAATAGCTAGTGTAGTATTAGAACTTAACCAACTTGTACACATTATTAAATTCAGGTGGACATAGAGACTACTATCTCCCTATTCCCGATCATCCCGGAGCAAAGGCAAGTACACTCTATGGTCTTGTACATTTTATTATATCATGTGCTTCCTTGATTGACACACTGCGACACGACATATTTTTCTGGTGCTCATGTCCCTTGTTCTTATTACTTGTACCTGGAAGGGGAAATATACTATTTATGTGACCAAACCCAAGAAATAACTCAGGTGTGTTTTGCTTAGACCCCGCATCGTGCACGCGGGTCCTAAGCCGTACCATTCATGTGCTTTCATGTGCTTACCCCTACCCGGTCACATACTTAGTTATATTTCAATTATTGTGCACACATGTTCAGGAGATATATCATGTACTTAGTTCCTGTGATTCCTGAGATACCATGTTCTTTCATGTTCTTACACACCATGTTCTTTTATGTTCTTATATACCATGTTCTTTCATGTACTTATACACCATGTTCTTTCTTGTGCTTTACATACCATGTTCATTTGTACTTTTATATCACAATGTCTTATTCATTACCTAGAACTGTACTTTGCTCCGCTCCTGACTGGATAAGTTGCAGGTATGCTTGCAGGATATCATTCTACTTTATAGGACAGAGCTCGGGATCTTAGCTGAGCAGGATGGGTCATGACTTAGCTTGAGGTTTCAGGTTTAGACTGTTAGCTTTACTTTTAGATATTGTTTTAGAATTCATAGTACATTTCATTCTTGATGACTCGTACATTTATATACATAGAATTATGGATTATGGTGATCATTCTGGGATACGATTTTAAATGTTGTGATTATATAATTTTATGTTTATCTTGTTAGTTTTTCCTAGCTTGGTACAGCTTACTTCGTCGTATCTAACGACGAAGGTTGGGCGTGTCCGACTCGTGTCCGATTATTCGGGAGCGGGTCGTGACATGTTTTTAGTGGTGGCCCATGCAGGTTTATCCTAATGGTACCTAGGACTTAGCGTACTATTGGGGGACTTGATTACACTAGAAAAACTTGATCACAGCATAGGAAAATTGGGAAATAATGGTATATTAGGTGTATTGATATCAATAAACACTTGTTTTTAGGTTTAGGACATTTTAACAGTTTTTCTGTTTTTCAGACGATTCAGACACGCAAACAACGAAACAGTCGATCCACCAACATTTGAGGGTTTGGAGCCTCCACTATCTTCTATCGTCCTACTATCCTCATGGGTAGTACGTAGTCGACAGAGATGTTTCGAGAGTTCTTAAACACCCAGAGGGAGCAGACCATCCTTTTCTATACCAGACTTGTGGATACACTCTCCGAGCTAGGAAGGACTTCTAATTTTCAGACTCTTGGAACCTTGGACTTCTCCGACACCGAGCGCATATCTTGCACCGAGAAGCAGACCGAAAATCTGGAGCAGCCATTGAAGACCATCCAAGTCTTTGAGGATCCGACTCCTCTGAAGATTGTAGTCATCAACCGGAAGATCTAGCGCGTAGTACATACAACAAGACAGGAAGCTGAAGCTCAAGAGAAACATGAAGACTTATGCCGGAGATAGCAGCTACCTGGGACTCGCAAAGCGTCGCCAAACTCAGACAACGCTTCTTCAGCCCAGCGGGATATTCAGATTCAGCCGACTATCATTTGTATTTTCTGCCGCAGCTCAGGACACCACTACAAAGAATGTCACAAAATACGAAAGCTATGCTTGTACTGTTGATCGCCTGTCTACCAAGTCAAGGATTGCCCGGAGGTCGTTGATCGTACTGTCGAGAACAAGCACGAGGAGCATCAGACTACAGCAAAGGGACACACCTTTTCAGAATCAGCAACCACATGGAGCATTACCGCAAGGACCAGCCTACGACAGGACAGTTGAAGAAATTGAAGTAATTTCGGAAGAATACTGAAGACAGATTGAAGACAGAAGATATCATTTACATGGTTGGAAAAACCATGTATCTGATTAGCAATCCAGTCTCTCCTTAAAATCCTCTTAGCACCTAGATCATTTCTTAAAACTTCTCGTTTTCTCGTTTGAAATCCCGATAGATATTCAAAATTTATTTCGAGATATTGATTCCTATTCGGTAAACTTGTTCCAGATCCACAATTCGATAATTGTTGGAATCCAATATTCGATACCCTGTTTCATTATTCATTATTTATGGCTTTGCTTTTGCTTCTATTTAAAAATTTCCTATTCGAACCAAGTGCTATTTGAGATTTTATTTCTATCCGAAATTTTATTTTGAAACTTGTCCCCAATCAAAACATTGTTTGAATCTTCACTCTATCTTGACACTTGCCTGAGATTCAGTCCTATTCGAAACATCGTTTGAAGATTTTTTTTTTCTATTTTAAAACTTTGGCTCATTCCCTATGAGATTTTGTTTACTATTTGAGACTTGTTCCTATTCAAGAAATTATTTCTGTTCACCACTTTTTTCGACCTTGTTTCCTATTGAAGTTCTAATCGTTTCATAATCAGGGTTTGATACCTGTTTCTTGTTCGCTATTTGATACCCTGTTTTCTAAATCACTGTTCGTAACCTTGCTTCCTGTTCGAGATTATGTTCAAGATTTCACTTCTTATTCATGACTTTGTTGATATTGATTTTCTATTTTCACTGTATACTTTATTGGAGAATTCATTTTCAATTCAAGTTTTGCTCGAGATTTCATTATTATTCGAAATTTTATTGAAACTTGTTTCAAGTATGGGATTTATTTCTTATTTTAAAACTTGTCTCCTATCTGATACCTTGCTCCAGTTCATCCTTCGGGACTTTGTTATCCCTTTGGCATAATATCCTATATATGGAATCTCGTTACGATTCCAGATATCAGTTGAAATTTCGTTATAATTTGAAATATCGCTCCATGTCTAAAATTTTAAATCTCCCTGGTTGCTCTTTTGTACTCACTGATTGGATCCCTTGTCGTCTCTTAGTTCCTAATAAATCCTTGTATTCTAATAGTCAGATAACCTCACCATCTTCTTGACTTGGACTATTGAAACTCATTTTGTTTCCTTGGAATTTTCTATGGATAAAGTTGAAAGACTATTCGATAACCTACTAGGACGTGACAGTTGCGCACTATAATCGTTATCTGGATTACGGAGACCGAAAGTTCACTGCAGCCAGCAACGCACTGGCGGGGCAGGAACTCTAAGTTGAAGTGATTTCAGACATTCATAGGTTTCGGGTATTATGGAGACTTGTCCTAAATTCTTTATGTCGTGATCTCTTGAGTTGCTTCGTTGATGATTATTGGAAAATGGATATAGTGCACAGAATTTTCGATGACATATTGTTATTTGAGCCACAGAGCCGAAAGTCCACTGCAGTCAGAGATATTGGCGGGGTAGGGATCTAAGCAAAGTGCTTTCAAAATCCTATATGTTCCTGGGTATCATGGAAATTATATTCCTTTTCATATGATTATTGGTTTCGAGAATCACAAATCCTTGCATGTTTATCCTGATTTGATACTGTATCTTCTGAGTATCTCGTACGTTTCCTCAATCAACCCTTGCTAACTTTAGCATTTTATCGTTAGATCATTGAATTCCTCAAAATTATACATTGTCAGAGTTTGATTCCATACTTCGTTTGTGTCATGTCTAAACTTTGACCTTAAATCATGACTATCTGACCATGATTTTCCTATCTTGTCCTAGTCCACTTGTGTTAAATATCGATTTTTTATCATACTTAATAGTTGTCTTCATGATTTATTCCTCTAAGATGTAATTGAACTTCATTCCATTCGTGCCTATTTAATCCTTGATCAATATTAGATCGTATTATTTTTGTGTGTAATTATCGTATTTGATCTCTGTAATGCCTGTTGTTCGTATTACGTATTTGGAATACGTATACGTATTTTTATCTTGTATTTGCATATCTCCTTGGTTTAGCTTGGCTTGTTTACTCTCGGTTTGGGTTGGCTTGGTTCGGCCGGCCCAATGCTTGGTTCATCATGGGCCAAGGGTGGAACACCTTAGCCTATGCTTCTCCTTCATTTCTACCACAAACCCCCTCTTTATTATCCCCACCAACCTTCTCTCTCCTCCATAATTCTCATTTACTTCTCCTTCCCCCACCATTACTCTTCTCCACCAACCAAGAACACCATAGGCAAGTGCAACTTGCTTCCACAAGAGAACTCCTTTTGATGGTTTCATTAGCTTCTCTTCATGATTCTAAACCACATTAGAACTTGTCATTTTCTATTTTGAGGCTTTAATTCTTGTAGATCTAGAGTTTTGCTACTTTCGGATTTTGGTGGTTTTGATCTATTAAACTTGCTTGTTTTCAAGTTTTGATGGTTCCATGTTTTAGAGAATTTCATTCTACCCAATTTTGACCTTTGGAAAGTTGGATTCGGACTTATTTTGACCAAGATTTGGACAATTGAAGCTTAGATTCAACTTTAGAGTTCTTGCTGTTCTTGCCATTTGGAGAAGACAGTGAACAGTGAGCTAGCTTTTTAGCTTATGCCACTGAGCTGTACGCTGCTCTTTAGCGAGCATACGCTGACTTGTGTACGCTGCTCTTTAGCGAGCGTACGCTGACTTGTGTACGCTGCTCTTTAGCGAGCGTATGCTGACTTGTGTACGCTGCTCTTTAGCGAGCGTACGCTGACTTGTGTACGCTGCTCTTTAGCGAGCGTATGCTGACTTGTGTACGCTGCTCTTTAGCGAGCATACCCTGACTTGTGTACGCTGCTCTTTAGCGAGCGTACGCTAGCCTTGATACGCTGCCTGTTGGCAGCATGTCTTGAGCGTACGCTAGCTTGAGCGTACGCTTGCCTTGGTACGCTAGCTTAAGTGAGCAAGGCGTACGCTGGCCCCTTTCATACGCTAGCTCGAGCGTACGCAGTCTTGAGCGTACGCTAGCTTGAGCGTACGCTGACCTGTAGCTTGAGCGTGCCCTTGTGTACGCTGACCCTTGCGTACGCTTCCCATTGGAAGTGTATGGATCCTTTGGTACGCAGACCTGAGCGTACGCTAGCCTGAGCGTAGCCTGGATTGAGCGTAGCCTGATTACCCTTGATCTTCTATAGCCCTGTATATTGATATTTTATTAGATATTTAACGTCCATTTTATATCCTTACGCTTTTTGTCATGAACTTGATAATCATGGATTTGTTTAATATGTTTGGAAATGATACCTAAGCATGACACGATAGTGACCCGTAGTGGTGCACTCCTGACATAATGACCTGACATGACCTGATAGTGGCCCGTCGTGGCGCACTCCTGACAAGTACACTTGACATGATAAACCTGACATGTTATATCTTGATAAGCTGTTGCGACGGCTACCTGACATGACATGACCTGTATGAATAACCTGGACACCGTGGGCGATTGTGCTTGTACAAATAATCCAGTCCTGTCTTGCATCATGTCTAGGAGGGGACTCCTGAGTACCACGGTCAGGAGTACCTACTAAAATGGACTAAGGTTAACAACTAGATTAATACATTAGTCATGAAGAGATTTTCCAGCTACAGGCAATCCCGTTACCTGGGCGCGCTTGGGATCTGTAGCCTGCCGTCGAGTAGGGCACATTTCCAGCACACTGTCATGTGTTGCACCCTTCAAACTGCTTAAGGGTACATGCATTTCCTGGACGATGTACCCACCTGAATTCAACCCTAATCTCTCGACCTGGGTGACCTGGATGGTCTGCAGGGCTTGTGGCTGTAGAATAATCTCACTGCATCTTGTTAGTAATTAGGCTTGTGACAACCCGTTAAAGTATCAAGCCGTAATTCTTGCTTGGCCGTGAAGTGATTGGATGGAGTCTAACCAGTCTAGTCTTGCCCTGACCCTGTTCCAAACTATTGAATGACCAGAATGCTTGTATTTATTTTACCGATAAATGGTGAAAAACCAAGCTCCGTTCAGACGAAGGGTTACAACCCCGGTCCTTGTTTGGTTTACAGGTTGTAACCTGGCTATCTGAATAGTTCCATGGTTATCTCGTCGTATATCATCCTGATATGTTTCCTTTTATTCCAATCCTTATTTTATTTATACTTATATTCCTGTGCTGATTGCTGGTTTTAGTTCTTAAGTGAAGCCTCCTTTGTGGCACTTGCTCTTTCTGGGGTTTGACCCAGCTGGTTTTGTGTGGCCAGATATCGGAGCAGCTCCAGAGGATCTACCGACTTCCCAGCCAGATGGTGGCCACTAGACGGAACCCTGGCAACGAGTGGGTTATTTTTGGCTCTCCCGCTCTATTGTAAAAATATTCTTTTGAGGCGTTTAGCCGACGAGAACCTGTTTAGCTCGATTACACTTACTTACTGTCTGCCTACGGGCTGTAATATGATTGACAAATCCTAAGGTCGATCATGTATGACTAAACTCTTGCTAGTCCTAACATTTTGTAACGACTAGCTTCATGATCAGCTGAATATGTAATATTTGGGATGCCTTATTATTGTATATTTAATGATCATATATCTTGTGACTCTTACTTACTTGCTTATGATTGAGACACTAGGCTTGTTCATGACCTTAAGAGACTGTTGGCTTGTAGATAAACCCTCATGTATCCTAGACAGCCGTGACCGTATAGCGAGATGGAATCCATTTCAATATACGTAGCTGGCTATGTCTGCCCCCGCTTTCCAGTATTCTGGTTCTGGGGCGTGACATGGTTCAAGTGGTGGCCCATGCAGGTCTTGTAAATCGAGATATGTGAAGGTTTACCGAATAGATGTCTCAATCAGTATTCGTCCTTGATCTCTGCTCGTATCTTCTGAATTCTTGGATTCTTGTCCTGATCATATGCTTGTATCGTTGATCTGTCCTGGTCCTTCCTTATTGTTCCCTATGTCGTCTTCTTCAGCGGCATTGTTCGTGGACCTGCCGACCAGCAAGGCGGAACATCTCCCGCGGACCAGCAGCAACCTGGAGATCAAGCCCAGCATTCTGGAGTAGCCTCCAGAGTCGTGCCTTCTGGCGGAGAGCCACCAGTCCAGCCAGTTCAACCTGTAGAACATGATGACGGCTCTTTGGTAGGACTCGTCAGGACCTTGATAGCTTCCCAAGACCGGCGTGGAGATGCCTTGCACCAGGCCGTGACGGATGCTTTGACCCGGGGTGGTCATCAGGGTAACAGCGCTGCCAACAGCTTCAAGCGCTTGAACCCTCCATTCTTCGACGGTAGTGAAGATGCTATCGCGGCAGATGCATGGCTTCAGGACACAGAAGTGATTCTAGAAGCAGCCAGGACTCCAGAGAACGAGAAGGTGGCCGTTGTGCTCCTGCAGTTGTTAGATCTTGCCCGCAGCTGGTGGGCAGCACAGGCCGTTGGATTAGCAGCCCCCATTGCTTGGGCAGTATTCCGGGAGAGATTCCAGACCAAGTATTTTGATGCTGTCGCTCGGTACGATCTACAGACGAGGTTCACAAATCTGAAGCAAGGAGGCAGGACGGTCGACGGATATGCGGCCGAGTTTTCCAGACTCAGTCGGTTTGCTCCCACCTTGGTGGCAACCGAGTATGATAGAGCCCAGCGGTTCCAGCAGGGACTTCACCTGGAGATCTTGTTGGCAGTCGAGCAGTTTGAGCATCAGACTTTTGATGCAGTCTTAAGAGCAGCCCGGAGGCATGAGTATACCTCCCAGAGGATTGTGGATAGGGTCGGAGGTCCGAAGAGATCTCACGGCCAGATGAATCAGTCTTCAGCACCAGCCCCGACAGCCAGGGCCTTGACTATTAGGGCTCCGAGGCGAGCAGCCTCAGTGACGTCGGTTCAGCATTCAACTCCGACGCACCCTCAGCAGCAGCAGAAGCAGAAGCAGTCTTCCGCAGTGGGAAGTTCTCATTGTGGGAAGCCAGGCCATATGGTGGCAGAGTGTCGTAGGGCACAGGGATTGTGTTTGGCTTGTGGAGCACCAGACCATAGGGTTGGATCCTGCCCGAACAGGGGTGGTTCATCATCGTCCAACCTTTCTAGCTCTTCGGTGAGAGGACCAGCTCCGGTCCAACAGCAGCAGTATCCATTGACGAGGCCCTTGCCGCCTCAGTCCCAGGCGTTTCAGCAACAGAGCCCCCAGCAGTATGCGCAAGCCCAGGCCTTGAGTCAGAGTAGGCAGCGAGGATTTCAGCAGAGGGGACCAGCACCCCGAGGGCATGGTCAGGCTATGGTGATGACCATGGAGGAAGGATTGGCACCAGGAGAGGTAGTGGCAGGTACTATTCTCGTCAACTCCTTTCCAGCTTCAGCTTTATTTGATTCTGGTGCATCACATTCTTTTATGTCTGCACGATTCGCGACACGGGTAGGATTGGAGCCCGAGTCATTATCAGTAAGGCTTAATATACTTACTGGTAACGGACTTGTGGGAGTAGATAGAGTGTTTTCTTCGTGTCGGATCATAGTTAGCGGTAGGGAATTCCCCGCTAGATTGATAGAATTCTCGATGGCCGATTATGATGTGGTCTTAGGGATGGATTGGTTGAGGAACCAGTATGCTAGGATAGACTGCCATATTGGTAGGGTTGTTTTTAGCATTCCAGGAGAGCCGGAGTTTTCTTTCTCTCGAGGTGAGGTTGAGTCATCTCCTCCAGTATTGCGGATGGCAGTAGCAGCAGTTCAGTTGCCCAGGATAGTGGATGAGTTCCCAGATGTTTTTCCAGAGGAGCTTCCAGGTATGCCTCCGGAGCGGGAGATCGAGTTCACTATAGACTTGATTCCTGGGACAGCCCCAGTGTCAGAGAGAGTCTACAGGATGGCGCCGTCAGAGTTGGAGATATTGTACAAGATGATTGAAGAACTCAGAACCAAGGGATTCATTCGTGCTAGTAGATCGCCTTGGGGAGCCCCGATGCTTCTTGTAAAAAAGAAGGATGGTACGTCCAGGTTATGTGTTGATTATCGTACCTTGAACTCAGTGACAATCAAGAACAGATACCCTCTTCCAAGGATAGATGACTTGTTTGATCAACTCAAGGGGGCTTCAGTATTCTCGAAGATTGACTTGCGCTCAGGATATCACCAGATCAGAGTCAGAGAGCAGGACATCCCGAAGACGGCTTTTAGATCGAGATATGGGCATTGGGAGTTCCTTGTTATGCCTTTTGGAACAACCAATGCACCGGCAGTATTCATGGACCTCATGAATCGCATCTTCATGCCTTACTTGGATCAGTTTGTGATCGTGTTCTTGGATGACATCCTGGTCTACAGCAAGAGTGAGGCGGAGCATGAGCAGCATCTCCGTATAGTTCTTCAGATCCTCAGAGAGCACCAGTTATATGCCAAGTTTAGTAAATACGAGTTCTGGCTCGATCGCATTTCGTACTTGGGTCATATCATCACTCGAGGAGGAGTAGAAGTGGATCCCCAGAAGATTGTGGCTATTGAGTCATGGCCAGTGCCCAGCACAGTTGCAGAAGTTCGCAGTTTCTTCGGATTGGCTGGCTATTACCGGCGATTTGTTTCAGACTTTGCTCGGATTTCAGCGCCATTGACGCAGTTGACCCGCAAGGATGCGCAGTTTGCTTGGACAGCAAAGTGTCAGAGTTCTTTTGAGCAGTTGAAGCGAGGATTGATAACAGCTCCTATTCTCACGCTTCCAGATGGAACCGGAGGATTTTCAGTGTATTGTGATGCTTCAGGCAGAGGTTTAGGATGTGTTCTGATGCAGCATGGAAAGATAATAGCTTATGCGTCACGACAACTTCGTGATCATGAGAGGAATTACCCAACCCATGACTTGGAGCTGGCAGTAGTGGTGTTTGCACTTAAGTTATGGAGGCACTACTTGTACGGAGATAGGGTGGAGATTTTCATCGACCACAAGAGCCTGAAGTATGTTTTCACCCAGAAGGATCTTAACATGCGTCAGAGGAGATGGCTGGAGCTTCTTGTGGATTATGATGTCAGCTTGCAGTATCATCCTGGGAAGGCCAATATCGTAGCAGATGCATTAAGAAGAAGAGCCGGAGCATATTTTCTAACAGCGGAACCAGAGCTGTTAGCAGATCTTCAGAAGATGGGTATTGAAGTTGTTCTCCCTTCCAGTGTGGCATTGATGACCAGTATGCGAGTTCAGTCCACTATAGTCGAGAGGATCCGGATGGCACAGTCGACAGATTCCAAGCTTCAGCGACTCAGAACAGAGTGTGAAGCAGGACGAAGACCAGAGTTATGTATTCATGAGGATGGTACACTTAGGCATGGTAAGCGTCTTTGTGTACCCAATGGAGATATCAGGCAAGAGATCATGTCAGAAGCGCACAGTTCGCAGTATTCCATCCATCCCGACAGTACGAAGATATACCGTGATATCCGGCAGCATTTCTGGTGGAATGGCATGAAGCGGGAGATAGCTCGATTTGTCTCTCGGTGTTTGGTTTGCCAACAAGTTAAAGCCGAACATCAGAGACCGGCTGGACTTCTTCAGCCCTTACCGATTCCAGAATGGAAGTGGGAGCATGTGACCATAGATTTCGTGACTGGATTACCTAGATCCCCAGCTAGTAGAGATGCTATTTGGGTCATTGTGGATAGGCTTACCAAGGTAGCGCACTTTCTTCCGTTCAGAGTTGGTCAGTCGACGGCTCAGCTAGCAGAGATGTACCTCAGGCAGATTGTCAGATTGCACGGTATCCCAGTCAGTATCACCTCGGACCGAGATTCAAGGTTTACGTCGCAATTTTGGCGTAGCTTGCAAGAGAGTTTGGGAACTTATCTCCAGTTCAGTTCAGCATATCACCCGCAGACGGATGGCCAGTCGGAGCGCACGATCCAGACTCTTGAAGACATGTTGCGGTCTTGCACACTTGACTTCGGTGGTTCATGGAAAGATCATTTGCACCTGGTGGAATTCGCATACAACAATAGTTTCCAGGCCAGTATCCAGATGGCACCGTTCGAGGCACTGTATGGCAGGAAGTGCAGATCCACGTTAGCCTGGGATGATATTGGAGAGAGGCAGATGCTTGGTCCAGAAATGATTGCTCAGACCGTTGAAGTAGTCAGGCGAGTCAGAGATCACCTTCGAGTTGCCCAAGATCGCCAGCGCCATTGGGCCGATTCTCATCGGCGCCCTCTCGAGTTCTCGGTCGGCGATCATGTATTCCTGAGGATTTTACCTAACCGTGGCATCATTCGTTTCGGCGTACGGGGAAAGCTTAGTCCTAGGTATATAGGGCCGTTCGACATTCTGGAGCGAGTAGGAGATGTATCCTATCGTCTCGCTCTTCCACCGTCGCTAAGCGAGGTGCATGACGTGTTCCATGTATCCCAATTACGACGGTACATCCCGGACCCGAGCCACATCCTGGATCATTTGAAATTGGTTGTTGGTACCAACCTTTCGTATGAGGAGAGGCCCGTGTCTATATTGGATCGAAGAGAGAAGATCCTCAAGAACAAGACTATCAAGTTAGTTCGAGTTGCTTGGGGTCATCACTCTTTGGGTGAGTCAACGTGGGAGCGTGAGGATGATATCCGATCGCGATATACTGACTTGTTTGACTCGTGAGGTATAATATCTTTCTTATGCCTCATGCCATCAATTCCTTGCTTGCATGATTGATTGATTGCCTAGTATAATTGCCTGTGAATAGTGTAGCTTGTTCTTGTCCCTCTAGCCTCTTAATTAAATTCTGAGGACGGAATTCTTTTAAGGTGGGTAGAGTTGTAATACCTGTTGTTCGTATTACGTATTTGGAATACGTATACGTATTTTTATCTTGTATTTGCATATCTTCTTGGTTTAGCTTGGCTTGTTTACTCTCGGTTTGGGTTGGCTTGGTTCGGCTGGCCCAATGCTTGGTTCATCATGGGCCAAGGGTGGAACACCTTAGCCTATGCTTCTCCTTCATTTCCACCACAAACCTCCTCTTTATTATCCCCACCAACCTTCTCTCTCCTCCATAATTCTCATTTACTTCTCCTTCCCCCACCATTACTCTTCTCCACCAACCAAGAACACCATAGGCAAGTGCAACTTGCTTCCACAAGATAACTCCTTTTGATGGTTTCATTAGCTTCTCTTCATGATTCTAAACCACATTAGAACTTGTCATTTTCTATTTGAGGCTTTAATTCTTGTAGATCTAGAGTTTTGCTACTTTCGGATTTTGGTGGTTTTGATCTATTAAACTTGCTTGTTTTCAAGTTTTGATGGTTCCATGTTTTAGAGAATTTTACTCTACCCAATTTTGACCTTTGGAAAGTTGGATTCGGACTTGTTTTGACCAAAATTTGGACAATTGAAGCTTAGATTCAACTTTAGAGTTCTTGCTGTTCTTGCCATTTGGAGAAGACAGTGAACAGTGAGCTAGCTTTTTAGCTTACGCCACTGAGCTGTACGCTGCTCTTTAGCGAGCGTACGCTGACTTGTGTACGCTGCTCTTTAGCGAGCGTACGCTGACTTGTGTACGCTGCTCTTTAGCGAGCGTATGCTGACTTGTGTACGCTGCTCTTTAGCGAGCCTACGCTGACTTGTGTACGCTACTCTTTAGCGAGCGTACGCTAGCCTTGATACGCTGCCTGTTGGCAGCATGTCTTGAGCGTACGCTAGCTTGAGCGTATGCGTGCCTTGGTACGCTAGCTTAAGCGAGCAAGGCGTACGCTAGCCCCTTT
>JANAVB010006390.1:13033834-13236896 GCA_029216955.1 Iris pallida | reverse complement strand
CATTTATTTTTTGCGGCTTGACGCGTTCTACCGCCGATTCTACGGCGTAGGCTGCTTGGACACGCCTCGTATCCGGAAGAGCGGTGCGGTCGTGACAAGTTTTTGTGGTGGCCCATGCAGGTCAGTTTTGCAAATTGTGCGAACTCGTGATGGTACTTAAGATTAGTCGTACTATTACGAGCCTGAGACCAGGAAATGCTCATTCACAAACTAGGATTAAAATGATTTAGATAATGACTAGGACTAGGAGTCCCTTGTTCAAATTGATCGAATGGGTAGCTAAGGTTGTTGATAGGCCATGCTATTTAAGCATTATTGAATTCAGATGACTTGCCAAACCTCTACAGAAATACTATTACCCTGATATGACGACAAGATCCAACGTGGGTATATTACTCACTTGCTAGTTAGGTTCTCCCTAGAATTAAGGCTATAATCTTGATAACCTGTTCATTTTCTTTTGTTCTTTGTAGATATAATTATTTTATTTTAATCAGTTAGAATTGCCTGTTTTAAATTCTATTTTGCTGTAAGTAACAGGTTTATAATTTCTGATTCTGTTTTTCATATACAAATCTCGATGTAGGATTGGTTCAAGGTTTTTTCCCCACCATTTGAAATTTTGAAATCAAGATTAGGATGTTCTTATTTTATTTGTCTTCAGATATTTTCTTTCGACCAGCCTTTTACTTTAAGGATTGAGACTTACAGGCCGGTGTTTTCGCTTTCTACCATAGTCAACTAAGTTGAATCCTTAGCAGCTCTTTGATGTCCTTAGGAATATAGTAGGCAGTTTAACGACTAGACAGCAGCGCACTGTCGCCAATTACCTAAGAGCGGAGAGTGAGGGTGCACTGCAGCCAGCGCACTGGCGAGGCACAACCCATAGAATTGAAATTATTTTAAAGAATCATAGTCTATGGAACATTGCAGAAACTATGTTCTCGTTGACTTCTTTTAGATCTTAGATACCCTTGTGTCAATGTAAGGTAGAGTACCGATAGCCTATCATATCTGAATCACGGAACCAAGGATTTACCTAGAATATAGAATTTATAGTTCCATAACTCATTAGTCGACCAAGGCCTTATTGATAGGAAGATAGTGAGAAGACTGTATGAGCAAGAACACCAGGTAAGATTTTGACTTTCTCAAAAACTCGAATTACTTACTCCTCCTTCCAAAAATCGCGCATGCTTGAATTTTGACTATTTTGACCAACGCTGCTATTACAGCCTAGCTTTGCAAGCTTACTCTTTTATCGACCTTGATTCGAGACATATGTTTATGGGGACGCCCGCTAACATATGTCTAATCAGAATCATCGTATCACGTCTGATCAACCATAATGCATTTGGTTCGCTCTTCATTTAATTATCCTACGTGGACTGAGATATAGATATCCAGGATCTCATCCGCGATTGCTTGACAATTCCTCTTGAATTATATTCGCTTTTGAATCACGTAATTGTATTCAGCGATATCTCTTGAACTCTTTAATTGTTTTTGTCTTTTACTGATTAAAACGACGGAAGCTCGTAATTGATAGGTGGATACAGAGTATCCCCATGGCTATGATAGTGGTATACCAGTGTAGCTACCATCGGCCAGCCCTGTGACTGGAATCTTGCCTTGAGTTACTCGTCCTCCTCTCAACCCTATAACCTCATTATTCCTAAAACCCTGCCCTAGCTTCTAAGGTGGGTAGACTGTAAGCCTTCTTGGGATATACGAAGATTACCGATTGATTAGAATAGTTTTCCATTAGGATGATAATTAGAGTCCCATGGACTTCCACATTTTATTTAGATCATTTTGTGTCCCCGACCGTGTCGTTATTATTCGGAGCACGAGGCCAGTTGTCCTTCCAACAAATTTCACATACAAGATCTAGACGAGTCCACCTTCATCTAGGTACATTATGTCCCAGTCAAACCCGTCCCCTTGTACTCTATTTTTGTGGTACGACTTTCAGGATAAAAGGATTAGTTATAACCCTTAACATAATGCCGGTACACTTCCCGACTTCCATTAGAGCCTCAACTTCGATCCATTTCCTTCGACCAAATATATGGTCGTGATCTACTCGAAGCCCACTACGTACGTACCACTAGTGTGCCACCCAGTTGAGGTCTCACGTGCTACTTAAACACAAAAGTCACTGAAGGCAAATTTTTGGGCTTTATAAACTTAACTAACCAACTTGACGGACAACTAGCTCAACCCTTGGACAGAAACCTATTCTAGAATACCCTAACTTAATAGACATAGTTTTTATCTTGGGATCTTGTTCAGTCGATATGGATTGAAATCCAATGTTCAACCAACCAGCGACTGATATCTAAATAGAGAATCCAGTAGGATCACAATCTAGATTTCTCAAACTCCATTCCATTTTGGAACCTTGTTTAGAATTCGAGATTGGAACTTTTGTATTCCAGATTGCAAGCTCTCCTAAAGAACGAATGATTCTTAGATTTAGTCAATGACTAGACTAGAGTAGCCCAATCTAGTGAATAAGACTATAGGTTCATAAACACTCTTTCTATCGGTATCCTTGGATACTTTCTACCGCTCTTGAAATTTTATATTTATTCTTGATTATTTTTATTTTTATGACCTTCCAATTTCAGAGCGACGAGTATCATGCTTACTAGAGTTTGCCAATATTCTTAGCTACTTGTATAGATTTGCATATTAAGTTTTTGGGTTGCTTGATAGATACGAGAGGATTTTAGAAACCAGATGCCTAGATATCTGTTGGTAGGATTGTTAGCAACCAGTTAGAAGATTTTAAGATTTTAGTGTGAGGAGTAGTGTGACCAAAGGTGGGTAGAAGTCCTCGATGATTTGTAGTTACGAAATGGCAAGGAGATATAAAATTTCTGAGAAATTAAAATTCGAGGATATTAATAGTGGATTTAATTATTTATTTTATTTTATTATTTATTTTGTTTGAATTTTTAGCATATTTACGAGTTAGAATTTCGAGGACGAAATTATTTTAAGGTAGGTAGATTTGTAGCCTCTCTTCCCAGAAATATTCAAAATATTTTTTATTATTTATTTGAGTTAAATTGTGATTTTAGAATTTTATAAATAATTAATTAGTTAAATATTATGGTAGATAATTTTTAGTCATGATTAGGGGTTGGAGTACAAGACGACTAGGGATCATGGCACGGATAGTGCAGTGGCGTGCTTTGACTAGTGTGTTAGCCCTGGTAGGGAAACCGAACAATAGTGATATCCTAACTAGGAAAACCAGGCCAAGTTGCGACTTAACCCTTACCGAAGTTTATTTATTATTATTTATATTATTGTGTTTTAGGGAAATCGGTTATATCATTTTAGCCCGGACTGGACCCGAACTGAGCCCAAGCCCATGTAGTCCTGCGGTACGTCTAATGACATTCGTATTGATGCATATTGGTATGATTGTGTGTCGTATTCCAGTTTAGTGATCTAATGAGTATTCCTAAATATTTTTAATTAATATTATAAATATTGTTATTAGTTGGTATTCAATAATATTTGTATAAAATAGGCCTTGTGCATTTTTGGGATTATTAGAGGGTGTAGATGGTATATACATCATCTTTGGTTTATTAAAATTTGTTATTATATTATTACTATTATTATTGTTATTTTGGGGATGTTATTTAGTCTTATTATTTTATTGATTATAATTAATGGTTATATTTAATTGTTATATTAAAATTGTTATCATGTGATTTATAATTTATGTATAAACATATATAAATATTCGTATTGTGTATGTTTACGTATACTTTATAATATATATGTATAGGTGAAGGTATTGTAATATATATATATGGTATATGTGTATTTATATATAAATATACATTATATACTTTTCCAGTTTCTAATTTGTTAGAACTGAACTCATAGTAGATACTTTGTTCTCTTTAATGAATGTGCTCATTATGAAGTCTAGTACTGAAATAAAGTAGATTTTCTTATAATAGAAAAATGGGTTAACACATAGATGGAAAGAACGTTAAGTCCGAATGACTGATCAGTATTATCTTTAGTATTCCAGTTGATTTGTATCCCTTAACTACACATTAACAATCGAACAAAGCCAAGCCGACCATTCTGTATACTGAGTGGTATACATAGAAAAAAACCAAAACTCACCCAAACCGGCCCAATAAAGCCCACCCGAGTTGAACAGCCCACCCGAGTTGAACCAATGCTCAGCCAGCATTATAAACGAACCCCCCCCGCTGTTCATAACAGCAGATTTTAAAACAGAGGAGGGGAGGGAACTTCAAACCCTAACTCGACATGCCGACACGCCTGCGGCGACCCCCAACCCTCGGCGTGCCCCTCGCACGCGCGCCGCCGATGATAACCGGACGGCCGGAGCAGGCCGTCCACAGCCGTGCGCACCTACAACTGAAACAAGGCGACAACAACGGTGTTTCGGGGGCAACTTCGAGGTGAGTTTCCTCTGATGTCGATTTACTATTTTTCTATCTACAAAATCCTACGGAGAGCCGATATAACCATCTAGGGACTCTAGCAATTAGGTTTTGATCAAGTCGCACGACCTGTCCTCGAATTCGACACGAAGTTGAGAGAAAAACCTGTTCGAAAATAGGGTGAAGACAGTCCAACCACCCACTTTTGACGATCGATTCTGATCGATCCAGTATTATATTAGAAAATCTATTTGAAGGGTCTTTTAGATAACATATAGGGCTTCATAATCTTTTTTGTGGATTCGGAAACCATCGACTACATGTCGAGAAATCGAATCCCGGACTTTGACGAAAACCTGTTTTAAAAACTAGAAAAACCATCCACGTGACGTGCGTCCCACCATTTCGGGCGACGTGGTCGCGTACCGTAAGTATCGAAAGGTGCGTAACAGCTTTATGGTCGTGTGGGCTTTGACGGAATTCAAATTGGTCGCGTGTGCGCGACGAATTTGATGCGTATCCGTCAAAATTTATCGTAACATGCACTTTGCAAATTTCTCAATTACTTTATGCACGCTCGTCAGATCGAGACGAAACTTATGCCAACAGGACCGTACATTTTTTCTGGTCCTGTAAGCCAAGTTTGGTCCGATTCTGAGACTGTTGATAAAATTACCGTTTTGTGGGCCCCGCGGTTCCACTCAACGGGTGATTTTGTGCACGGCCCGCCGGAATCCAACTTCGGACATACGGTTGGGTTTATTCGGAAAACCGAATCCGTAGACATATAGTTTGACGACTTTAGAGACCGTTGACTCTGGCACGCTTTTCGGTGCAAAGCGGGTCCAACGGCGGACATCATTTTTGCCCGAAATTACTGTTTTGCCCCTGTGTCCAGAATTGGACTTAAGGACAGGCAATCCTAGCTAATTTGACTATTTTGAGAATGTTTACTGTTTATTTCAGCATCCGGAGACTTCTACATGTGTTGACTGATTGTGGCTCATTGAGTAGTATATTATTTGGTTTCTCCAGCTAAGGACCTCAGGCAAGTGCACTTTCTGATTGCTTTCCGATTCATAGTAGTCTTTTCATTTTATTTCTATACATATATCTTGCTGCTTGTTGACACGCTCGTCACTCGGAGTAGTCGAGAGGGAAAATATCTTAGTAGACATATGGACTACCCAGAATTATTCCAGTGTCTCTCGTGAATGCTAGCAGCTGCACATGACACGTGCAGTATGCCTTATTTACCCCCTAGTCGTTCACACGTCAAAACGGATATTTCACACCACCTAGATAGCTGTCTTTTATTAGTTTTTTCCGTGTTTACTCTCTATCGTGCTATATCATCATTATCTTCCAGTTTTTATTTTCATATGCTATTTTCATGTCTTGTTTTCTATTATGTTTTGCATTGTCGTCGGTTTGTGTACTTGTTCTATTCCTGACTGGAAACCAATATTTTTTAAGTTTAGCCGCGATCACTATTAGCACTGGGAAGACATGGGTATGCGGAGGCCGACCTAGAAATAGAAAACAAGTGTATCAATTTCATTAACTGTAAAATCTTATATTTTCTTTAATTATAAATGTTGTAATAAATGTGAATGCGCATTGTTATTCTTTGAGCATTTATTTCTTGCGGGCTTGACAGCGTTCTACCGCCGATTCTATGGCGTAGGCTGGCTTGGACACGCCTCGTATCCGGAAGAGCGGGTGTGGGTCGTGACAGGCACCTTGCTATTTATAGGAGTAGGGTATGATCATTAGGGTTTGCAATGATTGCCCCTTTAAAAGTCGGCGGTTTGGGGATTAATTACTATTTTCCTTGATCCTGTCGTGTTGGCAATTAATCTGGGCCGTTGATCTTGATTGCAACGAATCTGTGTATTTAATATTGATTGCGCCAAATCCACATGGGCAATTAATGTTAATTGTCACGAATCTTCGTGATTTATTATGACAAACTCGGATCTCCTGCCACGTGTTCAATCTGCTTGATTGCAATAAATCTGATTTGATCCGGGTAATTATAGTGATTACACTAAATCTGGTAGCTGGGATTTATTGATAAATCTTGATTGATTTGGGTATCACGTGTCCAATCATCATTATACTGCGAGCTATAGGGACACAAGTGAAACTGATCTTCTGTCACATGTCCTAACCGTGAGCCACAGGGACAGGGTGTCTTGACAGAGCTGCATGAGGGTGGCTTCTCAGGATTTGAACTGCATGAAGGTGGCAGCCGCATAGGTGTGGCCTCCGAAATCTGAGCCGCATGAGGGTGGTTTCCAACTGAACCGCATAAGGCTGGCCATGTGTCAAGGCCTTATGGGCGTGGCCTTTCCGCATTTGAGCCGCATGGAGATGGTCTCCACAATCCGAGACGCATGAGAGTAGCGGCCGCATGGGGGTAGCCCCCATGATCTGAGCCGCATAGGAGTAGCAGCCGCATGGGGGTGATCCGAGCCGCATAGGAGTAGCAGCCGTATGGGGTAGCCCCCATGATTCGAGACTATAGGAGTAGCAGCCGTATGGGGGCCTTAACCTGAACTGCATAAGGATAGCCACGTGTCCGAGCCGCATGGAATGAAGTGCTTTGGAATTCGGTGGATCGTGGCAGCTATAGAGATTTTATTTATTTCCCTAGGAGCACGCCATTATGTCAGAGTCATCATTGTAGCTTTATGTCAAAGCTGTCAAACCTTCATGTCAGAGCAATCGCTTCGTATTAATTGAGCCAGCTGCATAAATTAATTTATGGCCTGTTTGTGAAGGACATTTTGAACCGCATAAGGCCACGTGGCTCGCTGGGAGTTTCTGAACCGGATGAACTCTAATGGACGTTTGAGCCGCATGGAACTCCCCTGGTCTTGAGCCGCATAGGATGTCCTGTTCATTTCCATGCTTCTATAATACCCCCTTCAAAGTTTTCAATTTGAAAAATTGAAATACTTTGAATGAGAAGCATGGCTATGTCCACATGCTCTCCTGGCCGCATAGGATGTTCTGGCCACATGGACTGCCTGGCCGCATGGACTTCCTAGCCGTATGGCCTTTCTAGCCGCATGGATTGCTCTAGCCGCATGAACCGCTCTGGCCGCATGGACCGCTCTAGCCGCATACTATCTTTTCTGCCACGTAGGCGTCATTAATTGTACTTTATTCATTTTTTGTTTTAGAGCCATCTTTTGGAGGAATCCCAAGAGTCGGTTCATTAAATATTTGATTTTACTTTGATGAATCTCCTTTATGAGAGGGGGCGAAATCCTAGGAGTCGGTTTTGCCTGCAGCACACGACCCGAAGCGTTCCTCTGTCCACGTGCCCCCCTTTGTTCTCCTATAAATAAGTAATTTGGAGAAAGAAACTCTTTACTCTCTTTCCCGATTTAAGCTCTTCTTGTCCTAACTGTCGTCCTCCTCTTCTTCTTCTTCGATCCTTCGATGGCCCCTAAGACTTTCAAGGCTGCGGCGAAGGGTAAGGGAGTGGTGTAAAATTCCTAAATTTCTACTATTTTTTTATATTTAATTATTTGTACTGATTTAAAATTTTTATATTTTTCGTCACGTAGTCGTATTGTACGTCGTATGCGAAATTTTCGTTTGCTCGACGAGTATGAATATGTGCGAGCGTACATATTTATAAAAACATTTTCTTTTCTATTTTAATATACACTTTCAAAATTATATAATTATTATTCTTGCTATAAAAAGCCTTTGTTTCTAAAAAGTTATTAATATTAAATAATATTTTGTATACTAGAAAAGCCTAATTATGTAAAGGATATTCGTTGCATACAAATATTTCGTTATTTATTTATTGGTCTATTTTAAAAAGTATAATTTTTGAAATTTATTAATAGTAATATTTTATTGTTCAAAAAGATATTTAAAAATATTATTTTCGAAATTATTATTATTGGTATTTTGAAAAATATTTTTGGAAGTTATTTTGGCCAATTAAATCTTGATTTAATGTTTGGAATTATTTAAATAGATTAAACTAATATCTATATTTGATTCGATTTTAAACTAAAGGGATTTAATTTAAATGAGATTGGATTTGGATTTGGATTTGATTTGATTGCTTTTAAATTAAATTTGGAAATATCCAAATTGGGTTTAAACTATTCCAATCATTATCTAATTGGGAATTCCCACATCCTATAAATATAGCAGGTACTCCTCCAATATTTTTTCATCCACCAAATTTCCACCACAAGTGCAGTGCCTCGTGTCATTGTCCGTGCCCAGATTCTTATTCCAGTTCTTTTACAATTACATTATCTTCTTCCTTGTGTCGGACACACCCCGACATCATCAAATCCCTAATCCTAGCCTAGCCTAGTCTACGCTGCTTCTTCCTCCCGTCAACGTCCGCCGTACCCGACCTTGGTCCCCGACCTTCACCTCCAGTCTTCCACCACCGTCACCAACACCATCACTATGCCCTAGCTAACTGCAGCCTACCAACACCATCCCCGACGAAGCCGCCCATCACCCCTGTCATCCGCCGCACTCCCGGCGACCCTTCAACCCAACATCAGACCCAGCACCACCACGTCATCACCCCCACCACGACCAGCATCCTGACCCGTCCCGGCCAGCACCTCACCACCGACGTCGGAACACCAAAACCATCACCGTCACCACAACCGTCGTCATCGATACCACCACAGACCCGCCACAACCGACCAACGCCTTGGCCACCCCGGCCGGCGACTTCCCAACACCACCAACACCAGAAACCAAAAGAAAAAAAACCAAAACGAAACCCTTACCTCTGCGGCGATCGACCGCCGCAGCATCGCCGTGCCCATCCGCCAAACCCACGTAGCCGCGACCGCTCGCCTCCGCGAGCAGCCTCCGCCGCCAAAACTGGCCGGAGCTCCGTCGACACCTGAACCCTGCCGTCGCCCTAGTCCACCAGATCCCGGCAACCGCTGCGAGCTCCGCCGACCAAAATCACCTCCGCCGATCTGAACCCTCTCTGCGCCTTCCTCCGGCGTCGTAGCTCCCCCGACGGTCAGCACCATGGCCGACCGCTCGAACCCCCAACTCACCGTCGTCATCCCGCGCCTTGCCGACCCCCTCCGCCCGCTCTCCCTCGCCCTCTTCGCCTTCTCTCTCACTTCTCGATCTCCTTCCATTTTTGTTTTCTCTCAAGTCTCTCTCTCTCCTCTTTTTTTTTTTTCGTTTTGTGTGTGTATAGTCTTCCTTGGGAAGGAAGACAGCAGGAGAGATTCATTCGTTGGGTGAGTGATACTTTGTTTTTGTCCATTAATTTTTGTTTATTATTATTATCATTTTATTATTTATTTATTTATTATTATTATTATTGTTGTTGTTTTTGTGTATTATCATTAATATTATTATTATTATTATTATTATTATTCATAGTACTTCTATGATAATTTTTGCTCTTATTGCTAAAAACCATTTCTTTGAAATTTCTATGAAGATATTATTTTTACTATTTTCAAGGTAGATTTTACCAAAAATAAATACTGTGCAAAATATATATATTTGTTTTAACCCTAAAAACACTTTTTAACTTTCTTGATATCTTTCTAAAAACTATTTTACCCTTAAAATTTTTAGCCTTTTTGGAATATTTATTTTTTACTAATAGAATATTTTTATAAATATTTTATCGTATATATTATTTTTCCAACTTCCTTCGATTTTTATCCAGCCAGTGACTACGCCCATTACTCCTAACCTCCTGCCAATTCTGTCCTTCAACCTATCCACCCTAACCAAATTGACCCTTCTGGACCCAATGAAACCGACCGTGTCACTATCCGAGGTCCCCTTGTACAGTTGTTGCACCAAAGTTGCAGATCGTGCCACCATGATTATCGCAGCACACCAGGCGCTTTACCAGGCAAGACACCTTGCCATTTGCTGTTTAATTATTTTAGCTCATATTTTGCATGTTCATTATTTTCTTTATGCAAAATAAACTGTGATACATGGCATAACTGTTAAAATTTACTGTTCAGTTTTCTGCTATGTACAATTTTCTTACACATTAAACCTACATTTAAGGGACCACCTATGTGTGTTGCATTCATGCCGTGACACGTTGTACCACGAAGTTGTGTGTCGCATGTAGAACTCGAAAGTGCGTGATTGGCTGGCCACCAGTACGTACAAGCCGTGCGATAGGAATAACCGCTAATAGAGGTTGCATGCTAGTTTAACTTAGCGGTTATAGAGTCAGCATTGGGCGGGAAGAACATGATTGGAAGTTGACTACCACCCTATCTATCGTAGACTCGCTCGCTACTGAGGAACGATAGGTAGACTGTATGCTATAGACTCGCTCGATACTGAGGAATACCATATGGTGTTGTGACTCGCTACTGAGGTACTGCATTGTTAATTTCTCGACTTGACTGGGTAGTCATGCGACCATGAACTGTTCTTAAACTGCATTCACTTAGACGGTTAGGCTACCCTTATCCGTTTGGTACGAGTACCTTTGGTTTGGGTACTTGTATCTGACCGTGGCTTGGAACAATAACTTGTCACGGATTAGTTCGTCACATCTTGTCCTTGTTTGGTTGTAGTGTGACTTACTACTTCGATGAGAAGGTATTGAACCTTGTTGGGGTTCGGATACCATATTGGATTAATAGCATGGAAAGATACGTCGCCGTGAATTAGTTTACAATCTCCTGTCCTTGTTTGGTTGGGGGGATGGTATGCTCGTTCAGTAGGTGCATATTGGACTATGTTATAAATTCGATTTACTTATTTATTTGAGCGATATTTAATCAGTTTATATGGCATGCTATTATGTGTCTTGTTACGTCCCTCTGAGGACCTGGTTGTCTTGCCAGGTGTGTATTGTCTTTCGCAGGTGCTCTAGCTCTAGCCGTGTTCATTGCTATTTCTCGAGGATGATTGCACTTGGATCGTCTTCGCTTCGCTCGCCGCTCATTTCATTTCCCATGTATTTTATTTCCTTATTTTGTTGGTAGTGGATTTGTCTCCGCCCAACATATTGTATCGAGACAATTTATTATCTTCTATTCATTTATTTTGTGTGGATGAGATTAGTTGTGGTTTTACTGCATTCTACAGCTTATGTATTTATACGAGGCTTCCATATATTGGAGTATACTTCGTATAAATACAGCTGGCATGACTACGTTCCTAGTCCTACGTATTTTGGGACTGGGGCGTTACATGTTTTTATGGTGGCCCATGCAGGTCAGATAAATTGTTTGGTTACTTTACCGTACCAAGCAAGCCTGCGTATAGGATTAGAAGTTTAGGATCTCATCCACATACTTGACCTCCTTCCTTGATTTTATCTACCGTTTGACTCATCAATTGCATCTTGCTTGATCTCTTCTATCATTAATCTTATCTTCCCTTCGTGCTCACTAGAGATTGACCCTACTAGTTAGATGTCCCAAACACCCTTAGCTTAATTCTTTAAGTTGGGTAGAATACCCCACACACCCTTGACCATTAAGGGAATACAAATGGTATTATCTATACCATAGAGACTAGAGGAAGTTAACGCATTGGTCAACCAAGCCTTGGTCAATAAAACCATAGAATGATGGTATAAGAATAAACAAGACTTAGGTTCCTATGACTCTTAGACTAATCATATTTGTTCTTTATTTCAATCTTAATCTCGTGCGTATATTTTTACTACCTAGACTAATGTGCTAATGTAGCCTAGTTTTGCAAGCTCAATTCTTTATCAAGCTTGTTCATGACATATGTTATTGGAGGCCTCCACTAACAGATTGTCTAATCAGAACCGGTGCATAATGGTCTGATCAACCGAGTGCACTTTGGTTCGCTTTTGTCTATTACTCTACGTGGATGGAAACATAATTAAACGTGGCCCTTATAATCCATCCACGACTGCCTTGACAATTCCTTTAAAATTCCTTTCGGTCGTCTTTGAATCACGTACTCGCATTCGATAAGATCGTCTTTTGCACCCCTTAATGCTTTCGCCTTCACCTATTCTAGAAGGACGAACGCGTTATACTAGGATCTCCTCTAGCCTTTCTATCGATAATGACGTTATCACTCTATGTTGCTACTCGTCCTTTCTCGGCCCTATCATGACTTTCCAATTCACTTAATATAGAAGTGAAATCTTTATTGCGCGTATTCTTCTTAACCATTTATCTTCTTACGTTAACCCATGATTATCTTCGCCATGATTGAAATTGTGACTCTATTGCATGTTTTCACTAAACGTCATTCCTTGTAGCCTCCACCCCCTACTAATTCTTAATTTCGAGGACGAAATTCTTTTAAGTTGGGTAGGATGTAAAACCCCTAAATTTCTACTATTTTTTTATTTAATTATTTGTACTGATTTAAAATTTTTGTATTGTTCGTCACGTAGTCGTATTGTACGTCGTATGCGAAATTTTCGTTTGCTCGACGAGTACGAATATGTGCGAGCGTACATATTTTATAAAAACATTTTCTTTTCTATTTTAATATACACTTTCAAAATTATATAATTATTATTCTTACTATAAAAAGCCTTTTGTTTCTAAAAAGTTATTAATAATAAATAATATTTTGTATACTAGAAAAGCCTAATTATGTAAAGGATATTCGTTGCATACAAATTTTCGTTATTTATTTATTGGTCTATTTTAAAAAGTATATTTTTTGAAATTTATTAATAGTATTTTTATTGTTCAAAAAGATATTTAAAAATATTTATTTTCGAAATTATTATTATTGGTATTTTGAAAAATATTTTTGGAAGTTATTTTGGCCAATTAAATCTTGATTTAATGTTTGGAATTATTTAAATAGATTAAACTAATATCTATATTTGATTCGATTTTAAACTAAAGGGATTTAATTTAAATGAGATTGGATTTGGATTTGGATATTGATTTGATTGCTTTTAAATTAAATTTGAAATATCCAAATTGGGTTTAAACTATTCCTAATCATTATCTAATTGGAATTCCCACATCCTATAAATAGGCAGGTACTCCTCCAATATTTTTTCATCCACCAAATTTCCACCACAAGTGCAGTGCCTCGTGTCCGTGTCCGTGCCCAGATTCTTATTCCAGTTCTTTTACAATTACATTATCTTCTTCCTCGTGTCGGACACACCCCGACATCATCAAATCCCTAATCCTAGCCTAGCCTAGTCTACGCTGCTTCTTCCTCCCGTCAACGTCCGCCGTACCCGACCTTGGTCCCCGACCTTCACCCCCAGTCTTCCACCACCGTCACCAACACCATCACCTACGCCCTAGCTAACTGCAGCCTACCAACACCATCCCCGGCGAAGCCGCCCATCCCCCTGTCATCTGCCGCACTCCCGGCGACCCTTCAACCCAACATCAGACCCAGCACCACCACGTCGTCACTCCCACCACGACCAGCACCCTGACCCGTCCCGGCCAGCACCTCACCACCGACGCCGGAACACCAAAACCATCACCGTCACCACAACCGTCGTCATCGACACCACCACAGACCGCCACAACCGACCAACTCCTTGGCCACCCCGGCCGGCGACTTCCCAACACCACCAACACCAGAAACCAAAAGAAAAGAAACCAAAACAAACCCTTACCTCTGCCGGCGATAGACCGCCGCAGCATCGCCGTGCCCGTCCCCAAACCCACGTAGCCGCGACCGCTCGCCTCCGCGAGCAGCCTCCGTCGCCAAAACTGGCCGGAGCTCCGTCGACACCTGAACCCCGCCGTCGCCCTAGTCCACCAGATCCCGGCAACCGTCGCGAGCTCCGCCGACCAAAATCACCTCCGCCGATCTGAACCCTCTCTGCGCCTTCCTCCGGCGCCGTAGCTCCCCCGCGGTCAGCACCATGGCCGACCGCTCGAACACCCAACTCACCGCCGGTCATCCCGCGCCTTGCCGACCCCCTCCGCCCTCTCTCCTCCCCTCGCCTCTCCGCCTTCTCTCTCACTTCTCGATCTCCTTCCCATTTTTGTTTTCTCTCAACCTCTCTCTCTCTCTCTCTCTCTCTCTCTCTCTCTCTTCTTTTTCTTTTTTTTTTTCGTTTTGTGTATAGTCTTCCTTGGGAAGGAAGACAGCAGGGAAGATTCATTCGTTGGGTGAGTGATACTTTATTTTTGTCTATTAATTTTTGTTTATTATTATTATCATTATTATTATTTATTATTATTTTATTTATTATTTTGTTGTTTTTGTGTATTATCATTAATATTATTTTATTATTATTTATTCATCAGTACTTCTATGATTATTTTTGCTCTTATTGCTAAAAACCATTTCTTTGAAATTTCTATGAAGATATTATTTTTACTATTTTCAAGGTAGATTTTACCAAAAATAAATACTTTGCAAAAATATATATATATTTGTTTTAACCCTAAAAATACTTTATAACTTTCTTGATATCTTTCTAAAAACTATTTTACCTTTAAAATTTTAGCCTTTTTAGAATATTTATTTTTTACTAATAGAATATTTTTATAAATATTTTATCGTATATATTATTTTCCAACTTCCTTCGATTTTTATCCAGTCAGTGACTACGCCCATTACTCCTAACCTCCTGCCAATCCTGTCCTTCCACCTATCCACCCTACCAAATTGACCCTTCTGGACCCAATAAAACCGACCGTGTCACTATCCGAGGTCCCCTTGTACAGTTGTTGCACCAAAGTTGCAGATCGTGCCACCATGATTATCGCAGCACACCAGGCGCTCTACTAGGCAAGACACCTTCCATTTGCTGTTTAATTATTTTAGCTCATATTTCATGCATGTTCATTATTTTCTTTATGCAAAATAAACTGTGATACATGGCACTGTTAAAATTTACTGTTCAGTTTTCTGCTATGTACTATTTTCTTACACATTAAACCTAGATTTAAGGGACCCCTATGTGTGTTGCATTCATGGCCGTGACACGTTGTACCACGAAGTTGTGTGTCGCATGTAGAACTCGGAAGTGCGTGATTGGCTGGCCACCAGTACGTACAAGCCGTGCGATAGGAATAACCGCTAATAGAGGTTGCATGCTAGTTTGACTTAGCGTTATAGAGTTAGCATTGGACGGGAAGAACATATTGGAAGTTGACTACCACCCTATCTATCGTAGACTCGCTCGCTACGGAGGAACGATAGGTAGACTGTATGCTATAGACTCGCTCGATACTGAGGAATAGCATATGGTGTTGTGACTCGCTACTGAGGTACTGCATTGTTAATTTCTCGACTTGACTGGGTAGTCATGCGACCATGAACTGTTCTTAAACTGCATTCACTTAGAACGGTTAGGCTACCCTTATCCGTTAGGTACGAGTACCTTTGGTTTGGGTACTTGTATCTGACCGTGGCTTGGAACAATAACTTGTCACGGATTAGTTCGTCACATCTTGTCCTTGTTTGGTTGTAGGTGTGACTTACTACTTCGATGAGAAGGTATTGAACCTTGTTGGGGTCCGGATACCATATTGATTAATAGCATGGAAAGATACGTCGCCGTGAATTAGTTTACCATCTTGTCCTTTTGGTTGGGGGATGGTACGCTCGTTCAGTAGGTGCGTATTGGACTATGTTATAAATTCGATTTACTTATTTATTTGAGCGATATTTAATCAGTTTATATGGCATGCTATTATGTGTCTTGTTACGTCCCTCTGAGGACCTGGTTGTCTTGTCAGGTGTGTGCTATTGTCTTTCGCAGGTGCTCTAGCTCTAGCCGTGTTCATTGCTATTTCTCGAGGATGATTGCACTTGGATCGTTTCGCTTCGCTCGCGCTCATTTCATTTCCCATGTATTTTATTTCCTTATTTGTTGGTTGGATTTGTCTCCGCCCAACATATTGTATCGAGACAATTTATTATCTTCGATTCATTTATTTTGTGTGGATGAGATTAGTTGTGGTTTTACTGCATTCTACAGCTTATGTATTTATACGAGGCTTCCATATATTGGAGTATACTTCGTATAAATATAGCTGGCATGACTACGTTCCTAGTCCTACGTATTTTGGGACTGGCATTATAAGTGGCTTCTACATCGACTACGGCGCCTGAAGTTCATACCGACTTCTACCCCACCATTGCTGTAAGGGTTTTGGCAGAGATTGCACAACTCAAAACTTTCACCATCATAGCTATGTCGCATATTTTATGCGCGGGCCTTCTTCGTCTTCATGAATCTGCATACTGTGCTGTGTGCCGCATGTGCATCCCATGTCCGAGCCTCATGGGAGTATACCCCATGTCGAGCCGCATGATAGCCGTCTTGCGGCCACATGAGCACTTTGTAATTTGAACCACATAAGGCTTGTTGAATCGGAACCGCATAAGTCCTTCTGAGCTGAGCCACGTGAAGTCCCATTAAACAGGACCGCATAAGCCTTCCTTTGAACTGTGCCGCATAAGCTCATCTAGACTGGGCCGCATGAGGCTGCACAAAAGCGAGCCGTATAAGCTCCTCTAATTGGGCCGCATAAGGCCCCGCCAATTAGAGCCGTATAAGCCCCGCAACACTTAAGTTGGTTTCAGCTGGCCATCTTCTAACTTTCTTTTATCTTTAATCTTGCAGTATCCCTGCCGAAGGTTGAGATCGTTGTGAAGGGGAGAGCTGTCTCCTTTCATCAAACAAGAATCATCGTTCGTTAAGGAGGAGATGATACCAACAATGGAGGAGCAAGAAGAAGAGCTATCGCCTATAGGGGAGGAAAATATTCCAACATTGAAGTTGCTGTAAAGGAGGAGCCCCAATCTGACGGTGGTAGTATTGGGAGTTCTGACCCTCCTATTCCGATGAGGATCTTACTCAAATAGATCCTTTATATGAAAAATGGTTGAGGGAATGGTATATGCGCCCCCACAACTAGGATTCGTGGGCTCTCATAAATGTCCGTCTTTTGTCTTGATATTTCTGTCTGCTTTAGCTGTGGTTTGTGTTTTGCTTCCTTTGGACATCAATGTAATCTTTTTTCTTCTTGTCTGAATGAAATGATAGAGAACTTTTCTGGCTTGCTCATGAGATGTAGTCATGTGAATGTAACTGATTTTGAATGAACAGAGTACATTCGCTCTACTCTTTGCTTGCAGTAGTTGCCCTAATGGGAGACTTTTGGTGGACCTATTATCCTTGGCGTACCCTGGTTCTGGATACGGATAATAAGACGAGAGAGAACCAACATACTTACTCAGAGGTAATGAGGACATGGTAAATATGAGGGTTTCTTCGATGGAGCCTTCCCGCTCAGAGGTAATAAGGATATGGCAGGAGTGGGCTCCATGAAGGGTACATAGAACAACTCAGAGGTAATGAGGACGTAGAAGTTCTATGCGAGGGGCGGTTAGTTTTTGATGGAAGGGACACAACTCAGAGGTAACATCGACGTGGTTGTTTCGAAGAATTTGTGGATATGTTACCCTTTTTCTGCACTGAAAGTGCGGGTATTAGATCATAAGGAGGGAGCTCTTTTAGGAAGAAAGTTCAGAGGTATAATCATACATGACTTGCTACCTAAAAGATGCGATATATATTCGTCTGTAGTGACCAGAGTGTAAGTTCAGCAGTACCTGCGGGTACATAACTCGACAATCTGAGAGATTTGGGATCAGAATGTAAGTTTCAACGGTAGTAGAGGGTACATAACTCGTCATTTTGGGAAATTTGGAGTCGGAATGTGAGTTCAGCGGTACCGGAGGGTACATAACCCAACAATCCGGGAGATTTGGAGTCAGAATGTAAGTTCAGCGGTACTAGAGGGTACATAACTCAACACCCTGGAAGATTTAGAGGATGTCGTTTCAGACATAATACTTCTTTAGGAACTTGTCGTTCATGGGCAACACGAGCAAGTCTCCATTTTGTTTTGCAAGGCGGTAAGCTCCGTTGGAGAATACAACATCGATGATGAACGGGCCTTCCCACTTTGGCTGGAACTTGTCGACGGTTTTGTGAGTCATAACCATCGGCCTCCGTACTGCCAGAACGAGATCGTCTACGTGGAATGTTCTGATTTTAACCTTCTTGTTGAAGGCTCCGGAGATACGTGCTTGGTACAGCTCGATTCGCTGTTGAGCTAACAGGCGCTTCTCATCTAGGGCCTTCAACTCTTGTAGTCGGCGATGCTGATTATCATCTGTCGTCAATCGGTAGGTGAGAGCGACATGGAGTGAGGGGATTTGAGTCTCCAGTAGGAGAACTGCCTTACTCCCATATACCAGAAAGAATGGTGTGTTCCCGATGGCAGTCCGTACTATAGTTCGGTACGCCCACAAGCATTCGCCAAGCTTTTCATTCCAGTCGCGCTTGTTTGATGATACGAACTTCTTAAGAAGCTTGATGATTATTTTGTTGAATGCTTCAACCATACCATTAGTCGTCGGGTTGTATGGTGTTGAAGCAATATTCTGGATTCGATATTTGTCGCAAAACTGATAGAAGGCGTGGCTTGCGAACTTCGGACCATTGCCATGGATGATCCTTTGGGGCAGTCCAAAGCGGTAGATAACGTGATGCTTGAGGAAGCTGATCATGTTTGAAGTCTTCACTTCTGCTAGCGGAATAGCCTCCGCCCATTTGGAGAAGTAATCTGTGATTGCGAGTATGAAGCGATATCCTCGGGACGAAGGCGAAGTGATTAGACCAATGATGTCCATTCCACATGCTTCGAATGGCCAGGATGCCACCGTCGGATGTAGAAACTCGGATGGCTGGTGGATGAAATCTATCTGGACTTGACAGGCTTTGCATCTTCGTGCATAGTCTATTGCATCTACAACCATTGTGGGCCAGTAATAGCCCATTCGACGAAGGCGATCTTGTAATTTTGGGCCAGGCTAATGGGCGCCACAGATGCCGTCATGAGCTTCATACACGGCTTCTTTGGCTTCTATATTTGACAGACATCACAGCAGTAATCCATCGTATGATCGCCGATATAGCATTTTCGTCTCCGTATCATAGAAGAATCTGAGGAAACGCCTTCTGATAGAAGTGGCTTCTTTCAGATTTTCTGGCAGGATGTCGTAGACAACAAAGTCGATGAATGGTTGTCTCTAGTCTGGTGCTTCGTCGACTGTCAGCATGGAGTAACTCTCAACACATTGAATATTATTCCTGTGACAGACCAACTCACGGCCTACGATGTCAACCACATGATGAGCATGACTCGGTACTGCTAGGGAAGCGGCCAGGCCTGCTAGGGCATCGGCTTCAATATTCTGGAGCCTGGGAATGTGTTCTATGAAGAACCATTCTAAGGACGAGACGATGTCAATCGCTATTTGGTGATAGGGGATCATGTCTTCATGACGTACTTCGTATGAGCACCGGATCTGATTGACGATTAGCTGTGAATCGCCGTATGCTTCAAGATACTCTACCCCCAGCTCCTTTGCAAGTCGGAGGCCAATGACCAAAGTGTTGTACTCGGCCACATTGTTTGAACAGGGCTCCGTGAGGGAGTAAGCCCGATTGATCACCATCCCGGAGGAAGAAATCAGTACTACTCCGACTCCCGCGACGATGTTGCCCTCGGGCCCAGTCCTAGAAGTGCCGTCGAAGAACATTCGCCAGATGGCATCATGGGAGACCGCATTTGAATTGGCGACCTTGTCTGGTATCTCTTCATAAATTCTGGTTGACTCCGAACCTGTATGAGCTGCAAAAAAGTCTTCAAGAGCTTGACCTTTAACAGCCTTCTGCGGGACGAAGATCATGTGGTAGGAAGACAATAATATTGCCCAGGTAGCGAGGCGAGAGCTGAGTACACCTGGCTTGGTCATGAGGACCCTGAGGGGGTTAACTCTTGATACGACATGGATGGTTTGTCCCGTGACGTAATGTCGCGTCTTCTGAATTGCGAACACGAGAGCAAGGCACTCCTTTTCTACTGCAGTGTATCGGTGTTCCGGCCCCATCATCATTCGACTAAGGTAATATATAACCTACTCATGGCTTGCATCATTATTTTGCGCTAATAAAGCACCGAGAGAATCCTCCATTGCTCGTACAAAGAGCAGGAATGGCCTTTCAGCAACCGGAGCCACCAGAAGTGGAGGGTTCGACAAATATTCTTTGATGCTGTCGAAGGCGCGCTGGCATTCTTCATCCTATATGAATGAAATGCCTTTTTTATGAGGTGGGTGAATGGCTGACATCATCCGAAGAGGTTGGAGATAAACCTTCTAATGTAGGCCGACCTCCCTTGAAGACCTTGGAGTTCACGGAGATTTTTCTGGGGACCTATCTCCAAGATTGCCTTCGTCTTCTCAGGGTCTACGTGGATACCCTGGAAAGTAATGATGAAACCCAAGAACTTCCTGCCGGATACGCCCAAGAAGGATTTTGTGGGATTCATCATCAATTGTGTGCTCGCATCAGGTCGAACATTGTCCTCAGATCATGCAGATGATCTTCCTTAGAGCAGCTTTTGACGGCGATGTCATCGACGTAGCATTCTACTTTCTTGTGTAGGTGGTCTCTAAAGATGATGCTCATAGCTCTTTGATAGGTGGCGCCAGCGTTCTTTAAACTGAAAGGCATGACTGTGTAGCAGTATGTACCTATCGGTGTTCGGAATGATGTATGCTTTTCGTCATCAGGAAACATCTTGATTTGGTTTTACCTCGAGAAACCATCCATGAATGACATACGCTCAAAGCCGCAGGTGTTGTCGATCATGATGTCTGTGATGGGGAGGGGGAACTCATCCTTAGGATACGCCTCATTCAGATTGCGAAAGTCGATGCAGATTCGAATCTTTCCATTCTTCTTGAGGACTAGTACTATATTGGCCACCCAGTCTGGATATTGTTCCTCATGGATGAAGCCGCTGGCTATCAGTTTGTTGACCTCAGCTTCAATGGCATTCATAACGTCGAGGCAGAACCGTCGTTGCTGTTGCTTGACCGGTTTTGCGTCTAGACGAATGTTGAGTTTGTGAAGTGCAACTTCGGGGTTCAGTCCTGACATGTCTTCATAGCTCCAGACGAACACGTCGATGTATTCTCTGACGAGTTGCAGTAGCGATTCTCGCTCTTCGTCTGTCAGATTCTTACTGAGAAAGATGGGCTTTGGAGAAGACTCATCACCGAGATCGACTTACACAACCTTATCTTCGGTGGGAGGCTCTCTTTGTTCGAACCGCTTCTCCTATTGTACATCTAGCTGTTGTGCCCAAGGCTCTAACTCAAGAAGTTCAGGAATGTATTCATCTTCTTCGTAGGCGTCGGAAAACGCCATATTGACGGGCCAAACTTGCCTGAATACGTCCCTGATGCTGACATCCAAATCGGAAATAGGTGATCCGGTTGAGTGTGAATGTCAGTCGCATTCCTCGTCTGAGCTTTCGGGTGTCGTTGCCGGTGTAACATAACCTAGCCCACATCTGGTTTTGTTGTAATAGTCTCGTAGTTTGCCAGCCGGGACTAGCAATTGTAAAGGTAACCGCCGTCCGGTACTGTAGTTCAAGCCTGGTGTAGTTTCCAAATCATACCCTTATTTTTGCATAGGGTATTTGGATTAGGAACTATACAGATAAAGGGGCAGTCTCCCGGTATCGGGTTCGAGATCAATTTCTTCTACCGTAAAGGGTTGTGGATCATTCTTCCGGTAGAAGATGATTAGATGATCCTTTTTCTCAATTATACGGTAAGCGTCTTCCACTGGAGTAAGTTGGTTTGCGGTGTAGACATTTGTTACCTGTGTGTACAGGTGGGTGCCTATATCGTGTTCCATAGCCTACATTGTATAAAGCTTATTAAGCTCGAGGTAGTTCAAAGATAGCCCTTTATCGATGAAATAAGGTATCTTTTCCAGTGGGATTACATCATCTGCAAATGGACCATCAGTGTGCGCAACCACATACTTGGCCAGCTCTGGCTCTCCTTCAACCACCCCATGCGTCAATGAAGACTGGGAGGATGACTTGGGCAGCTTAATCATCAGGGGCTCCATGGGTGGAGCAGAACATGGAGTCATTGGCGTACTAGCGACCACCGATTTGGTGCTCGGTACTGGAAGGGGAGTTGTTAGATTGCTAGCAGTCCCTGGCTTAGCGCTCGGCTGCCGATTCATTCTGGAGAGACGAATCGTCATCGGCTTGTCAGAGTGATTGAGCTCCTCTGTTTGTTGCTGGCTAGCTCTAGACAGCCTGATAGTCAGTAGCTCTGTCGTGGATCTTGGCGCTTGGCCGGATCTTAGCAGTCGGATTATCATTTGCCCCTCTTATACAGAGAGGCTGATTGCATCCCTACGCAGAGTGGCCATAAGGGGTACAGTTCTGCCAGGTTTGCGGGCTTGGAGGTGGATTGTCAGAGGTTCTTCTGATCTAGCTGCCGCCTCAGTTTGAGCTTGAGTATCTTCTTCGATAAGGTGCTTTTTCGTCTTCTTGTACAAGCATGAATCTGAGTAATAGGATTCGACCCCTTTAAAGGGATCGATGTCGGCAAATTCCATCCTCATGAAGCCGTGCTTGTCGACGTACTTGAAGTACTGGTGCAGTATGGAGGACACAATCATGTAATCATGTATCCAAGGACGCCCCAGGAGAATATTGTAGGAAGTGTCCGCATCTATGACATAACATGTCACTTCTGACTAAAGGTCGCCGATTTGGCACTTCAAGCGAATCTTCCCGATCGAATAGCTTCTGCCAGAATTGAAACCGCTGATGGCGGTGCTTGTCGGCGTCAGGCGATGCATTGGGATGCGCAGATGGTGTAGTAGGCTCTTTGGGATGATGCTTATGGAAGAACCGGGATCAATATGCATCCGATCCACCTTGATATCGCTAATGTACCCAGTATAATATAGAGGGCGATCGTGCAGGTTGGTCTTGATGAGCATATCCTGCGGAGTGAAGACGATGTTGGGCAATGCGCCTGTACAAGCGCTGTCCTGGAGATCTGTAGGCGAGCTTTCCCAATGTGATTGGACTGAGCCAGATATGCATCAGCGTTCTGGAGTGCCTCGTTTAGTGCGGTGCGAACATCATTGGAGAGTCTCAGGAGCTCGTATAGCGACAATTTGGCCGGTGTGTTAGCCAATTATGCCAAGATGTCGAAGTTGTAGGGCCTCTCCAGCCCATGAGGCGTCTCTCTTCGGAGCGGCTTGTCAAAGCGAGTCTCCTTCGGCCTGGGCTTATCGGTCGTCGAAGGCTACGAAGGTCCTAGAACATCAGCAGCTGTCGGCTGATTATCTTCGGCCGAATTACCCGGTATGGGTTAGGATTGTGCACCTGACCGAGTGTCAACAGTCATAGCTTCTTCGACCTCTCCCGAGATTGTACGGCATGATTTAACTTTCCCACTCTTCTTCTTGCTAGTGGAGGGAGGTGCGGACTGAGGTACTTCAGGTACCAGGTCCGGATGGACCCACATGACCTCCCCTCGTGATGTGGTAAGGGGCACTAGACCAACAGCCTGGTCTCGGGGAGGTGGAAGGTTAGCGACCTCTATCCTTGCTCTGGGGACGGGCACTACTCCATCTTGAGTCTTTGTCGGATGGAAGCTGCCGAATTGTACTGACACCATGTTGGCTGCTACGGTCACCTCTTCGAAATCGATGGCCAAGGCCATAGAATCGATGAGATGCTGGATATATCGCTTCAGTTAGTAGCACCCTTGTGTAGCATAGTAGACATAGCGATGGTAGTGGCAGTACTTGGGGCCCTCCATTTCTGCAGGATGAGGTTCACGCCTTGAAGGAGGGAGTTGAATTCGACCTCCTTGTATGAGCATGTCCAAGATGGGTTTGACATGGCCGTCCTCGAAGGAATAGGTCATCTGAGGCCACTGCTTCTCTGCCGGCTTCGGTTCAGGCTTCGGAGCTGTGTCGGCCACCATAGCTTGTTTGCCCTTGTTGTCTCGATTGTTGGAGGGGTTACCACCATTGTTGTTGTTGGTGTTAGGGCGTTTGCCCTTGTCCTCTCCTTTCGAGACGTGCAATCCCAGTTGGCGAGCTTTCTTCAACTTGTCTTCTGCACTGGTGGTACTGATGATGGACGTCTTCCAATCCTTAAACTGACTTTCTCCCATCCAGAGGCTGATTGTAGGAAGCAGTCTCTTTTGGCAAATTTCAATTAAGGAGGAATCAGGGTTACCAGAAGGCAACTTCATTGCGGTTTGGCGAAACCGCTCGATATAGTTCCTTGTCAGCTCATTTTCTCCCTGAACAACGTCCATGAGGGTGGACATTGTCACGTCTTGTCCTACTTCATAGAACCTCTCCAGGAACATACGTTTGAAGCCAGCGCAGGAATGGATGCAGTTGTCCGGCAAGTTGTGGTACCAGTCGAATGTAACCCCTTCCAATACTCCGATGAACAACCGCATAAGGATGGCGTCGTCATGAGGCATATGGTCAGTTGTGACTTCGAAGTAGGTGATGTACCTGCTTGCAGATGTCTTCCCATTATACGGATTGATGTTGAATGGTTTTTATCTTGGTGGGAAGGGTACATCTCTCCACACAGCAGGATACGGTTGTCGTATCCTGAGGTCTTGGAAGTTTTCTCGGGCGTGGAACATGGCCTGGAGCTCCTGGACCTCTCTTCTTGCCTTCCTGCCTCGTCTGCAGCGGTGGTAGCCGATATTTCAGGAGGATTATCACCCGAGTTTGGTGCAGCTGAGTTCGAGTCCACATTGACCGTGGGACCTAAGCTTGTTTAGCCAGGCATCCTTTCTTGTAGAGTTGGAAGGTCCACTTTGATCTCGTCCACGGACTTGACCAAGGCATGAAGTATGGCCTCCTGGGTGTCGATGCGTTGGCGATCACTGGGACCATCTTGGTTATTATCCGTCATCAATACCGTCCTCACATGAGGAGAGATGGAAGGAACGGTAGAGGACGTGCCCTCAGAGTCATACCCTTGTACAGAGAAGTCGTCAGGGTATGTGGGAATGTTCTCCTCTGGTTCAGACTCAGAAAGAGTGGTACCCCCAGCTTGAGAGTTGTGGACGTCCTCGGGGACGTCGGGATCTGCTGCATCTGTTGGGTGAACCATTTCCCCTGGATTATCTTCTTCGAACACCGGATTATCGTAGATGTTTGGAGGAGTGCTACCCCCGGCTCCAATGCCTCCAAGTGTGGCAGATTTTGTCTTTGAGCGGGTACCTTGGTAAACTCCTCCTGTAACGGTGGTAGACAACCGCTTAGAAGAGAGTTTCTTGGTTACGCTGGTTGAGATTTTCGGACTGGAGACATTTGTTTTCTTCCTTCTTCCACTGTCAGGAATCTTTAGAACAGAATTGCAGAAGGCGACGAGCAGCGCCTCGTCTTCTGAGCTTGGGTGTTGCAGCCGTTGGAAGACAGACCACCGGTCTTCTTGTACTGCCGCCTTGTTACAGCAGCAGTTGACAATAACTTGGGTGCATTGATGTCCCTGATAGGACTCTCTGTACACCAACTCTTCGTCTCTTTTCTTGTATTTGTGAAGAATTACATTGCGCAAGTCATCCGTTTTGTGGGCACGGGAGTTCTGAGCACATGAGTGTGTTAGCACACTGTCTGTTCCCTGATGTGGGGGTAGTACGAGTACTTGCCCCTGATCATTGTTGGGAGATTCTTGGTAACTATCCCGTTCGTTGGCCGCCGGGGGCTGGACACGGATAGTTTTATACAACTTTCCATCAGGGGCCCGCATAATAGTCAGCAGGATGCCCTGATAGTCAGAAGTTGGGACAGTTGTCTGAGCTCGATGAGCCCGCACTGCCCGAGACTTCTTTCTTCTAGCACCTGAGAGTGCATAGTAGGAAGAGTCTACGGAGATTGGCACATGAGAGCATCTGGGGTCCGGATCGCCTGAGAGGCGGTCGAAGACTGACCGTAAGCTGCATGGAGCAGATGGTATATGGCTGGGTTTGGTGGCTGTGCAGGCTGTCTGCATGCGGCTAGCATGTGTGGCCGCATGACCCTTCTGTATGCGGCTAGGAGCGGTGGCCACATGAACCTTCGGGATGCGGCTGGAAGTCGTGATCGTGCAGGCTGCCTACATGCGGCTGGCAATTTTTACCGTATGAGCTTTCTGCATGGGGCTGACTTCTGTGGCCGCATGAGTCTTCTCTATGCGGCTGGCGGTTGCGGCCGTACGAGCCTTCTCCATGCGGCTGGCACCCTTATGTGGCTTGGACCACATAGAGTTCCTCTTTGCCCCTGCAAGTCTAGCATCATAGTGTTTTCTTCTACTGGACTTGGGGACAGTAGAGTCCTCTATGGCCTGAAGTGGGGCCGCATGAGAGTTTTCTCTGCCGTCTTGAGCAACAGAGAGTACTTCTTTGAGAGTTTGGAGAGGAGCGAATGATTTGGGCCTCCACTCCCTGCGGGCCTTCTTTGTGCGGGCTCGCCGCTGGACCGGGCCAACGCTCCCGTCGGAGAGCATTTCTTCAAACGCCTGTTGGTCGAACCGGGCGACCAACATCTGTTGAGTGGAGCCAAGTTTGGCTGCGTCCGATTGCGTCACCAACTCCTCAGCCGTGGAGAAGTTAGTCCCCAGCAGAGTCGCCATCGTGCTTGCCATTGATTGTAAAAGTGCAGAACCATTTTATAGGAGGACTGAACTTAGACTCACAATACAAACTCGTTCGTACAAAGAAAGCCTAGGAATGAAAACCTAGGTACAATAATTTAAGTACGATTGTTTATTTTTGATTCTGGGGGGTGACGGTAGAGGCTCGGGAAAGCGACGACAGCTCTGCCTTATTCCTTGGACGATCAAACATAGCCTTGGCTCCGATGAAGAAATGCTCTTGGAATGTGTGGGAGACTCTTCTGTGCGTGCCTTTGTCTCTCTGTGTGTCCAGCCGTGGTCTCTCTCTCCTTTTTCCCCTTTTATAAGGGAATGTCACCTTGCTATTTATAGGAATCGGGTATGATCATTAGGGTTTGCAATGATTGCCCCTTTGAAAAGTCGGTGGTTTGGGGATTAATTACTATTTTCCTTGATCCTGTCTTGTTGGCAATTAATCTGGGCCGTTGATCTTGATTGCAATGAATCTGGGCAGTTAATGTTGATTACGCCAAATCTATATGGGTAATTAATGTTGATTGCCACGAATCTTCATAATTTATTATGACAAGCTCGGATCTCCTGCCACGTGTTCAATCTGCTTGATTGCAATAAATCTAATTTAATCTGGTTAATTATAGTGATTGTACTAAATCTGGTTGCTGGAATTTGTTGATAAATCTTGATTGATTTGGGTACCACGTGTCCAATCATCATTATACTGCGAGCTGTAGGGACACGAAGGAAACTGATCTTCTGCCATGTGTCCTAACCGCGAGCCACAGGGACAGGGTATCTTGACAGAGTCGCATGAAGGTGGCTTCTCAGGATTTAAACCGTATGAAGGTGGCAGCCGCATAGGTGTGGCCTTCAAAATCTGAGCCGCATGCGGGTGGTTTCCAACTAAACCGCATAAGGCTGGCCACGTATCAAGGCTGCATGGGCGTGGCCTTTCCGTATTTGAGCTGCATGGAGATGGTCCCACGATCCGAGCCGCTTGAGAGTAGCGGCCGTATGGGAGTGGCCCCCATGATCTGAGCCGCATAGGAGTAGCAGCCGCATGGGGGTGGCCCCATGATTCGAGCCGCATAGGAGTTGCAGCCGCATGGGGGTGGCCCCAATGATCCGAGCCGCATAGGAGTAGCAGCCACATGGGGGTGGCCTCAACCTGAACTGCATAAGGATAGCCACATGTCAGAGCCGCATGGAATGAAGTGCTTTGGAATTCGATGGATCGTGCCAGCTACAGAGATTTTCTTTATTTTCCTAGGAGCACGCCATTATGTCAGAGTCATCATTGCAGCTTTATGTCAGAGCTGTCAAACGTTCGTGTCAGAGCCGTCGCTTCGCATTAATTGAGCCAGCTGCATAAATTAATTTATGGCCAGTTTGTGAAGGACTTTTTGAACCGCATAAGGCCACGTGGCTCGCTGGGAGTTTCTGAACCGCATGAACTCTAATGGACGTTTGAGCCGCATGGAACTTCCCTGGTCTTGAGCCGCATAGGATGTCATGTTCATTTCCATGCTTCTACACTCCCCTCTTCGGAACATCTTGTCGCCACGGAGGCTATTCATCGGCCCGTACCCAGCTGGCAACACCGCGTACGCATCCCTGTCTGATCACTGTCGGTATTAGTCCGAGCCGCTTTCGTGAAGCTGATGTAACCAGGTTACATGACCAAGAGCGCGAGCACAGCCCACGATTTCTTGTCACTGAGCCTCTTCGACTCTGTTCAGTCGTTTCACAAATTACTTGAACAGGTATGGAGACAACCTTGACGACTTTAAATCTCTTCAATTAGAATCTTTTAGTTCGTATCATATGCAACGAAAATCGAGTTCCAAAATCAAGAAAAAAAACTCAATTTTTGGACAATAGAAACTGTTCCAACGTTCCTTGTTTGCGATCGATTTGCAACCAGATTATCACAAATTTTAGAAAATTGTTTCAACAAAGTTTTAGCTAACCTAACCGGGATCAAAACTAATTAATTAGTTTATTTTTGTGATTATTATATTCTATTCAAATTTAGTTTGAAGTTGACCAAAAATTTATTTTTAAAACATAAAAAAATTTTGATATATTGTCCGTTCTGACAATCCGGGCAATTTTTTTGCAACCCGTGAGCATCAAAAGACGCGTACGGATGTTGCTGACGTATGGGGTTTGACGAAACTGGAATTGGTTACGCGTGCATGACGAATTTGAGGCATATCCGTCAAAAATCACTATATCGGCCCCTTTGTAAACTAGCCCATAACTTTGTGCACATTTGTCACTTCGAGACGTATCTTGCACCATCTGGACGGTGTCATTTTTTTGGTCCTGTGTGCCATGTTTGGTTCGATTCGAAAAAGGTTGACCGGAACGCTATTTTGGCGGGCCCGTAACCCGATCCAACGAACGAAATTGTGCATGACCCACTAGAATCCAACTTCGGCATACAATTGGATTTATATCGTCAAACCGGACCTGTAGACATATAGTTTAATGACTTCAGAGACCGTAGGTACTAGCATGTTTTTTGGTACAAAGTGGGTCTAACGGCAGACATCGTTTTGATCCAAAATTATGATTTTGCTCCTGTGTACAGAATTGGACTTTTGGGTAGGTGCGTTTAGACATATCTTTTATATCAAAAATGTTCGTGGTATTTATTTCAGTATTTGGAGACAAATAAGGGAGTTTGACTCTTATAGCTCACTGAGTGGTTGGATGTTGTTGTTTTTGCGTGCTACCCCTAGCCAACTGGACCATTCTAAACACGATGGTATTATCTGTTTCACTAGCAAAGGCTCCAGGTGAGTATATTTCTGATAGTTTTCATATTTGATAACTTCAATGATTCATGTATTTCGTATTGTCTTACATTGATCTTCTACTGATTCTCGACACGATGGTTCCACGATGTAGTATGTATGGATTCCTTTCATGTTATATTTCATGATTACTATGTTCGTGTTCATGATCTTTTTGGATCCATTAGTACGAGTCGAAAGGGGAAATACATTAGTCGACATGTAAATATACCCAGAAATATTCTATTTGTCTATTCGTGTCTGATAGCAGTCGCATACTTCACGTGTGGGGTGTCAGATTTATCCCTTAGCCATTTACATGTCAAAAGTGTATTTCAACTCACTAGTTAGATGCAGTCTTGCTATATTACTATTTTTGTTTCAGTCATCGATTACTGTTACTTGCTTGTCTTATTACCGTGCTCTCTTGCTTTTACTCACATGTTTCATACCATGATTCTCTGTTTAATCCTTTCATCAAGTATTTAAGTATTATTTACTGTTTTATAGATTTTATCAATTATTGGAACTGCGGTCAGGATGTACTCCTTCCATTCCTGACTGAAAACCAATTTTTGAGGTTAGTCGCGGCTACACTTAGCATTAGGGAGATACGGGTGAGATTGAAGGTCAAAACCCTAGAAGACTAGTAGATAGTTGAGTTAGTTGTTTCCTATTTTGTGAGACCTTATATTTCGTTCAATGTAAAACTTATGAATATTGTAGTTAATTTAGTAATGTGAATAAGCAATAAAGATTATTATTTATGAGTATTTCTTTATTACGGGTTTGACAACGTACTACCGCTGACACTGCGACATAGGCTGGAATTAGATGCGCACTCGTATCTCGAAAAGCGGGTGCGGGTCGTGACAAAATATCCCTTAGTGGCCCATGCAGGTCAGTTTTTGCAAAATTATGCGAACTCATGGTAGTGCCATGTTAGTCGTAATACTGCGAGCCTGCGACTAGGAATTGCTCATTCATAATTATGATCGATTTAGGAGAATGACTAGGACTAGGAGTCCCTCATCCTTTTGACTATTGGGTAGTTGAGGTTGCTATATAGCCCATGTGATTTAGGTAGGGATTTATTGAATTCCTATTGGATACTTGAGGAAATTCTCCTAGAAGAATATTGTTGTATTTAATACGAGGTTATGACCCAAGGTGGGTAGACTTTTCGCTTGGTAATTTAGGCCTCCCTAGGATTCATTTCCTAATCATTTCTGCAATTTTATTTTCACCCCTCTAATCACAATCATCATATCATAAAAGTCGTATTGCCTATTTATTTATCATTAGCCATAGTAATCTATTTTTCTAAGAGTCAATATTTTAATTCAAACTATTATGTTTGAGCCTAACATGATCGAACAATCCATATATTTATTCTGTGTTTGTTTTGTTGAAATTCAAGATATATATATATATATATATATATATATATATATATATATATATATATATATATATATATATGTTTTTTCATAAAGCTAGGAGGCGCTGCTCTTACGCCTCCAACACTTTTTGGGCGCCCTTGTTTAGGTCATCTTCTGGGTCACTCGCGCTTCCCCTAATCGATTAAAATTTGACTTAAATAAGGATTTATGGAATTTACAAATATTTTTCGAAAGTAATTATTATTATAGAATGCCTTAGTCATGATTAAGTTTTGAGGTGCTGACTTGAAATCATGGCACGGATAGTGTAGTCGGGTGCTTTGACTAGTGTATTAGCCATGCCAGGGGAGGCCTGGCCATAGTAGTGTCCCTACTAGGAAAACCAGTCAAAGTTGCGACTTAACCTATATAGAAGATTTAATTAGTTATTAATTAGATTATTGACTTTTAAGAGACCCGATTTTACCAAACCAGCCAGTACTTGGCCCGATCCAAACCCAAACCCATGTAGACAGGTAGGGCGTCCAGAGACGTCCATGCAGGTGTAAATTGATTGTATAAGTATATACTTTTGTATTTTATTGGACTATAAATATTTTTCCTAAAATATTTGATATATATATATAAAATATAAGAGTTATTTGATATTAAATTATTATTTTATTTTGGAAATATGATAATTTTGCTAAATATACTTTTAGAGTTTTTTTGGGAATAATAGGCTAGAAATTGTGCACGGCCCAGCGGAATCCAACTTTGACATACGGTTGGGTTCATATCGTAGAACTTGACCGGTTGACATATAGTTTGATAACTTTAGAGACCATATGTACTGGCACACTTTTCGGTGTAAAGTGGGTCCAACGTGGGACATCGTTTTTGACCTAAAATTATGATTTTGCCCCTGTGTATAGAATTGAACTTTTGGGTAGGCATTTTTACACATATTTTTTATATCAAAAATGTTCGTAATATTTATTTCAGCATCCGGAGACAATTATGGGAGTTTGATTTTTGTAGCTCGCTAAGTGATTGGATGTTGTTGGTTTTGCGTGCTACCCCAAGATAACTGGACTATTCCGAACACGATGGTATTATCGGTTTCACCAGTAAAGGATCCCAGGCGAGTACATTTCTGATAGTCTTCATATTTGATAACTTTTATGATTCGAGTATTTAGTAATGTCTTACATTGATCTTTTGTTGATTCTCGACACGATGGTTACACGATGTAGTTTGTATGGATTCCTTTCATGTTATATTTTGTGATTACTATGTTCGTATTCATGACGTGTTTGGATCCATTAGTACTAACCGGGCGGGAAACACATTAGTTGATATGTAAATAAACCGAGAAACATCCTATTTGTCTATTCGTGTCTAATAGCGGTCGCACACTTCATGTACGGGGTGCCGAATTTATCCTTTAGCCGTTTACATGTCGAAAGTGTATTTCAACTCACTAGTTAGATACAGTCTTGCTATATTACGGTTTCTATTTCAGTCATTTATTACTGTTACTTCCTTGTTTTTATTACCATGCTATCTTACTTTTACTCACATATTTCATACCATGATTCCTTGTTTCATCCTTCCGTTATCTATTTCAGTATTATTTACTATTTTATAGATTTTTTCAATTATTATAACTGATGTTAGAAGTACTCATTCCATTCATGACTGGAAACCAATTTGTCAGGTTAGTCATGGCTACTCTTAGCATTGGGGAGATACGGGTGAGATTGAAGGCCAAAACCCTAGAAGACTATTATATAGTTGAGTTAGTTGTTTTCTATTTTGTGAGACCTTGTTTTTCATTCAATGTAAAACTTGTGAATGATGTAATTAATTTACTAATGTGAATGAGCAATAAAGATTATTATTTATAAGCATTTATTTATTACGGGCTTGATATCGTACTACCATTGACACTGCGGCGTTGGCTGGACCTGGACGCACACTCGTATCCCGAAAAGCGGGTGCATGTCGTGACAAAGTGCCCCTGTACACAGGCATTCGAAACTTATAGGAAGGCCTTGGAGTTCCTGCACCCAGGCAACAAGGGACTTAGAGGCCCTGTCTTGTGCAGGTATGAGGCAGTGGGTCTTAGGCCATGTGCCTTGCAGGATGTGTGCAGCCCTACACAAGCAAAGAATTTCATGTGGCAGCAGGGCAAGTTTTTCCTTGCACAGGTGAGAGCTTGTGTCCCTGCACACAAAAAGGACACTTGGTGTGCACAGGTAAAGGAGTTTGCAACCCTGTGCATTGCACAGGTAAGGATCTGCCCTTGTGTAACCTACTGCACATGCAGTAGCAGCAGGGTCTTGGAACCTGTGTTGCACACAACAGAGGAAAAGGGCAGCAGGCCATTGGCCGTGCACACACATGTGTGTGCATGACTGACAGGTATAGGTTGTGTTCAGATTTGGATTGGGAATGGTATGAATCAAATTGTATAAGATACAAGTGAGTATTATAAGGTTATGTGTAGGAGAGGTTAAGTAGGTAGTTGTTTTGGAAGGTAGGTTGAGTGAGGTACTGGTGATAAACTAGACAAGGATACTATGTAATATGCTAAATGCTAGAAATGATTACACCAAGGAATGCGTATACTATTGTAGCATTGATCTATATATTGTAAGGTATTAACTATATAGATTTTATATAGTAAAATTATATGATACTTGGTATCCATAGAAACTCGTCTGACTTAGAAACCCAGTATTAGCAAGATATTGACCAAGAAAAACCTAGAATGACTTGGTTTTACCTATTATGGGTTACTATAAGTATATAGACAAACCAAGTGGATAATGTTGAATCCAGTTGACCTAGTTTGAACCTAGTTTGACTATTTTGGCCTAATTTGACCTAGTTTGACTATTTTGGCCTAATTTGACCTAGAGGTGGCTTGAATACCTAGAAATTAACTAGTTTAACTTCATTACCATTACAAAACACTGTGTTGAAATGATATTCCATATTTAGGTCTTTGAGACACCGGGACGGACAATATTGATATCCATTGCTCTAGACCACAGGCGAGTACATTCTTTGATAGTTTCCATTATTTGTTGATTATTATAATTCTGGTTCTAGTATTGTAGTACTTGATTCCCTGACACAATGGAAAGACGGATTGGTTTATTTTCTTGCGGCACGTTGTATCTTACTTGTCTGGCCTCTAGTTTTGGAAACACCTACTAACAGCATATACTTTATCTTACGGGCCTTGTACTTGATTTGCTTGTCGGAACTAGGGTTTATTGTACTAATCGGGCATAAAAATACTTGAGTAGACATATAAAAATTCATAAATATGCTGGAATCACCCCTTACTGGTCTAATCTGGAACGATAGCAGTCACGTACCTTACGTGCGATAAGCCGTATTATCCCTAGCCGTTTACATGCCAAAAAAGGTATTTTAAAACACTAGTATAGTTATAGTCCTGCTGGACTTACTTTATACCTCTTGACTGGACTCACTATATATATTCATGTTGGACTCACTTTATACCTCTTGAATGGACTCACTATATATATTCCTGCTAGACTCTCTTATATTTTTTTGTTGGACACACTATGTATCTTAGTTGGTTATCTTGTACTTTACAATCTTTATTACCATATTTCTTGATTCATTTTGTTCATCTTGTTATTATTCTTTAGTTGGTAGCTGCTCTTTATATTTTTTGTCCTTATTTTATTACTTGCTCATCATGTACTACTTGCTACAACTGCTTTATAGTTTTCATCATTAATTGAAACTGCTGTTAAAGGTGTGCTTCGCTCCAATCCTGACTGGATATATTTTTCAGTTGACGAGCTCGAGAATAAATGCCCTACATATTACGGTGCTCCGGAGACCCGAGGAGTGGATCCCCCAGCAGAGTAGTTTAGCCTTCCTAAATGGATGCTAGTTAGATAGTATCGCTATTCCTAGATTTGTCTCCAGTTTTGATATATTTGAGACTTGTTATATTTATTCGGGATATTTACGTATTTATAGACTTCTAGACTCTGTTGTATTTGACTTATGATATTAAATTCTATTTTATCATTTTATTTTCTGTCTATTCATGCTATCATCTCCCTTAGATATCTGTGATTGAGTATATTTATTAGATGTTATATTGTTCCTCTGTGCAGAAATGAGATATATTATTGACAGGTTGTATTTCATATCTGTGGACTATTCAGATAGTACTGTGACCTATACAGCGTTCTACCGTCGATGCTACAGCGTAGGCTGGACATACCCACGTACTCATGCCCCTATACCGGGTGTGGGTCATGACAAAAGTAATTTTCCTGCACCAATTTCTAATTAATGTGTAGAGGAAAACTACTTGCATTTTTTCCTGTGCTTTTTGGTTTAAAGTGTTTCAAAATCATGTGAAAATTTGAAAACTTTGAAAGGGATCTTATAGAAACATATAAAATTTCAATACTCTGCAAAACATACGTAGGAAATAGAGGCAATTTTGTTTAAACTAAAATTTAAAGTACTATAAGGCATGTCAACAAAAAGTTTAAATAGACTCCCACATACATAGCCTTTTCCGTTTAAATTACCGTCTAAATAGTACAATGCTATCAGACTCAAATGCAAGTTTGTAACCATTATTATTCAATAAATAACCATAAATTAAATTTTTTTGCTGTCCAGTACGTGTTGCACATTATGTAAAGGAATAATCTTTCCCGAGGACAACTCTATGTTCACTCTTTCCTTTCCAAGCACTCGAGTTTCCATAGTTACTAATTCACCTTCATCAACATATCCGTAAGAGGAAAAGAATCAATATATGGGCATACATGGATATTGGCCATGTATCAACCCACCAGTTAGTATGCTCATACGAGGCCTCAAAAAAAGAACATACGGTTGTAAACATCTAATCGCCGATAGATTTGGTCCCGAGTATGACAACGTGAGCTTGAGGAATAACATAAGCATATGTAGAAGCTCGATGATCAGGATTCTGAAATCCCTGACCTTTCTTCTTGTGGTGGTATTTCCTAACCAAGTGGTAAGGCTTACAACAGTTGTAACATTCCCACTTTATCCTGTTATCATTCCCAATCATATGTTTTATCTTAATGAACCATTTCTTTGCAGGATTCTTGTTCTGGTGTTGTTCCTTTGTTGATAGGGTTGGCCCTTAGGCTTTCTCTTGGATTCAATAATATGTAACTTTACCTCGAATTCAATACTAAGCGATTTCTTATCCTTAGTCCTAATCTCTTTCTATTGCAAAGAGATACAAATAGGTCATCTAAGGATATGGGTTCCTTATTGTGTTTTAGTTTTAAACCAAAATCTTTCTAGGATTGAGGAAGTTTATTGATAAAAGGAACAATCAGAAAATCTTCAGTGACATGTCCTTTGAGAGATCTTGTGTATGATAGTTTACAAGGAATTAATCTCTTCAACAACAGAACACTCATCAACCAATTTTAATTCTAAGAACCTGTCTACTATGTATATTTCAAAACCTACTCCTTCATTGGAGTACTTTTTATCGAGAGCTTTCCAAAGTTCTCTAAATGTGGCAGTCGTGGAATAGATGTCATATAACGTGTCAGACAGGCAAATAAGAATTTTTTCGTAACAAATAAAATTTGTTTCATTATAGGATTATAATTCATATGTTTTGGCAGGTTTGTGTAAATCATGTAGGGTTTCAGGTTCTTTGAGAACCTTAGACAGTTTCAGGCAGGTGAACCAGTAGGTCATCCAATATTGCCACCATTTAAATTCAGACCATCAAACTTCTACGAATTTTAGGAGTTATAAATGTTGGCCGACAGTTCTTCTATGGAGGTGTTCATCATGCAAATAGAAATTTTGACAAACAGAAGGTAAACAGAAGCTACAAAAAATTATATTCCAAGATTGTTGGACAAAATTCCTAATGCATGCAATCGGAATATGTAGAAATTTTGCCCATACGAACAGTGCAATTGGTTCATGGTGATCTATCCTCGAGGTACAATAAATCCTTTTGATCTACAATATTGTGCACCTGGTAGTGAATCCCACGAATGATCACAACATTGCGCAGGAAAGAAACTGGATGTAAGAAGAGTTAGACGGAGGACAAGAATGGTTCTGGTTACTTTTTTCTCTTTTGTATGAAAATACTAAAGGTTGTTTTCGAACGAGAGTTTTTTTTTGTTATCCGTAAAACAAATAACCACATTTTTTAAACATGTCATCTGGATCGTTTCTAGGATGCCCGTTCTCTACTAATCCTATAACAGGAGTACGTGTGTGAGAATAGGTCTGCGAAAGACAAACAACATAAACAAGATTTAAAAAGAAAAGAAAAAAGAATTACATAATTACCTTCATACCCCTACCTGATTCGCGGCGTACAAGCGTGCAAAGTGCTAAGTTCACTACTAATAAATGCGTAAAAAATGCACATTTTATCGTGCACTCGCTCGCAGGTTGGATGGGATAGACCCATATCCTCCGCAAAATCCACTTACCAACTAAGGATGGAAAAAAAATATAAGCACAGAAGATTTCTATCTCCTATCCCATGTAGGACTAAAAAAATATGCCTTTTTGAATCACATGTGAGTTGCTTCACAAGCAACAAATCCAATAGGATTCGAGGATAGTCTAACCGAAGTAGTCTGGTGCTGCCAGAGGATGCTAGTTCATGACGATGGGCTGACAGTGATGATGGATTTGGTCATCTTCTATGAAAAATATGTCCCAAAATGGGATCACAAGTATCTGTCTCTCCGGTTGCAGCATGACACAGTTCATCAATACGACAGGCCTCTAGTTCACGGGAAGAAGACAGGGGCCGAGTCATCTGTTTCAATGTGCGAGTGCTGACGCGTCGAAGCGTAAGATGATAAGAAACTCACTCGACTGGTTACAGTTGACGGATTAGCGCATGCAGCCTCGGGCTCGCTCAAGGGCGGGTTCCCATCGGCTCGACAATAGCTAGAGACACGGAAGAGGGAGAAGATGATTGTGAGAGAGATGAGTTTCTATTATAAATGAGTACATATATATAGTATGTAATTGGATATGAATACAAAATAGGATACGATTTAAGTTTAAATTATAATTGTTCTACAATATATATATATATATATATATATATATATATATATATATATATATATATATATATATATATATATAGGATACGATTTAAGTTTAAATTATAATTGTTCTACAATATATATATATATATATATATATATATATATATATATATATATATATATACAATTCTTTAATACATCCCATGTAAAAATTTGTATCGATACATCCCAAATCTGAATCATTGGATGTTGATCCAATGGTTCAGATTAAAGCCGAAGTCAAAGTAAACACCTTTCATAATTTTCAATGCATTTTCAATGCAATTGTTTGGGATGTATTGATACATCCTGTGTATTGTAGAAGGACCATATATATATATATATATATATATATATATATATATATATATATATATATATATATATATATATATATATATATATATATATATATATAGAGAGATATATATATATATATATATATATATATATATATATAGAGAGAGAGAGAGAGAGATATAAATAATTAGGGAAATACCTTAAGGATATTGGATTATATTTGTGTAGATTAGGATAAGGAATGAATAAGGGGTTTGAAACCTTAAATTGATCCTTTGTTTCTAATAGGGGAGATCGAGTCATTGGAAGAAAGGCAATAAACAACAGGTGAATGTTCAGTAAATCTTAGTAATTAAGTAATTTAGTTCATTAATAAAAAAATTCTTTTACTTAGCCGCAGTAGTCCCTATATATAAATACAAAATATATATACGTATTGCTTGTATATCCTAATATAGTAATATATATCTTAAGGGAAAATCATACATACTTATGTATGTATGCCTTACATATGTACATAATTGCTATAAACTATTCACATGTATTAATGAACTTAAATGTGATGGCATATGGCTTAGGCACTAAGGTAAATGTTAATTAAAAAAAAACAAATTCATACAAATCTAGAATAAACAAATATATATATATATATATATATATATATATATATATATATATATATATATATATATATATATATATATATATATATAAGTAAAAAAATATATATATATATATATATATAAAAGTATTAAAATAAAATCCAAGAAATTCAGAAATCTAGGACAGGGTGTTTACATCCATCTCTTCTCCTAAGTTTCATTATCAACTTTGACTCATGATACTTTGAACCCAAAACTCTATTACCACACTTTTGGAAATAAAGCGCGAAAACTATTCTCCCAAACCAAAAAGATTACGAAAGATCTAACCAATAAAAAGAACATAAACTAAACCACCAATACCACACAAAAGCTAAATACAAACACAACAATTTTTGGTAGGGAAAACTCTTACAAAAAAAGCCACGGGATGATCGGAGTCCAACCCTGAAAAGCATCTACTTTTGAATTAGAGTATTACAACCTCTACAAGATTTTTACTGATCCAACCAGATCACCATGACTACTTAGACGATAAAAATAGATTACAGACTTCCGGAGAACAAAAACAATGACAAAAATTATCCGAACTTGTCTCTCCTTCAATATAGTCTTCAATCCCTTCTTTTTCTTCTCCAAAAGATGTAAGATTCAGTCTTTTATTGGATTAGGGTTAGAAAAACCTAAATATATACCCCTCAAACCCACAACCAATTAGGACCATCCACATGATCCACTAGTATATAAATTACCCAAAAATTGAGCTTCAGCCCCGACTAGCGGTATATTAACAGTATATCAGCGGTATGGCACCAGTTTACCAAGTCGATGAATCAGAAAAATGTGCAGAAAGTTGAGCTGCAGCACCGGCTAGGGGAAGATTGGCTTAAACGTGAGGATACTTAGGCAACTCTAGAGGGGATGGGGGAATATAAGGCAATAAAATAATAATCCCTTATTAAAAAAAACTTGAAGGCAGTCTACCAACTAAATAATGAATAGTAAAGTACATATATATGAAATAAAATATAATTCAGAATAGAAAACACATACACTGCGATGTAATTTGGTTTCCGTCGTGGGGGACTAATCTAGTCTCTAGAACTCTTACTCGATGTTAATCCACTATCTATGAAAATACATGTTTTTATCTAATGGCTTGCAACTTCGTACGGATACCTCATGCTTTGATCCGAAGGGCACGATAACTTCAATAGCCACAAGCTTTTGATATAAAAAATATGTCGACTTCAAACAACAAGTGAAAAGAGCAACACTTTAAAATTAAAGTTTTACAACTCAAACATACTTCTAACCAAGATTTTAACTTTGGCACAGTAGAGGGCTGGGAGTTGGTTTCTTGGTGATAGAAAGGTTAAAGCTTAGAATAGATATGAAGGTTTAGAACGAATTGGTGTATTGGTGAGTTTCAAGTGAAGAATTCAAGCTCTATTTATAGTCTAGCGGGGAGACAAAGTTCGAGCAGAGTACGGTCCCCTAACGTTCATAAATTCAAACATTAGAATCTTGATCTTCAGGAAGAGGAGGCTGACGATGGAATTAGTTTTTATCCTGACCGAGTTCGGATAGAGTTTGGGTAGAACTATGTCTGAGTTCGATCACCCTGTTTCTAGCAAGTTTTTAGTTTGGGTTTAAGCTTGTTTGAGTGGACTTAGATTGGTTAAGCTTCCTAGTGCCAACTACGAACCCTATGTACATTTGGTCATATAAAATAAATAAAAAAAATACATAATAAAACATAAGTACACGAGCAGGCTATACACTTCTTGAATGATGATTTTTTTCTCTTACATAGTCATCCAAAGGTAAATTGGTCTAAAAATTTGGATACCTTTCAGGGTTTTCGCCCCTAAACCCCCACGAGCGGTGAGCACGACGCCCCAGAGATGTCATTGGAAGGTTCAGAAAAATCTTCTGCTATAACTCCGTCTTTGGCTTGTCATGTATTCTTCATTGCATATGTCCAAGTTCGATTTTGCTTACTCGTTTGCAAATACATGTTAGACGAACAAAGCAGTATGATACATTTAATGAACATTTAGGACAATGTTAAGTTTAATTAGCAATACTATAGTATTTGCATCAGTATTAGTGATATCATAATGTTAAACTTAATCGATTAGCCATAATAAAAAATATGATAAAATTATTGGGCTAAGAATCTCTCCCTTTTGATAATGGCAAATCGGTTAAATTTAATATATACATATATATATATATAATAAAAATTAATAAATATATATATATATTAAGCAAAGCTAACTTTATTAAAGTAATAGGCACAAAATGCCGAAGCCTATACAAGTAAGCGCGCTCAATATGGTAAGAGCAAAAGAAAACAAACTGCACGGAACGTGCACAAAAGGGGGACGGGTCTCGACGACAGCGAAGGCACGAGAACCCGAAAAATAGCTAAGCAAGGGCCTCCCAGAAAGTGTTGGAGGCATGAGAGCAACGCCTCCTAACTTTGATAATTTGTCTGATCACCTCTCTGTACAATTAGGGAGGGTGAGTTGACGGCCTTCATATCTGACTTTGTTCATGTTCTTCTATATGACCCAGATGCCAGCAGCTACGATGATTTGATATCCGTGGAAGTGGCCCCAACTGGTCAGGAGATCGTGGAAGCCCCAGTCGGGGGGCAAGGCTCAGTCTATGATGAAGATTGAACCAAATCTGAGTCGCCAGCTCACCAGAAAGTAGGACATGCTCTACCGATTCCAAAGAGTGCTTGTAACACCCAGTTTTCCAAATGAGGGTAATTTTGGAATTTTATATTTTAATTTATTTAATTATGATATTTAAATGATAATATGATTTTTGGTAATTTTTTAATTATTTTAAAACTATTTAAATCATGACTTATGATTTTGGTGTTTGACTAGTGTAACCTTAGAGCCTAGTCATGTGATTAGGATGTTTGACTAGTACATTCTAGCCTAGAGGGTATTTTGGCCATTTTAGGATTTATTTAAATTTATTATGATTTATGGGAATTTGTGTGAATTTTATATTAATTAAATATGGCTATGTGTTAAGTTAGTCATGATTAGTTGAGACTTGTAGACTAACCTAGAGCTAACCCTAGTTAGTGGGTCATGGTTAGGCCAAGTGACTCTAGTCTAGCCTAGCTTGGGACTTGGTTTAGTCATTTTTGTAAAGGATTAGGAAGTCATAAGTCATGGCTTATGGTTTTAGAACCTTGATTAAGTTTAATCTATATTTAGCCTTTGTAGCTTGGCCCAAGGCCCAATAATTTGGCTAAGCCCTCACACTAAACCCTAGTGGCCGGCCACACCCTCTACCTAGGGATTCCCACCATATAAAATCCCTCCCAAATCTAGGGTTGCCTCTTTTCTTTAGGAAGAGCCCTAATTTCAAGGAGGTGAGTTCATGCCTAAATAATTCATTATAAATCCATTATAGGTCCTAAAATCCCCAAATTAGTTGCATTAGTTTCTAATACTGTCCTTTTTGCTGTTATGAATGATTTGGTTCAGTTTGGAGTTGATTAGAAGTGATTGGGATACCAAGCAAGGAGCTAGCAAGGAGACTTTTCCATTAAAAGTTCAACAAGAGGTATCTTCATCAAATCTCCATAAAATTTCATTTAGTCTTCATGTATAGGAAGCCCTAAGAGTCCCCCTAAGGTCTGGATAGGTTTCGTGTCCAGTGTCGAATGATTCGTGTCCATTCTGGACACGTATTAGAACACTGGACATGGTGTTCGACAGAATGCCACAAAGGGCATGTCGATCCATTTTGCCTATTGTTTTTGAATAAAAAATAGGTTTCTGATCTAGCTTAGGGTTCCCTGTCTTTGTGTCCTGGTTTTCGTGTCATCTTGTATCATTTTGATGATGTGGGCACGTGCGCGCACACGGTCGCGCGCTGCTGCAGGGATCCCCTGCTACTCGGGTCCTGTAGCGGACACGACACGCAACTATGTGACACAAAACTCGACACGAGGCAAGGGGCACTGACTGACACGCCATGTGTCAAGTCCCACGTGTCCCCGTGTCGTGTCGAGGGAGATATTAATCCCACACGGGGATTTGCCTGTGGGCGTGCACTGTGGGTTTCCCCCACTGACACGGGTCTCGTGTCCGACCCTGACACTTCGTGGACACAGGCCAGTGGGCCCATGAGGTAGCCCTATAGGTGGGCTACCCATGTGTGTCACCACGAGATCCATTCATGTCCTGTGTCGTGCACACGACACAAGTGCACGTGTGCACGAGATAGTGCACTGGCAGTGCACTGTATGTGTATCACTTTGTGATTCTTGTTGTGGACACGCCGTGTCAGGCTTTGAAGACACGATTGAGTTGTGTGGGGTTGTGCACGAGGGTTGTATTCATTTTTTCCAATCATTAGCTCATGATTAATTAATTTGCCATTCAATTTCTCTTTTAAAACCAGTGTTCTGATACTATTACACATTACCTGTCAGTTTCCAGTTCTAAATTGATATTGTTCTATGATTTTAATCCTAGTATTGATGTTAATTGCTGAGCTTAGACTCTAATCATGTTTCCTATATACATTGTCTTGCCATGATGGAAATGTTGGTGTTAATTTGTATCATGAACTGATTTTACTAGTTTACTGTTTAATGTTCTTCAATTTGATTTTTTGACTCTAACTAAGTTATCCAAATTGCAAATCTGAGATTTGATTGAATTATATTGATGCTCAGTGAGTAAATTGCCATGTTTAATTCTTCATTTCTTCTTTACTGCCATCATTCAAATTCAGTGTTCCTAACTAAATCTGGGTTGATTCTAACTAGTTCTCTGAAATTGGAAATCTGGGATTGGATACTCCAGTTTAATGTGAATGAGGATGTGTTACTTTGTCACACCATGCCACTATTGCACTAGTTAACTCATTACAATGTCTTCCCCATATTGCCAATATTTGATTACAATGCTACTATTAAATCTGGATTTTGTGAGGACTGTTAAGCTATTGGAAACTGAGATTTAGAGAACAATGAATTGGGTTCCCTTCCTTTTCCTTCACTGTTGGTTAATTCCAGTTTTTCATACTACCACACACACACACATATTTACACAGAACACATCACACACTCACTGATATTTCCTGCATTATTACCTGCTGTACACACACTCTTCATTGATGTATTTCCTGCAACAGAGCACACTGTTCACACACATTCTCTTTCTCTCTTCACTGTTTGGGAAATTACTGCATATACATGTGACACTGCTCATTTGTTCACTATTATTCCTGCACACATATTAGACAATGTTCACACACACACACTGATTTATATAGCCTGTACTGCCTATGTACACACACACACAACAAGTTAACACCTGTCCTATTACACAACCCTTCATTCCTGCACTTTGACACATTATACACACAAGCACACCCCCTCCCTGTTACTTCCTGTCCACACACATTTCATGTGTCACACACTAGCTCTCTCTCTCTTTCTCTAATTTCTAAGCTTTACATGTAGGCCATGTTGTTTAGGCATATACAATGTCTATGTGTATAAATTGTGTGAGTGTATATATATCTATATATATATATTTCCTTGTAGCTAGTGTTGTAGGTTTACATTTAGCCTAGATTGTGTACTATATTGTGTGATGTTCATATATGGGTGTAATAGTGAGGTTGTGACTTGCTAAGGGTTCTAGAAATTAGCTAAGCTACTTTGTGATATAACTAATATAGGCTTGCTTAGCCTTGATAGGAATGGTGCTAGCTAGTATAGATTGGAATAGCCTAGTTTAGACTCAACTAGACTTGGTTGACCTAGTTTGACTTCTAGGGTTGACCAGAGTTGATCAAGAGTTGACTTTGGCCTAGATTGACTTAGAATCATGTAGAATGCATAGTAGGACTTCATTATACCATTTTGGACTTGTTGTGACTTGTGCTGTTCTATAGAAGACAGACACCACTCCTCGGACAGTATATTCTCTTCAGACACTCAGGATATCAGGCGAGTACATTCTCTGACCGTTTCATACTTGTATGGATTTACATTCTTGCTCTAGATTATTGTACTTGATGCTGACACGATCTTTATCACGGATTGGTACTATATGGATCTTCTTCTGAGATGTTATCTCCTTGTATTCACTAAGTACATATTGTGATGTGTGTTTCACTTACATGTTGTATTTATTGAATACCCTTATCATTGTACACTCATTGTGCATATTGTACTCTCAGTATCACATTGAGCCATTGTACAAGCCATTGTACAAGTCATTGTACAAGCCATTGAACAAGCCATTGTATAAGGTAACGTAACTGAATTGGATCCTTGTGTATTGATTGGGGAGGGAGAGTAGAAATGGTTATGTGATCAATCGTATTGTATAAGAAATTGTATATGTCCATTGTACACCCACGTACAAAGGAGTCCCATTTTATTGTATAACCTAACCCGTTTACATAACCATATTGTGCTCTAAAATCACATGTTCCTTACAGTTCTTACTTATCATATTTAGATATTTCCTTTTATCAAATCTCTACTGTTTTTCATATATCTTCTTCTTTCAGCGTTTCATGTACTTTACTCTATTGCATGCTTTATATTTCTTAACTCGATATGAACTGCGTGAGATGTTTTGTGCCCGCTTCCGTCCTGACTGGACCTGTTAAAATTTTTACAGAGGATGATGAGGAACCCTGCACCCCCTTACTTGGAGCTTGCCTAGTTGACACTCGCGACCTGGACCCCAGGGGAGGTTCAGGCAGCTACTGAGGACGATACCTTGCGTAGTATAGTTAGTTTAGACTGTTTTCCTTTTTATGTTTAGTTGTTGTTCTTGATTCAGAGTTTGTATATTTTAGAGATGATAAGACTTGTATCTCTTTTCTGTTGTACCTCAGTTGAGGATTTCTTATCTATTTCATCGTGCTACATTCTACCTTAGATTGTGATTGGATTGTACCTCTGTGTTGGCCTCCTTATGGAGAGTATTCATATTATGCTAGTTATAGTTCATGACCTAGAACAGCGTTCTACCACCGACACTACGGCGTAGGCTGGGCGTTGTTACGTTCTCGTACCCTCACAGTGGGTGCGGGTCGTGACAGTGCTCCACACAGTAGTGGCATCCGGACGCGAGGCTAAATCTGAACGCTCTGATAGAGTCGTTCGTAGGTAGCGTTCGGCGTAATGCACGCCAGATAAGGATGGACCATTTAGTGGGGATACAAGAATGCCAAAACTGAGTGCACGAGGTATACAGTACGCCACTGCCTCTTGCAACAATTTTGGTAGAAGATAGAGTAAACCTCCCGCACAGGTTGGGGGACCATCTCCATGTATCGGGGGTGTCAGTGATCAGGAGGTTAGCGGCAAGGAGACCGTCGACCGCCGGCTGCCCGATCCAATTTCTGACCTTCTTTCAATTCCATCCGGAACTATCCTCCCAAAGATCCCTAATGTCACAACCCCGCGGTGTACGAACGTTGGGCTGGATGGTGTTCGCCCCAAGACACTGTTCTAGATATGCCGATGATCGCCCGCCACCCAATATAAGACGGACTAAAGGTTCAGCGAGGATGCATCCCCGAGTTATACGATGCCACGATGTCGAAGATATGTTGTTGGTGGCTGCCTCCGTCAGATGGGAGAACCTGGAGTATCTGGCTCTCATAAACCTCATCCATAGCGAGGTCTCTGATATAAATTTCTACCACAGCTTCATAGAGCATGCGTCCACGATGTGGACCAGTCTGCTGAATCCCAGACCTCCTTCTTCTGTGGGTTTGGCCATGGTATCCCAGCGGGCCAAGTGGTGTTTGTCCTTGCCATCGCTATGACCCCAGAAGAACTTGGCAAAAAGGGCTTCGAGAGAGTGTAGGACTTTCTTGGGAGGGAAGTAGACTGCTAGGGTGTATAGCGGGATGGAAGAGAGAACATGTTTGACCAGGATCATCTTGCCCCCAGGGGAAAGGGTTACATTGTGCCATCTCGCGATGAGTTTGTGGATCTTGTCTACAAGGTGTTCGTAAATGACCGAGTTCGTCTTCTCGTACACCAGCGGGCAGCCCAAGTACAGGAACGACGGATAGGCCGTGGCGAATGAGGTCACGTTGGAGAGCTCCGTTGAGCGGGATCTGTCAGTTTTGTGATGGGTATAGATAACACTTTTGCTGTTATTGACTCGCTGTCCGGAGCATCTGGTGTAACGTTCGAGCGTATTAAGAACCACCTCGATCGATCCAAAGTCTCTAGAGGAGAAGATAAGGACATCATCCACGTACGCTAGGTGAGTGATAAGCGGGCAGCCAGTAGTGGTATGGAAGTGGTGGAACCCGGGCATTTTGGGCATGCTATTGAGGCTTCTGATGAGAGCTTCAGCCCAATAATAAAAATGGTGGAAGATAGGGGGTCCCCTTGTCTAACCCCATGGGTGGATCGGAAGAACCCTGCGGCCTGGCTGTCACGACCCGTACCCACTGTGAGGGTATGAGAGCGTAACAACGCCCAGCCTACGCCGCAGTGTCGGCGGTAGAACGCTGTTCTAGGTCATGAACTATAAATAACATAATATGAATACTCTCCATAAGGAGGCCAACACAGAGGTACAACTCAATCATAATCTAGAGAGATAGGATATGGCACGATAAAATAGACAAGAGAATCCTCAACTGAGGTACAACAGAAAAGAAGTACAAGTCTCAACATCTCTACAATATACAACTCTGAAACCAAGACAACAGCTAAACATGAAGAGAAATAGTCTAAGCTATCTACACTATGCAAGGTATCATCCTGAGCAGCTGCCTGAACCTCCCAGGGGTCCAGGTCGCGAGTGTCATCTAGGCAAGCTCCAAGTAAGGGTGCAGGGTTCCTCATCATCCTCTGTAAAATTTTCAACAGGTCCAGTCAGGACGGGAGCGAGCACAGTACATCTCAACAGTTCATAGCAGGTTAGAAAATATAATCATACAGTAAAGTAAGATATAGATACTGAAGGAAATGCAGTATGTAATCAGAGAGAGAACTGTAATAGAAATATCTACTATACATAGAGAACTAATAGTGACTAGTGAGTTAGAGTAAAATATAAACATGTGAATGGCATAGGAGGTTCATGACTACAGCTAAGGAAGTGGTTCATGACTACAGCTACTTGGATAATATTCACATGTCTATTTGTACTCCCCCAACCCCAATCAATACACAAAGATCCGTTCAAGTTATGTTAAGGTTCGTAAAACTTCACATGGCTCATAAAATGAGTGGTACGTGAAGGTGATTCATGGGGGCTCTGTGAACATGAGAGTACATGTGTCACAGGCGGTTCGTGAATCAGAGAAAGCATAGAGATACGTGATGGTTCGTGAAACGCACAAAACATGCTGTATCCGATGCTCCCGAGGGGGATAACATCTCATGAAAGGATCTATATAGTACCAATCCGTGTGGCCAACGTGACAGTATCAAGTAAAGTAATTTAAAGCAGGAAAATAATTCTAAACAGGATATGAAATGATCAGAGAATGTACTCATCTCGTATCTGAATGTCTGAAGTAAATGTACTGTCCGAGATGAGGTACCTGACTCCTAGTTAGAGCAACACAAGTCAAGATGTATACAGAGGGTGATATATGTAATGTACAATGCATCTGCATGCTGTCTAGGTCAAACTAGGCTAAAGTTGACACTTGGTCAATTCTAGTCAAACTAGGTCAAGTCCTAGCCCAAACAAGTCTCACTAAGTCTAACCAAGCCTAGACTAACAACCAAGCACACTCACAAGTCACAGAGAACACACATACCAATCCAAGGCTATACAAGCCACACAAGCACATATCAAGGCACATCATATTCATGCATATTCAACATTATATACATATAAAAAGAGGGAGGAACTAACATGTAAGCTATGTGTGTGTGTGTGAACATGGATGTGTACATGAATAGAGGATTCAACACTAGGCCTTACATCTTTGTACCCACATATATACATATCTATATACACATATATGTATATATAACTATAGGGAATCTCTATTAACCATATTAACACATTTAGCCATGTATAGTATAGAGAGAGAGATAGAGTAGAGCATGTAAATGTGTTCAGTGTCAAGCTAGAGTGTGACATGGTGTCATATATGTACATGGTGTATAGGTGAATTAGAGTGTCAATAGGGTGTCTCAGTTTCAGGTTTACATGTGTAGGTGTGTGTGTGGTCATGAGAGCATGTGTGCCAAAGTGTCAAGTGACTTTCAATGTGATGTAAACATGTGTGTGTGGTATGTGCAAGAGTGTTAGAGAGATAATGTGTAGAGAGTGCCAATAGAGTTAAAGTGTGTGGCATGGTATAGTGTCATGAGAGTGTGATAGAAGGTAATTAGAGTGTGTGTGTACATGAGTGTGAGGGTGAGGGTGAGGGTGTGTCATGTGTTACCACATGACAGTTAGCTAATAGGGTGCGCATAAATGTGAACATGTGAGAGTGTGGCCTGTGGTGTGCTTCCATGTTCAGGAAAATGTTGAACCTGTGTGACAGTGATAAGGATATTACAGTGTACTTGTGTATATTCAAATGTTCCAATTCATTACATATGTGTGTGAAATAGGAAATAGAACAGTGAGTTATCAGCATGATGGTTAAGTAGTGTGGATGCATAAAAGCATGGTGTGGTGTAAAATTGAAAACAATTTATCATCTAACAGTAATGAGTTCCCCGGAATAGGGAAATGGCAGTTCACATTTTCAAATCCTAACACCAATTCAACCAAATCCTTACAGTTAAAAAAAAATGAAGCTGAGCCCATGAAGCTCAGTTCAACCTGAGTTCAAATCACCACCTTGTTCAATGTTTAAAAATGAAACATTAGAATGCAAATTGAATGTGGGTTCATAGTTGATAAAACTGGAAATGGCAAAAAGAAAAACTGAGAATAGGAGACAGCCAAAATCTGAGAATTAGGAGTTTGAAACCCAATTTCAGCTTATAGGTAATCTGTAACAGTCTACAATTCATTCGAAAAGGAAAGGAAAATCAGTACATGCTTTAGACATAGGAAATCAGTCCAGGTATAGGAAATCTAGAAATTAGTGAAGTATATAAACAGTGCATACTAATGGTAATTCAGTGAAATAATCTGGAAAACAGTGAGCACATGACAATGTGAATACAATTCAGTGAAGGGGTACATGTGTGTAAGTACATTAAACCCCTGTGTGTGTGTAGTGTCATATGCAGGACATTAACAATATGAAGGGAACGATTTTCAGGAAATCAGTCCAAAGCAAAGAAATAGGAAGAAAAACTCAATTCAAAATCAGAAAACTGGTTCCAGTTCAGTTTACACATGATCAATTTCAGTCCCATTTCCTCAGGTTCTCAAGCTTGTTTCCAGGTTTTGCACAAAGAAATTCTCAGACTTCAATATCAGTTATTAATAAAATCAGTTCAAGTTTGAGAAAACTGAAAAAATAGTGCAAAGTGTTCAGATTTCAGTGTATGTGATACGCATCCAAACTCAGGAAATTGAACCTATCTCAGGAATTTGTGAAAAGGTAATTCTGTTCATGGTGAGGAGTAAATAGTGACAGGAAATAAAATGGCCTGCGTGTGTGTATGAGAATACGTGTGAGTGTAAGCAGTGAGATCAGAATGTGTGAGCATACTGCTGTGTGTGGCAAGTGTGGAGGGGTATGAGGAATTCATATTAAATCTCAGGTTCTCAGTTGACAGTTAAATCTCATATTAGATCAATAACTGTCCAACATTAACATCCCATTTGAAATGGGGTCAGCAATACCCAGTTTCAGAAAAAGGGTGACTTTGAATGTAAGCAACCATACTCAAGCCAACCTAATACAAACCATATAGCCTAACCATGCTTCCCAGTTAACATAAATCCAAAAAAATCTCAGGAAACCATACGACAGGCAATCTCAGTTCTCATTTAATTATCTCAGGTTCACATTCAGTCATTCATGAGTAATTTAGGAAAAATTCTAATTTGAAAACCCAATTGCTAGCACAATTCATAATTCAACATGAATCCTTAGCATGTACATTATCACTCAATACATTATAGGTGTATTAAACTTTGCAAAAATCATTAGAAAACAGTAAAACCGATTTCAAATTCTCAGAAATCAGAAATGTGAGCAGCGTATCAGTAAATTAGGGAAAACCCAATTCGAAAACCAAAATGCAATTAATATCTAAAAATAATGGTTGGTAAATAATGAAGCATGTATTCACGTATTATACAGGTCATTCGTGTCCCAGAAATGGACACGAATCGTGTCCAAACCATCACATGACACACAGACCAAAACTCAGTGCACTGCAGTGTCGTGGGCACGTGCACACGCGTCTAGCACGCGGCATAGGCCACGTAGAGACACGTGGTCGTGCACACGTGTTCGACAGGGGTTAGGGTAGGTGTCCAACCGCCTGCAACAAGTCCTCGTGGTGTCGTGTCGTGTGTGTGAGTGCGTATCAGTGAAGCAATTGTGTGCGTGTGCGTGACAGTACAATTCCGTACGGGTCGAAGTTCTCCCTAACCACTAAACAAAAACCCATGAAAATTTGTGAGCCTTGTGTCAGTCACCTTAGCAGTGTCCACACAAAAATTTGTGTCCATACGAGCTGTGTCTTGTCCGCTACAGTGCCCGAGCAGCAGGGCACTGAACCGAGTCAGTGTACAGCGTGTCCAACCCCTCGTGCACCCGACACAGACACAAAAACACTATCACCTCTTCATGAAAATTAAAGTACTCATATACATCTACAAAACCCTTCAAACACTTTTCAAAAATAAAGAAATAAATATGAGTGTGGCATTTCATCAAACAGTTCACTGCATGGACTGATACGTGTCTGAAACGAACACGAAATGGACACGACTCGACACGAAACCAATATCTATGGCTAGGGGACACCTAGGGCTTCCTATCCATGCAAAGAAAACAAAAATCTATGGAAGGAATAGGAAGTTACCTATATGTGCAATTTGCATAAAAAAGCTTCAAAAGGGGGTTTTTCTCCTTGATGGCCAAGTGCTCCAAATTGGTCCAAACCTGAGATTTCTTTCCATGGACAAGAAATAGAGCTGGATTAGGAACTAATGCAAAAGACCAGAGTGGAAAAGGAATTAAAATGAAGGATCTAGGGATTAGGAAAGAAATGACATTACCTCCTTCTCCAAAATATTGAAATCTCAATAAAGAGGCAAGAACAATAAATGAAGAGATTATTTATAGGGGGAATAGCCCTAGGTGGCTGGTCATAAAGTTAGGGTTAGGGTTTCATCCTATGGCTAGGATTGAATCAAGGGAAATAGATGGCCTAGAACAAGGGTTCTATCTTAGTCCTTTGCAAATCACTTAACCATGACTAAACTTGACTTAACCCCTTAACCAACTCTTCTAATTCTCAAAGTGGCTCACTAAGTTAGTCATGACTCATCTAGGTTAGGTCCAATCTAGGTTAGGCTAACCATAAACACAAGACAATAATCATATTAGTATTTAAATCACACCATTCAGTTAAATTATTCAGAAATTCCTAATAAATATATTAAATTCAAATAAATCCTAAAATGACCAAAATACTCCCTAAGCTAAATATACTAGTCAAACATCCTAATCACATGGCTAGGCTCTAAGGTTACACTAAACAAACACCAAAATCATAAGTCATGATTTTAAATAGTTTAAAAATAATTAAAATCATCAAAAATCATATTATCATTTAAATATCATAATTAAATAAATTAAATATAAAATTTCAAAATTACCCTCATTTTAGAAACTGGGTGTTATATTGGCCGTTGATGACGGTGGAGAACCAAGCATTGTTGATGGATCTGAAGATGATGTCAATCCAGGGTTCGGAGAATCTGAAAGCCCTGAGGACCCAGATCATGAATTGCCAGTCCAGACGGTCGTAATCCTTCTCTATATCCAGTTTGATGGCAACGTTTCCTCCTGGACGGGAACTTCATGCATGTGATCATTTTTTGTGCGAAGAGGATGTTGTCAGTGATGTTCTAGCCTTTAACAAACCCTCTTTGCTCATCGGAGATGATCTTGGGGAGGAGATTGGACATTCGGTTGGCGACGATCTTCGATATGATCTTGTTGGTGAAGGTACGTAAGCTGATCGGGTGGAAGTCTTTGAAGGTTTTCGGGTTGTCTTTCTTGGGAATAAGGATGATGTTGGCACAAGAGATGGAATTGGGATATCTCGCCCCCTGGAAAAAGGCTATGGTGGCCTCCAGTAAGTCAAATTTTAAAATATCCCAATAGTATCTGAAGAAGATGCCGTTGAATCCATCAGGGCCCGGAACACTGTGTTCTTTAATGGACCAGACAGCCTCCTTGACCTCTTCCTCCGTCGGAGTGGTCAACAAGGTCTCATTCTCGCTCTCGCTGATGAGGAATGGGATCTCGGATAGATGCGTGGCGTCTTTGACGACCGGCTCTTTAGTGAAAAGTTTGTGGTAGAAGTTTTTCGCAGTCGCCTGAATGTCGTCTTGGTCCTCCATAAGGGTGCCATTGTTGTCGTATATCCGGTATAATTTTAATTTTTTTTGGGACCTTTGACACAAGCATGAAAGAAACTATTATTCTGGTCTCCATCGGTATCCCAGGTCAATCTGGCTTTTGGCCTCCAGAATTTAGATTCTACTTTAAGCGTGGATTTAAGAAGAGCTCTGGCAAGATTGAAAGAGGCACGGGCAGTCTGAGATCTGTGAATAGCGAACTCTTGCTTGGCGTGGGTGACGTCGTCCTCTGCAACATTGATAGCCTGAAAGATGTCTCCAAATGCTGAATGGCTCCAGGACGCTAGAGCCTTACGAGTGGCTTTCAATTTGGCCGCCAACCATACCACATGATCGAGGATTGAGACAGAGTTCCAAGCATCATTAGTGACATTCCGAAATTGAGGATGATGACGCCAGAAGTTGAGGAAGCGGAAGGCTTTTTTAGTGCTGGTGTGGTTGTCACTGATCCTGATGAGCAGGAGGGGTGGTCTGATTCCGTGGAGTTTAAATGAGAGAGGTGAGTGATGAGGCCCATGTCAGACCAGCCGTCGTTGACCAATGCTCGATCTAAATGGGAGTATTGCTGACGATGACCCTCCTGCATGTTGCACCAGGTAAATACACTGCCGTTGAAGGGGATGGGGGTTAGGTTTCCGTGGAAGATGAAGTTATTGAAATCATCCATCGCCGGCTGGGGCGGCGATCTGTCCCCAGATTTTTCCTCTCTGTTGGACACCGTATTGAAATCTTCTATACAAAGCCACGGGAGATCGTGATAGAATAAGGTGTCTTCCAACAGGTCATCCTAAAGCAGACGTCGTTCGGGGATGTCACAGCTACCATGGACGGTGGATAGAATGGATTAGGATATGAGGGTCGGATGCTCCAACCAACAAGATAGGGCCTGAGACGAATCTTTAATGATGCCAAATTTAAATTCTGGCACAAAGAATATCCAGATGTCATTGCATCCAGAGATGGCGTGGGGGAATCCTAACTTGAGTTGAGTGGCTTTGATTTTTCTTTGGGGGATTTTTCGTTCAATAATGATTAAGAGGTCAATACGGTTGGTTTTCTTGAGACTGAGGATTCTATTCAGCGTCGGTTTGTTCCCAAGCCCTCTGACGTTGCAGGAGATGATGTTAAGCATTGGATGAGGTAGTGGAAGGGGGAAGATTAAGCTTCATGGTGGACATAGTTGTCATGTCCGTCTGCTGCTTTTGTTTGTTTTTGCTCTTATTTATTTTGGCGGAGGTTTTTTTAGTAGGTGAGGTAGTGGACCCGTTGTCCCCGTTGTCAATGAGCGTCCCGTTACTCATCTCTGGCCAAGAAATTGGGTCATTGAGATGTCCTGCCAGAGCGCATAGGGGATTGTCGCGGCCTAAGAAACCCGCTTCTTTGGCTTGTTGTAGTCTGTCGGTGAACCCTTCCTCGGTGTAGTGGCCACTGTCCGAATGATCCCCTTTCTTGGCTATCCAGAACCTGCCAGTTAAGGGGGGTTAAGACTGGGTTGCGCGCCCGCTGTTTGAGGAGGAGGGGACTTGAGGGGTCCAGTACCAATCGAGGGGATTATCGACTCGGAAGCAAGGCAAGTTTAGATAGTGGGTGGAAGTCATGGATTAGGATCCTGCTCAGGGCGGAGCGCCATCTCGTCTTCCCCCGGCTGATGCGGGCGGCAGGTGTTGAGAGGGAGAGATTGAGAATCCTCAGAAGGGGGAAGGTAATGGACTCAGAAAATGTGATGGGGATGCGGTAGGAGCGCTATCGATATCCGGGTACGGGGTGTATGGGGAGTTATGTCGCTCATCTAAGGTGCTGGGCTTTGGGGAATCTGGCTGGGCCGCTGTTGTGAGGGCGGGCTCTTTGGAGTTATCATGGGCGCTTTTAGAAGTGGTGCAGGTGAGAAGTTCAAAGGAGTTGTTGAGAGGGATAGCGGGGGGTAAGAATGGCACGATGGCGGAGTTGGCCCTGATGGACTGACGGGAGGAGGGCTCCTGATCCTCCAACAGAAGCGGGGATTGGGGGATTGATACTGATCTCCAGATTCTGGGATGCCTTAAGTAGTCGTCGTGCGCAGTTTACGCGGCCTAGGCTTCTGAAGATTTGGGTGGGCCCTATAACAGTGCTGCTCGGAATGGCCGCTCATCTGGCATTGCTTGCAGAAGATGATGTTGTTATCGTACACCAGCATTTGGCGCTGTGTTTGGTCTCCTAGCTCAATTTCTATGAGTTTGGGAGGATCATTTGCGAGGTCTAGCTCCACATATCATAGCGTAGTTGCATTTGGAAAGGTTTCGGGTTTCTTCTGCGATGGCTACAAGGGTCCCAAATGAGCTGGCCATCCGTTTGACAGCTACAGGAAAATAGACTAGAGGTAGGTTGGAGAGGGTGATCCTTGTAGATATGATTGTCGAGTCGACTTTGTGTTGAAGTTAGGAGAACATTTGACAATTTTAGCGGTTTGTGTGCCAAATCTATGAGTGCCCTTGGCCCGGACTAGGGAGTAGTCTGGTTCGGATGATAGGTGAAGGAGCATGTGCTTGGGGTCTAGTGGAGCAACCCGGAAGGCCGAAGAGAGACCCTACCTAGCGACTGCTTCAGTAACTAAGGGTATTTTCGGGCATCCGAATCTAAATTTAAGGACAAATATTTTATTGAAGGGGCGGATAGGAAGGAGATCTCTAACACGGCGAAGGGGATGCAGATGGGGTATCCCGTGGGGGGTGGCGATAAAACAACATCTGGAATCTGAATCTCTGCCGCCAGAGGGGTAAGTTGCTTTCCTCGATCTGGTCGAAGAATCTCGGCATAGGAGGGAGCTCTAGGGGGGTCCACCGCACTAGGGATGTGCGAGTGAGAGGGGGCTCCGGGTGGATCCACAACACGGGGAATACTCGAAGAGGATGGGTGCCCTAGTGCTCCAGTCGCCGAGAGCACCTACGTGTGGACGAGGCCCTCTAACTGGCTGGGGTGGACGGAGTCTGTCTCCGGAAGAACCAAAGATAGGCACGAGGTCCAAGGCAAGAAGGGGTGGGGGTTCACTGCTGAAGCGGCACCAACCGAAGGTCTGCCACATAGAACCTGGCTTGCGCTTTGCTGGGAGGTCCACGAGGGCCGGGCGCAGGTGGGCGGGTAGCCGCCTGCCTGTAAGGTACAGCTTCCAAGGAGGAGGACCGGGGACAGGAAGAGGAAGTTGGGAGCCTATCGGGGAAGATAACACTGGGTCCGCTCGACGGCACACCTAAGGTGGGGAAGGGGATAGCAGGCACCAGGGAGCGCGTGGGCCGCTCCAGGGCTCCCGGTCAGCATAAACAGCATGGTCGCGAGCAACAGACTAAGGGCCCGATGCGCCTCCCGAGGGAAGAGTCCTGGAACTATGCCCGAAGGGTGTGTGGTCTCAACCACAGCGGGATGGGCACCTACAGGAGCTCCCAATGAGGTAGAGTGCGCGCCACTCTCTGCAGACGCCAGAGTGCACACAGAAGAATGCACGCTACCCTCAACTAACGCCAAGGGGCTGGCACAGCTAGCCAGTGGCTCCGAGGGGCTAGATGCCCTGCCCACGTGGGCTTCGGCAGAACAGGAGAAAGAGGAGGGGGAAGGTCTCCGAGGACCGTACTAAGGTCACTGGACCGCTGAGCCAGCGCTGACGAGATGTGCCTCGGGGCTTCTGCCAAGAAAATGGCCCTCTATGTGCCCCGAGGGGAGAGGGGGTGCCTCATCATGCGCCAACTGGCTGGCACAACCTGCGTCAAGCGCCAAAGGGAGGGCACATTTAGCAGCATACGCCAAGGGATACAAGGGGCCCCGATCCTCGAGGCCTTCGGAAGGTTCGCTGGGAAATGAAGAGACAGGCATTCGAAATATGAACCTGGACAGCTAGAAAGGCTGGTCAACAGGACCAATGCTGGCAGTGTCAGCTGACGTAAAACCCTCGAGCCCAATGTCATTCACGAGAGCTGGCATGCCTCGATCCTCAAGTCCACCGCTAAGGGGCAGTTTGGATCGCGGAGAGTGCGCTGCAAGTGGCACTTTCACATGAAAGTGGTTGTCGAGTTTACCACTTGCAGTGTTTGGTTTGCCGCAGCAACCGAACGGTAAGTGTCAAATTGCGGTAGGTGGACAGTAACTCTCCTTTGATTTTTGCTCATTTTTACTTCCCTCACAAAAGTGAGGGAGGTGGGATGAAAGTGGGGTGGTGGCGGTGGCGGGGAGATGGAGTGGGGTGGTGGTGGCTCGTGGAGGCGGTGGTGGCGGTCTGAGGAGGAGGAGGTGGTGGTGGCGGCTCGTTCAGGCGGTGGTGGTGGTCTGAGGAGGAGGAGGCGGTGGTGGCGGCTCGTGGAGGAGGAGGAGGAGGAGGCGGTGGGAGGAGGCAGTGGTGGTGGCTCGTGGAGGCGGTGGTGGTGGCTCGTGGAGGTGGTGGTGGTGTTCTCAGGCGGCGGTGGTGGTCTGAGGAGGAGGAGGCGGTGGTGGCGGCTCGTGGAGGAGGAGGAGGAGGAGGAGGAGGCGGTGGGAGGAGGCAGTGGTGGTGGCTCGTGGAGGCGGTGGTGGTGGCTCGTGGAGGTGGTGGTGGTGTTCTCAGGCGGCGGTGGTGGTCTGAGGAGGAGGAGGCGGTGGTGGCGGCTCGTGGAGGCGGTGGTGGTGGCTCGTGGAGGTGGTGGTGGTGTTCTGAGGAGGTGGTGGTGGTCTGAGGAAGAGAAGGAGGTGGTGGGAGGAGACAGTGGAGGTGGTGGAGGCGGTGGAGAGAGGAGGGCCTGGAGGAGGCGGTGGTGATGAGCAAAATGGGTTTCTTTTGGGAGAGAGAGAGAGAGAGAGAGGATATATATTTGATTTGGGTTATTTTTGGATTAATTAATTTAGTTTATTTTATCTAATAAAAATAGCAAAATGGGTTATGTGTTTGTGGTAAAAAAATATATATTGTATTTTTTTTTGTTTAATTATGATAACTAATTTAATTATTGGGGGTAACCATACCTAGGTTTACCACATCTTCCAAAAAAACTTCCACTTTCTACTTACATAACTATCCAAACACCAAACCAATTTTTTTTCCACTTTCACCAGACAAAAAGTACTTTATCCAAACACATTTTGGAAAGTGCCACTTGCTGCAAGTCCACGGAAACTCAACTTGCTGCAAGTGCCACTTTTACACTTTCAAAAAGTTACATCTGTCCAAACAACCCCTAAGAGCATGGTCCTCCATGTGTCCCGAGGGGAGAGGGGATCCGTCAACTTGCGCCAACAGGCTGGCGTAACCTGCCACTAGCGCCAAGGGGCAGGCACAATTATCCTCATGCGCTAAAGAACGCGTAGCTGGCACGCCTCCCTAAGGGAGGGGACAAGCGCTGGCAGTAGCAGCTGACATGAAACTCTCGAGCCCAACGCCATTTACGAGAGCAGGCGCGCCTCGATCCTCAAGCCCACCGCCAATAGCTTGGCCCTCTACGTGTTTCGAGAGGAGAGGGGATCCGTCAACTTGCGCCAACAGGCTGGCGCAACCTGCCACCAGTGCCAAGGGGCTGGCATAGTTATCCACATACGCCAAGGGACGCAGGTGGGGGGGCCGGTCCACGTGGGCCTCGAAAGGGCCACAGGGAAAAGAAGGGGCAGGGCCTTGGGTACCGCGCCTGGACCGCTGGTCAAGCTGTACAACTGCACCTGCTTTGGCAGTATCAGAAGACGGGAAGCCCTCGGGCCCAACGCCGGTCACGATAGCTGGTACGCCTCCCGACGGAAGGGGACAAACGATTGGAGGAGGCGGGTCCGTCGAGCCAGCTACGTCCGGTGTAGCGACGGAGAGGTGAGACCGACCCACGAAGGCAGTAGATCATGTGGTGGAAGCCGCTGCGACGGAAAAGAGGCATAGAGGCGGAGGTCGGTCCTCGAGCGAGGGGGCCACGGCCAGGAGAGGCAGAGGACGGGCAGAGGCCGGTTGAGAGCGAATCCACCAACGTCCAAGAAGAGCGAGTTGCTCTTCTGTCCACTCAAAGGATGGTAGGGGACCGAGGATGGAAGAGGAGGATAAAGTGGGGGGGTTGTCCCGGCGGCCTCGGCCGGGGAAGGTAGGGTTGACGGCGACATCGACGCCGCCTGCTGCAGAAGGACGAAGAGGGGTCCTCTCCTGAAATGGGAGGAGGGACAGGGACCAAGCTACCGGCGTCCGGCGACCGCCTAGTAGACGTCTCCGCAGAGGGGAGAACGGAACGAGGGGCTGCGGGGGTTGGCAGAGTGGGTCCGGAGGAAGAAGGTGGGGAGGGGGAGAACATGGTTTTTTTGTTTTTTTGTGTATAGCACTATATATATATATATATATATATATATATATATATTTATATATATATATATAATATAATCTTATATCACTAATAAACACATATCACTAAAAATGTAAAAGACAATAAGCATATAATGCTAACTTAAACTTACTTCTCCCCCTTTGACATGATAAAAAATACTCTTCCATAATAAGATATAAAATGAAAACAAACATAAGTAATCATATCAGGGAGGGTTAATTAGTTGTACCCCCTATGATATGTACGTATTTTGGTAACTGTCCCTATTGTTTTAAAAATAAAGAACATCCCCCTGGTTTATAAAGTTAATTAGTTGTACCCCCCTGGTGCATAGAAAAAAATGAGTGGAAAATTAAGCAGCCAGGGGGGTATTCTTTATTTTTGAAACAACGGGATAGTTACCAAAATACGTACAAACCATAGGGGGGTACAACTAATTAACCCTATCAGGGAAGAAGGAAGGCATAGACAATCATGATCAAGATAAAATTAAAGTTAGGGCAGGAAGAGAGTATAACCATTGAAATGAGATCAAAAAGATATACTAGAATCTATCCACTTACCTATGTTCATGCATTTGAACTCAATTATGTTAGCATTCTATGTAAATATGTGTTAGATAAATATCAAGGTAAAGGAGAAAGAATACTTGTGAATATCCCCCACAAAGTATTACCGATGTAAACATGAATAAAAAATTTTGGGTACGAACTCAAGAAGGAAAGCCAAATCAATAAAAGCGCAAGATAAGAAAATCAAGATAACGTAGGAAAATTCTAACTTATAAACCCGTGAATAAGAGAGAACCAACAATAAATAAGGACATTATCTCATAAACCGTTCATAAATCATGACCACAATCAACAAGATATATAAATAAAGGAATATAGGTCCATGATGAACTAGGTATACCATATAGTAAAGGTATAAATAAATTGAAATAATTAATTTTCTTCCCCTTAAAATATGTGTATCTAATTCCAATGCATTTATATGCATAAATAGATTATCACAAGATCTAGAAGAGAAAACAAATATAGATAATAAACAATTACAAATAGACCTTAATAAATCATTAATCTTTACAGTGTTGATCATTTTAGATTAGTCGTAGGGGCCGGATCCTAGCTAGCGGTGGTCCGAAGACATTTAAATAATGAATCACTTAAGGTTATTTACACAATTTTGAAAGAAGGACCCTTTCGATTTGTACCCAAGATAATATCTACTTAAAAACTTAGATTTTAAAGGAATTTATGCAATATGAGAATAAGTATATCTCTGGAATTAAAAAATCTCAAAAAACAAAAAGCTTAAAACATTGTAGCTAAAAACATAAGGTACAAGATGTATCAATTACATGTAACCATATGTTCTACAAAATTATTAGGTACTAATAAATATTAGAGAGCAAATACCTAAACAATGAGCAACAAAAAATCTTAAAAATCAAGAAAGCTAACTACTAAAGATATCAATAAGAGCCAGTGGCAAAAACATATATCAAAATATGCAAGATTCTATAATTTTATCTATTTTAAGAAGAGTCAATTAGCAGGTTATCAAAGTGGCTTAATTGGTCATACTTATGTTGGTATAATTGCTTGGATGATGACCTTTGTAGCTTTGTAGCTACCAACATGTTTCGTAGTCTAAGTCTCGATTAAGTGAAGCTCCACATATAATATTAGGCGAGGTCTTTTTTATTCAAATATATGTGGATCCATATTAGTTAGCTTTAGGAACCCAGATAAACATACTCATATCAACCATCTTTCTAATTTTGCACTAATGTGAAATGTGTCCTTTCTATCCCCATTAGTGACATGTATGGACATTAATGTTTACAGTAGTAGTAAGTACGATATGTGATAGGAATATTCTTCCGTGGTTGTGTATAGTAATAGACATGGCTTTGTTTAACCTTGGCTGTGCTAGATCCCTTTTGAAATAATTTTTTAGTAATGGCATTGGGTTTTATCACATGCCTTGTGTATGACTATGTCTTGGGTTGAACAATTTGTTTTCCCAATCTCATCTCTAACTTTTTAGAGCTTGTAATAAGATCATCATGTTTGACAGTAAGTGCATTAATTGTACGCGAAGTAATAGAATACTTCTTCTTTTCTGATTTTAGTTCCTCCTTACATTTAGCATGTTCTTAAGTGCTTTTCTCAATGCATTCATGTACCCATGCAATCTAAACTCAGGTGTGAAGGTCTCAGCAGAATTATCAGGAAAAGAAGTAACTTTTTTATTCTCAAGCTTATGTGATAGATTATCTTTTATAGCTTGTTTATACTTATCTAGAACTTTTTTGTGACCATCAAATAAATTGATGAAAGCATCAGATAAATATTATAAGAAATTTTATTTTCTTCAAAGAGAGGATTATTTTATTCCTCGTTGGATAATGTCGATAAGCATATGTATGCAGCTTGACAAAGGATTTCTTCTTTTTCATTGTTGCTTGCTTCGTTTCCACACCATATACTTGTGTTAGTATACTTATAAGACAACGATTTTCTTTCTTCGATCGTTCATAGAGATTCTTCTTTTTTACTTTCGGTCAACCTTCTGTATGTGACCTGGTCTTCTGCTATAGTATATTGGTTCTTCTTTAAGTTCTTTCTTTTTGCATTTTGATTTCTCATACTTTAGAAATCTCTTAAAGTTCCTGGAAATTTGGGTTAGTTCATCATTATCCGTTTCATCATTTTTAGATGTATCGTGTGAAGCTCTTCTTTGATGCGCCTTAAGTGCGATGGCCTTCTCTTTTGGAGTTGACTATTCAAATTCTTCGAGGTCAAGCTCATGAGTCACATATTACCTATTAGTGTCTCAAAAGACATGATAGTGAGGTCATTTCCTTCAATGGTTGCAATTGCCTTGGAGTTCCAGTTCTTGGTGAGTCCCCTGAGCACCTTGTATATCTTCTCATGATTGCTGTAATCCTTACCAAGAGAATAAAGAGGATTAACAATATCAAGAAAATGAGTAGACATTTCGAGGATGATCTCATTAGGCTTCATTTTGAATGCTTATACTCTTGTATAAGACTGTTGATCTTGGAGTCCTTCACTTGTGAAGTACCTTCGTGAGTTACATCAATAAGTTTTCAGATCTCATGTGGTATGGTATAAGTAAATACCCTATTAAACTCGGTCCTGTCTACAGCACAAAATAATGCATTAATAGCTCTTGCATCAACACTGGCTTATTTCTTTTCAAGTTCAGTGTACCTGTTATGTGGTTTATCAACAAGAGCATCATCAATAATAATCTTATCAAGTTTTTATAACCATCAATAACTATGGATCAGAGGTTAAAGTTTAGTGACTTGAGATAGAAACTCATTCGTGTTTTCTAGTACGTGTAGTTGGTTCCATGAAATAGAAGAGGCCTATTTATGGACTGGCCTTCACTGGTGAAGATAGATTTCACAGTTGCCATGTGTTTTGCTCTTAGGATGTAAAGCCTATAGAAGATAGTCTAGCTCTAATACCAATTAAGGATACTTAGGCAACTCTAGGGGGAGGGGGTATTATATATATATATATATATATATATATATATATATATATATATATATATATATATATATATATATATATATATATATATATATATATGATGATTAATATTATTATGTGTAAATATATTAATTGTTGGTTAGTGGACTAGCCTATTGATTAGACTTTTGTTAGTAGACCCAATTAGACTTGAAATGACAGTAGAGTCCAACAATTTCATTGACATGACACATGGACCTACACTTTAGACTAGACCAAGTTAGACTCATTTAGTCATGACATTTGATAAATAAAAATTAGTCTAATTTATCAAATTAGGATTAGAAGCTTCCATCTATTAGATTAGCCTTCGTGACAAACATGGAGGGCATTTTGGACATTTTCCAATTGCATGGAGAGAGATCACTTGGTCGGCCCTATAAGGAGGGAGAGCTCTCTCTCTCTCTCTCTTCATATTTATTTGTGCCATTATTTTTCAATTTGGTGTTCTTCCCCAAACTGATCCATCCCTCCATCAGTTCCACTTTAATTTCCCTCCCAATTCTTTTCATTTTCATCACTTGGAGAAGCCTAGGAGCTTGGTGTCTATGAGCACTTGTGGAGGAGGGTATTTGCTAGAAGATCGTCTCCGAATCGTGTCCATTGGACTTTGTATCGGGAATCCTGCTTCCAATAGGTAATACATCTCAATTTCTCCTCTATTTAGACTCTAATTGTTCAATTTGACAATTAGAAATTCACCCATGGACTAGGACTACCTATAGAAGGAAGAATTAGGCTCTAATGACCCTCCATGTGAAAGTTTCATTGAGATTTGTGTACAATTTATAGGAATTCTGAGATTTGTGGACCAAGTATTTGTCATTTGGTAATTTAGATCTAATTAGACTTATGTTGGTTGTATGTGTCTAGATTCGTGTCCACAATTGGATACGTGTAGGCTGTATCATGATACACTATGACATAGAGTCATTTTGGAGGGGTTTTCCCTCCGACACTTGTGACACGCATGTCCAATTCTCCTTGGCACATTATATTAGATATAGGTTATTCTAATTAGGCTCTAGTTTATGTTCTAGACATTCTCATGTGATTTGTATAGGTTCGGACAATGTTTGGTATAGGTACCTTGGGCGTATCACAAATGTATCGTAGATTGGTGCGATACTGGGTGATGTAAACCAAGTGTTTGATATGGTGCATTTTGTGAGTGTTATATGCGTGTTGGGTCTATAGAGTGACGTGTGTCATGGTTAGTAGTGGCCTAAGAGTATCAGTTAGGTGTATGTATAGATATTGATATATATTTGTGAATAGATGTGGATAGATGTGTGTGTGTGTATCAATATATGTAGGTAGATAGATTTATGTAGGTGAGCATGTATGTGTATAGAATGGTGTATAGTGAAGTAGAGAAGGGGAGATTAGTGTGCACTTCTGTTAGCAGCTGAAGCTACAATAACAGATAGAGGTAGCTAGAGACTGTCTGCTAGCAATAGGAATACAGCAGCGAGCATTAGCAGTTGCAGCAATAGGTAGTTACAGCCCGCAATAGCAAGGCTTAGGCAACAAATAGAAGAGGGGCAGCAACACCAAGCTAGGAGCATAGCAAACTCCAGCAGTAGTTTCAAGACTGCAACAAGCTGCAGGAGTGGAGCGATAGCACTAGCAGATATGTTAGCATAGTAGTAGTAGGAGAGCATGGCAGCAGTTAGTAGTAGTAGCATTAGCTACTTAGGAGGTAAAGGCAGTAGTAGTTTAGGAGGGCTGCTAGTAGTAGTAGGTAGATTGTACAAGAACAATAGTGAAGAAGAGCACAACAGCAACACATGTTGGTTGCTGCACAGCGGCAATAGTGAGGTAGCTGCATCAACAACAAAATGAAGAATTCTAACAGTAGTAGCTGGTTGCAATAGATGCAACAACAATAGTTGTAGTTTTCCTATAAACTGTACATGTATGGTTAGTTGTTAGTGTGTGCTAGTGTCTAATAGCTAGCAGCTGGGTTCTAGTGCGTGCAACAGGTTGAAGTGTTCCATGCAGGACACAAAAATAAAGGATTTGGTAGGTAAGATATGCTAGGTAAGTTAATATTAGGGCATGGTAAGGTATGCCATGATACCATGGTGTAGAAGGGTAAAGGTAACATACAAGGGTAATTGGGCATACCTAGGTCATAGGCGAGGGTAATTGGGCATACCTAGTTAATAGGAAAGGGTAATTGGGCATACCTAGGTAACATGTGGATATGGGTGTTGTGTTTGGGTTATAGAGCATGGTAAAGGGGAAGGTTGTATAGGGTATGTATAGGGTAATGTGCATGAGCTAAGGTATGCTGACACAAGGGTCTATATATATATATATATATTATAGGGTAAATACATAGGGTACTGTAACCCCTATTCCAAGATTTTCAAAATTTTATTATTTATTTTTATTTTAAACAATTGTGTTGGAAAATATAATTTCGTTATAAAGGAAGTTATATGTGATTTTGAGTGACAAAGATGTTGACACAAAGTCACAGTCAACCAAATATTGACTACATTGACTAAATAATGTCTGTATTAATTCAATACGACACACGAGCTGCATTCCGTTCAAGACAGACGACAGCTCAGTCTCCGGTTCTCAGTGTGTTTTCGAGTCTGTATTTTATATTTTCATTTAGTCTAGACTTGTGTACTCTGAGTCATGCTGAGCTCTTGACACTTAGTCTACAGCCTACCCAAAATCCCAAGCTCCACTGAACTAAACACTGCCCAAAAATCCCCTTTGAACCACTCTGTGCTCTGGAGACAGAGTTCGGGCCGAACTCTGCCTCCACACAGAGTTCGGGCTGAACTCTGTTCCCTAGAAATCAGGAACCCTAATTTTAGGGTTAGCTGGTTGCTAGTTGTCCAACGGCCAAATATTTGAATTTTCCTACCCGAATTCTGGCCGAATTCTGCCTATAAAAACACTATAAATAGGGCATGAATTCTCTCATTCCAATCCATCCAATCTTCTCTTCTCTTCTCTCTTGTAGCTGAAATAAGCCATACCCTTCCCATCTACTAGCCACAAGCCTCCTAAGTCTCGAGTGCTCAGCATCTCTCAGTTAGGATTCTTGTGCAAGAGTCGAAGAAGTCGCTTGGACAATTCCAAGCAAATCGCTACTGCGATCCTCTGTTAGAAGTTGACGTGCTCTTCTGAAGTAAAGGCACGGTTGTAAACTACTATTTCACAAATAGTGGATTTGAATCCTGAGCTAGAGTTCTCAGGCCTGGACTAGTCCTCCACGAGGAAAACCAGGTTAAAATCGCTGTGTTTGCGTATGCTCTTTTGATCTCCTTTTATTTTTTGCACTTTACTCTGATTATTTATTATTGGTGAAAGAGTTATTTTAATTGGTCATTTTTCTATATATATACTCTATTCACCCCCCTCTAGAGTTGCCAAACTGTTCTTCAATTGGTATCAGAGCTCTGTTCTCTTTATAAGGACTAACATCCTAAGAGCTGATCCATGGCAACCACACAATCCTTGATTTCCAATCATGGTGAAGGTCAGTCCACTCATAGGGCTCCCCTATTTGATGGAACTAACTATACATATTGGAAAACAAGGATGAGCTTCTATCTTAAGTCTCTAGACTTTGACCTGTGGACTGTCGTCACTGACGGTTACAAAAAGCCCGTCAGGATAGTTGTCGATGGTGACCTCATTGAGAAACCACACGACAAATATTCTGTCGAGGAGAAGAAACAGGCAAGTCTAGATGCTAGGGCTATTAATGCTTTATTCTGTGCTATAGACAGGAATGAATTCAACAGGGTCTCCACATGCACCACTGCTCATGAAGTATGGAGACTTCTAGAAGTGACGCATGAGGGAACCACACAAGTCAAGGAATCTAAAATAAGCCGTCTCACTCAAAAATACGAAGCCTTCAAGATGAAGCCAAATGAGACGATTACTCAAATATTTACAAGATTCCTCGACATCATCAATCCTCTATCCTCGCTTGGTAAGCAGTACTCAAACCATGAGAAGATTCTTAAGTTATTCAGAGGGTTGCCAAAGATTTGGAACCCTAAGGTGACGGCCATCATAGAAGGAAACGATCTCACATCAATGTCAATGGAGACCTTGATGGGTAAGCTCATGACTCACGAGCTTGACCTCAAGGACTTCGAAGAGCCTGCTCCGAAGACCAGGGAGATCGCACTCAAAGCTCATCGACGAAGGGCTGATCACGATGAGACCGAAGACGATAACTCGGATGATGAAGACCAAGCTCTCATGGTTCGTAACTTCAGAAAATTCCTTTGCTTCAATCGAAGAAAGAAGGATTCACAAGAAGATGATGAAGAAGAGCCAACCTGTTACGGTTGCAAGAAGACTGGACATGTCCGAAAAGACTGCCCATTCTTGAAGAAGAGCAACCGCTATGAGAAGCCTTACAAAAAGAATTCATCAAAGAAATATGCCAATACAGGAATTTGGCATGAAAGTGAAGCGAGTGACTCCGAGGAAGAAAAAGGCTCTCCTCAAGATACAGCAAATGTGTGCCTGATGGCAACTTCCAACAAGGTATCTAACGAAACTCTAGATGACTTCTCTTTTGATGAACTTGGCGATGCTTTTACTGATTTACTCGATGATCACAAAAAGGTCATTGGTAAATACAAACATGCCAAGGACAAAATCAAAAGTCTGGAAGATGAGATACAAAGAATTTCTTTACTTCTTGATGATGTTAGAGACACGTCACCCACTGATGCCACTAATGAAGTATCCAAGCTTAAAATAAGCTTACATGATGCTGAAGTACGTATTGAGCAACAAGCTCAAGAAATCACTACTCTCAACACGTTGCTTGCTGAAGAAAAGAGTAGACACAAAATCTCCATGACTAAAATATATGGCTTGAATATTAAGGTTGATGAATTGCAAGCTGCTTCTAAGAGATTAGAAACCAAATTGGGTAAACAGGTGCTTCAACCTCAAACCCAATCACATGGGCATAACACCACTCATGCTAGTCAACCACGTCATTCTCATGCAGCACATAACCATGCATTTATATACACAAACTTTCACAAACTACGTGCACGTAAGAATAATTCTCATTCAGTACACAATCATCATGTTGCACAAAGACACAATCAACATCACCCCACACATAGGAATCATCATGCCATGCCATATAGACAAGATCATCATGCAATGCCATATAGACAAGATCATCATATGCCATATAGACAAAATCATCATGCCATGCCATATAGACAATATCAGCATATCACACATCATAGACAATACCATCATGATATGCCTCATAGACACCATTACCATGCCACTCATTCTATGCATAATCATCATCACCATGCTAACTCTTCACATCATGTTCATCCTCATCCTGTTGCTTACAGATATTACTCTCATGCTCCTAGTATAAATAAAAATGCTATCTGTACCTACTGTGGATCACATGGACACATCTCACCACAGTGCAGAGTTAGAAGACTGGTAGATAAAAAGATATATGCTTGGTTTCCAAAGACTAACTTTTCAGGACCCTCAAGAACTCGGGTACCAAAGGTCACATCTACTCTTGATGTAGGTGGACCTTTCCTCTTCAACTGAAAGTAAGTGGATTCTCGATAGTGGATGCTCGCGACATATGACGGAAGACGTAAAACTTTTTGCATTACTATCGATGAAGAGAGAAGGATATGTATCCTTCGGTAACAATCTCAAACGGCACATAATAGGTAATGGTATCATTTGTCATCCTCCTTCTCCTGTAATAAAGGATGTCTGCCTAGTGACCGAGTTAAAACATAACCTGCTCAGCATTAGTCATCTTGCTGATCATGGATATGATATTAACTTTGGACAAAATAGTTGCTACATCTATGATAGGTCAACATGATACATTGCTTTTGAAGGGAAAAGAGAGGACGACATATATATTTTCTATCTTTCTATAAATACTAACAATGCAGGTAGATGTCTATATGCCCACAAAGACGAACGACTACTTTGGCACCAGCGTCTTGGTCATGCCAACATGGATGCTATATCCAGGCTGTCTACCAAGAAGCTAGTGAGAGGATTGCCTGATATCACATTCAAAAAGGACACGGTATGTGCCGAATGTGAACTAAACAAGGTAACTAAATCCTCATTTCATTCCATCAACTCTGTAAGTACTACTAGACCCTTGCAACTACTTCATATGGATTTATTTGGTCCTAGTAGAATAGCTAGCCTTGGTGGCAAACTTTATGCATTTGTTATTGTTGATGATTTTTCGAGATTTACTTGGGTTTTCTTTCTCGCTAATAAGAGCGATGCTATTTCTGTTTTCAAAGTTTTTGTAAAGAAAGTTCAAAACGAAAAGGCTACATGATTACTCGAATCCGAAGTGATCATGGAGGCGAATTCGTAAATTATGATTTTAAAAATTTTTGTAATGCAAATGGTTTTGATCATGAATTTTCTTGTCCTAGAACTCCTCAACAAAATGGTGTTGTAGAGCGGAAGAATAGAACTCTCGGCGATATGGCCAGAGTCATGTTGAATAAATTTTCACTTCCGAAATACTTTTGGGCAGAAGCTGTCAGTACAGCATGCCACATTTTGAATAGGGTGCTGATTCGTCCCGTTACGAAGAAAACACCCTATGAGCTTTGGTTTGGGAGAACCCCCAATGTTTCTTATTTTAAAGTTTTTGGTTGTAGATGTTTTATCCTTAACACCAAAGACAACTTAGGCAAATTTGATGCCAAAGCTGACGATGGTATCTTTCTTGGTTATGCCGCCAAGAGTAAGGGATATAGAGTTTTTAATAAACGCTCACTTATTGTGGAAGAGTCAACAAATGTGACTTTTGATGAAGATAACAGTGCAGTAAGTACTCTTGATGATGACGTTGAGCCATCAACTTCTACTCCAATGAATACTTCAACCGAAACTGATTCTCTGGAGGGTTTTCCTAAGAAATTCTCTTTCAAACCTTCTCATCCAGAAAATTTAGTAATAGGAGAAGTTTCACGTGGAGTAACTACTAGATCATCACTAAGAGACTCCGTTGCTAGCACTGCCTTCATTTCACAAGTAGAGCCTAAAAACATTTCTGAAGCCTTTAATGATGAATTTTGGATTTCTGCTATGCAAGAAGAACTCAACCAATTCGAGAGAAGCCAAGTATGGGAACTCGTTCCTAAACCGGTTAATCACTCGATAATTGGTACTAAATGGGTTTTTAGAAACAAAGTAAATGAAGATGGTTCAGTCACACGTAACAAAGCTCGTCTAGTAGCTCAAGGATACAACCAAGAGGAAGGTATCGACTACGATGAGACGTATGCTCCTGTTGCTAGACTAAAATCCATTCGGATGCTTTGTGCTTTTGCTAATTTTCAAAACTTTAAATTATTTCAAATGGATGTGAAAAGTGCTTTCTTGAATGGTTTTATTAAGGAGGAAGTTTATGTGAAACAACCTCCTGGCTTTGAAAATCATAAATTTCCCGACCACGTGTTCAAGCTAAAGAAAGCGCTTTATGGCCTCAAACAAGCCCCCAGAGCTTGGTATGAAAGGCAAAGTAGCTTCTTACTTGAGAAAGGTTTTTCAAAAGGGAAAATTGACACTACACTATTTATAAAATCTTTTAAAGACACTATTCTGTTGATTCAAATCTATGTTGATGATATCATTTTTGGGTCTACTGATGAAACCCTCTGTCAAGAATTTGCCAAGTGTATGCAGACGGAATTTGAGATGAGCATGATGGGAGAGCTCAACTACTTTCTTGGCCTGCAAGTGAAACAAATGGCTAATGGAACTTTCATCTGTCAATCGAAGTATACCAAGGACATGCTGAAGAAGTTCGATCTTGACAACGTCAAACCAATCAGCACTTCAATGGCTACTTCAACCAAACTCGAATCAGATGAGAACGGTAAACCTGTTGATCAACGTAAGTATCGAGGTATGTTAGGCAGCTTACTTTATTTAACTGCTAGTCGTCCTGATATCATGTTCAGTGTTTGTCTATGTGCGAGATATCAAGCTAATCCTAAAGAATCACACATGACCGCGGTTAAGCGTATCTTTCGATACCTTAAGGGTACGGTTACAGTGGGCCTATGGTATCCCAAGTCCATATCATTTGACCTTATTGGTTACTCTGATGCTGACTTCGCTGGATGCAAGGTCGACCGTAAAAGTACGAGCGGCACGTGTCATTTATTAGGAAAAACTTTAGTCTCCTGGTATAGCAAGAAGCAGAACTCCGTAGCACTATCCACAACAGAAGCTGAATACATAGCAGCTGGGCGTTGTTGTGCACAAATTCTGTGGATAAAGCAAACCCTTGAAGACTATAAGTTATCTTTCATGCATATTCCTATATTCTGTGACAACACTAGTGCCATTAATTTGACTAAGAACCCTGTCTGTCACTCACGCACTAAACACATTGAGATCAGACTCCACTTTTTGCGTGATCATCAGCAAAATGGCATGATTGACTTAGAGTTTATTGACACTGATCATCAGCTAGCAGATTTCTTTACTAAGCCATTATCTGAAGAGCACTTCAATTTCCTTTGTCGTGAACTCGGAATTTTGGATGAAGCAGTTATAAGTTGAGACTCACCTGCGTAAATATCGAGTATATTTTGATTCTTTTACGACAAATTTGGTATGGGTACAAGCCGAAAGGGTCCTTCTGACAACAAGGCGTAAAAGCCTAAGCGACACGGTGCACTAGTCCTCAGGACTACCGCTAGCTGGGATCCGGCCCCTGCAGCTAACCCATGGCAAATTTGAAATATTGAATTACAATATATTTCCTTGTTTTTTATATGGTTTGTTTCGATTTAATATTGCCTAATTGATTTTTCTAAAGTTCATTCTGACTTTTGTGTACCTCTCTATGTACTTCAATGCATTCATCTTACTTTTATCCTCTCTAATTTTTTTTTCTTCAACACTTAACCATTTTTTCTCTTCAGCCTGTTTTAAGTTCTGGACCACTAATCCAGAACTCGGGCCGAACTCTGCCCCTAACAGAGTTCGGGCCGAGTTCGGTCCCTATTGGTCCAGCGTCGGGATCAGTCTCTGCCGTTGGATCAGTTTAGATCATACGGTCAGAATTTCTTCCGACCAACGAAAACCCTCTCTTATATTTCGGGTTTTCATCTCTCTCCTTCACTATTACCTCCTTCCTCACCTCTCCAAACTCTTTTCTTCAAACCCTAACCCTAGTTTTTGATCTAGAAGGCTCTATTACTTCTCAAAATCAAGGGAAAGGGGTTTCTCATCATTCTCTTCCACTGTTTGTTGTTGATTTCAGGTATATCCCCTTCTTTCTCTCCATTTCATGTTCTCTATTTTCTTGCAAATGGCTCTTCGCTTGCCCAATCGTGGGAAAAGGACTCGAACTGAGGGAGCTTCCTCTTCGAATCCTTCTCCTCCAATTGAGCAAGTAGTTAAACAACAACCCATTCATCCGTTGTTCAACCCGCCTCGTCCCCATGATCCGAATACATATGACGAGCGATTATTTGTGTCGCTAGACGCGTCTAATACATGGTTTAGCGACTTTCGGACTCGTCCGGTGTTCGGGGGACATCCAATAAATTTTATAATCTTTTCTCAATATGAATCATTGTTTCGTGATCTATGTTTGGATGCGTTAGTTGCCTCAAACTTTGTCATTTACCGTAGCGCAATCCAAATGTTTTATTGCAATTTAACTTTCGATGCAACCCACATCTATTCCCGGGTTGCCGGTATTGACATTGTTTTCAATGATTCTGAGTTGGGGGATTTTCTTGATCTTTTTAATCTCGATGCTTGGGATAAACTTGTGGAAGCTCGTCAACTTCAATTTGTTGGCGATACTTCTCTTGAAGGTTTCAAGGAGGAATTATGTGCTCCTAACATAAGTCCTCGCAAACTTATGGCCAAGCACCTCAACCCATATTTCTATGAACTTCATCGAATCATTTTTAACACTGTCTTGCCAAAAGCTGGCTCCACTGATGAAGTTACCTACTTTGAGATATCTGCTTTGTATCACCTTCATTATCGTATCCCCTTCAATCATTCTTGGACAATGATGGACTGGATGATAAATTGTAGGAAGAAACCAAGAGCATTGGTTTATCCTTTATATCTTCCTATGGTTTTTCGTGCGTTCATTATTCCTATTCATGACTGTCAGTTCTTGCCTGCTCCTGCTTTCCTGTCCAAGGCACGACGTTCTCAGGCAGTCGTCGCCTCTCCTGAGACTTCTGAGCAGTCTGCTGATGAGGAGCCTGACGCCCCTCCACTCGGTCAGGATGCACCACTTCCACCTGCCACTCTTGAGTCTATTCAGACTATGCTCCGGGATCGTTTTACTCTTGAGGACGATCGCTGGACACAGCTGGACTATCGTACTACTCTGCAGATGAGTGCCCTCGGAAACTCTCTGCATGATATACGGTATTCCCTGTCTCATCATCTGCACTTTCCCATGGAGCGGGATCCTGAGCGCGCGGGCCATCGCATTGATGATCCTTGGGTCATGCGTTACATGGATCCGGATGCTGCATTTTTGGACCCCCGTCGCTCCTTTCCCGGTCCTTCAGATGCTCCAGGACCTTCTCGTGCTCCGTGATGGAGATTGGCTCGATCTGCTGCTGCTACTGATGATGATCTTAGTTGATGTTTTTTTTATTTCAGTTATTTAGTTTATTATGGATTTATGTCCTTGGTTTTATGTACTCAAAACTCTGGTTGTGTGTTTGACACTTGGTTTTGTGGATGACATTTTATCATAGTTTTACTTTATGCTAGTGACTCATTTTGTTTAGTCATACACTGTTTCTTCTCTGCTTGGTGTGGTTGCATCACTCTTCATTGTCTATACTGCAGTTTATATGATCTTTCATTCATATGTAGTATATATTGCTAACTGCCAAAAGGGGAAGAACTATGTATATTTTTGTATATCTGTTTCGTATATCTGTGCTTGTTTTTGCTTTTGGGAGATATTATCTATCAGGCCACAGGTTCTATGCATTATTTACGGGGGAGAGCTATTGCTTCTAGCTCGGCACCGTTCACTGATTACGGGGGAGCTATCTTCTTTTAGCTCGGCATCGGTTATGGGGGAGCTGTGTTACAATCAACTGTGTCCAGGTATGAATATTGAAATATATATATATATTATTTTGTCAATTATCAATATGGGGGAGATTGTTGACACAAAGTCACAGTCAACCAAATATTGACTACATTGACTAAATAATGTCTGTATTAATTCAATACGACACATGACGTCTGCATTCCGTTCAAGACAGACGACAGCTCAGTCTCCGGTTCTCAGTGTGTTTTCGAGTCTGTATTTTATATTTTCATTTAGTCTAGACTTGTGTACTCTGAGTCATGCTGAGCTCTTGACACTTAGTCTACAGCCTACCCAAAATCCCAAGCTCCACTGAACCAAACACTGCCCAAAAATCCTCTTTGAACCACTCTGTGCTCTGGAGATAGAGTTCGGGCCGAACTCTGCCTCCACACAGAGTTCGAGCCGAACTCTGTCCCCTAGAAATCAGGAACCCTAATTTTAGGGTTAGCTGGTTGCTAGTTGTCCAACGGCCAAATATTTGAATTTTCCTACCCGAATTCTGGCCGAATTTTGCCTATAAAAACACTATAAATAGGGCATGAATTCTCTCATTCCAATCCATCCAATCTTCTCTTCTCTTCTCTCTTGTAGCTGAAATAAGCCATACCCTTCCCATCTACTAGCCACAAGCCTCCTAAGTCTCGAGTGCTCAGCATCTCTCGGTTAGAATTCTTGTGCAAGAGTCGAAGAAGTCGCTTGGACAATTCCAAGCAAATCGCCACTGCGATCCTCTGTTAGAAGTTGACGTGCTCTTCTGAAGTAAAGGCACGGTTGTAAACTACTATTTCACAAATAGTGGATTTGAATCCTGAGCTAGAGTTCTCAGGCCTGGACTAGTCCTCCACGAGGGAAATCAGGTTAAAATCGCTGTGTTTGCGTATGCTCTTTTGATCTTCTTTTATTTTTCGCACTTTACTCTGATTATTTATTATTGGTGAAAGAGTTATTTTAATTGGTCATTTTTCTATATATATACTCTATTCACCCCCCTCTAGAGTTGCCAAACTGTTCTTCAAAAGATATTTTGCCAAAGTTATTTTTAAAAATTAAGTTTGTATTATGAAGTATTTAATTTGTTATTATTAATTATTTGAATTTAAGAAATATATTTTAAATACTATGTGATAAGATTGGGTATTATTTTGATCAATTAATATGTTGAGATTTAATCAATATATGATTGATTTAAATCTATGGAAAGATTTAATCCATAAAATTCTAATCATTTTCTACTTAGGAAACACAACACCTATATAAAAGGGAGTCCTCACTTTGTTTTCCATAAATTTCTCAACCACAACACACAACCAAATTGTGTCTGCGTGTCTGTGTCCATCATCCTCTCGTGTCAGCCATGCCAGTCTCGGGTCTAACCCCGGGTATCTTTTCACTATGTTATCATTGCAATTACATTTTCTTTGCTATATCCAAAAATCCCAGACACGATGCCAATTTCCACAACCCAATACAATTTCCTAATCCTAATCCTAACCCTAGCCTAATTCGATCTCTAGCTGCCGGCAAGCGCTGTCGTGCCACTGTCACACCTGTGCACAACCAACCTTTACACACCCCGTGGTCGTGCTGAATGTCACGTTGTCCACAGCCATTTGACTACTGTGTCTCTCCATGTTCCTCCAAACTGCCTACCCCGACCCTTGCTCCGGTTACCCGAACGCCGGCCAAACTCAACACTATCATCAAACACCAACATCACCTTCCCATCACCACCACCACCACCACCTTTACTCACCCACCGCTGTCACTGAGCCAGTTCTCTCAGCGTCTCCGATAAGTCTACGCCAGACTAGTCTTTGCTTCGCCTCGATCTAGCCTCTATCGATAAACCCTCTTCCACAGACCATCGCGACCTACTATTCCAACACCACCACCTTCTCCTCCGGACTGCCGTACACGTCCTACGGTGCCCTATTGCGTACTCCACCTGCCACGCCCACAGATCAACGTCGGTGAACCAAGAGTGCCACCGGCGCTAACCCCTTTACCCCGGTCAAAGCAGCACCACTGCACTGAACGCCCGTCGCCACCTTCGGTTTTCGTGCTCTAGCGGATCGACCACCCCGAGTAGCCGCAACGAGCCATCCTCCGCCGCTCTCTCGATCTTTCTCTCGTTTTCACTAATCTCTCTCACACTTTCTCTTCATATAGATTTAGGATAAGTCTAAGTATTTTATTATTATTATTATTATTATTATTATTTAAATAAGAATTTGTTTTCCTAAATCAAAATTTTCTTTTAGATTATTCCTTATCCGTGACTAATCAAATATTTCATATTTCTTTGCGAGCTCGCACATCTTCATATCGACTATTATTATTTGGACTATTCTAGACATTGTCAGATCATGACGCCACCACCAGGCAAGTATACCTTGCTTTGATTCATATCTATTTACATTTATGTCGCATATTGCATTTATATTATTTATTCATTCATTTATCTTTATAACCTAATAAAACTTCATATCCGAGTCGCACTTCAGTGCAAATGACTATTTTAGTCATGTTTTTTGTTACACTAAACACATTGACTTAGAGTTAAGAGACTGTCCTTTGTTTGTGCCGCATTCATTAGCCTTGACACGTGTGCCACGAAATTTTGAGTCGCATATATATTCGGACTTGTATACCGACCGTACATCGGTGCATACAGGCCGTGCTATAGGATATAACCGCTAAAAGATTTGTATGTTAGGAGACTTAGCAGTTACTAGAGGTACATATGTGTTATGGATACAACATGTATAGGCATGGGGTAGGTGTAGAAGCATGAAAAAATCCTAGGCTCTTTTAGGACCAAGCCACCCCTGACAGTGTGCACGAAGGACTAGAAGACCCCCCCAACGGGATGCCAAGTCCCAACAGCACAGTACCCCAAGGTACACCGCCTTTGTAGAACCAAAGGTAGCTAGAACACTGCATGCGACCAGCTCCCATACGGTCCAGACACCATGCAGCTCCCCTGTGAGAAGGCCTCCATGCGGCCAATGAGGCATGCGGCTCAAACTGCCCATCAGTCTCTGCATCAAATCAGACGGCTAAAGTCCCTAGCTAAGCTGCCTCCCTAACCCGAATAACTAGTCCGTGCCCCGAACTGGATAAATAATAAACTGGTTGCGTCCCGAATCAGATCAACACAAACTAATCCGTGCCCCAGACTGGATCAATGAGCAGGTTCGCGTCCGAATCAGTCCACCTCAAATCCGTCGACAATAGTTGGAAGGATCAATACCATGTTTATGGTGTGTGTACTATAACCGCCCCATTCAAACTGAAGATAACCTAAAAATCATGGCTGGTGCCATGAATCAATCAAAGATCGTGCCCCCTGATACAAATCTCATGTTTATGGCGCACACGATACATAATCGCACCATTAAAACAACAAGTTATCCTAAATATTCACGCGTGCTAGGTCACCTGTGATCAAGTCGTACGGATGGACAATCATAACCACCGACGATTACACCCGAGGATCCTTAAGTCCACTCCCGGAGCTCCCGCAGCAATGGTCGCCCAATCAGCGCCTCAACCAGGCTGAACGGTTAAACAACCCTCATAACCAGCTGCGACACCTAGATGGCATCTTCCAAGTAGAAGATTCCCCCTATCATAATTACCTCATTTATAGTTTTCCTTCTAAAATACAAATATGAAGAGAGGATCATTATAGATCAGGGAGAGAAGATCGAGAACAAATCTCGAGAGAGGATCATCAATAAGATTATTGAAGAGATCGCCAAATAAAGAGGAAGAGATCAGATTATCAATGGATCGAATCCACCAAAATCAATCTCGTCAATGAGGATACCAAATGCACCTGAGAGAGTCATAGAGATCACTTCAAGCCCATTAGAATATATGTCTGGAATGAACCCGAATAATAATAGAGGTCCAGAAAAATTAGGCTAAAAGAGCAACTTATAACTGGAAAGAAAAAAAGAGAGCACGAGAAAATGATAAACTAACACTACAAGTAATACTTGAACCCTGCAGCCAAAATTATATCATCCACTTGTCTATACTATAAGGTTATCAACAACCTGGAGAGGTTACCAGGTCCTTAGCGGGACGTAACAAGATACAACAACTTGCCACAATATGGACAGTAAAAGTAATATACATGAACATGAATATAACAGACAAGGTAGACTAACCATCTAAGTGAATGCACTTAAAGACTACTTTGGGATCGTACAGGTTGGTAAGGGTGATATTAGCATCAACTAATATCGCGAATATACTAGCATACTCCCGCCCAAACTGGAGGCTAATCCGCAGACGATAATGGAATATCTACTAGTGTAGCCTATAACTCTGCGCACTGAGGCTGATGAGGATAGAATAATCCCGTTCACCTACTAATTAATAGTCTTCCCTGCCCAGGAGTAGTACAAGGTCATGTCCATGACTCGCACAACTCGTATCTCACATGTAAGTCATCTAACTAACACAACTAGTCATATATGATATGTCACACGAACCCGTTGTACAGGCCAATTACAGGGTAAGTGCCAATACTCATGTAACTCTCACTCTAAGTGTCGTATCATGAGTCGTGGATCCAAGTCAGAGAACTCATTAAAAAATAATTTCAACACGAAGAATTCTATTAGCACATTAGGTCACACACACAGCCACTATAAGTCATCGATGGCATCATCAACGGCACCAAAGTCACACTTGGACGCTCTCCTAACACATGTATTCCTAACACACAACAACACCTCCATGTATAACAGGAAATAAAATAAGACCACAGTGACATAATATCTTTCTTAAAATTACCACGAAGGAATAAAGTACCGGTCCGGCTTCAACCTCCATAGTCACAGTCTCACGAACTACTGCTGTGTGAATTCAGTACTTCTTTGGTTGAAGTTTTGCCAAGTTATTGGCCTTTGCTCCTTGCCGAAGTGCCCGTGGGGGTTCTTTGAGTTGCTAGGGTGAAAGAGGGAAAAGTTGTAGAAGCATGGAAAAGAACATAATTGCCCATGCGGCTAAGAACAGGAAAACCCATGCGGTTCAAAAATAGATGAGCTTCATGCGGCTCAAGAGCATCATGCTGTTCAAAAGTCACCAACTTGGACATACGGCTCAAGCAACACCACGTGGCCTTCTACGGTTCGCTTCTACCATTGGCCATTAAGCAAAGGCCCTATTTAATGCTCTGACATAAAGGCGCAATAATGACTGACATAATGGCGTGTTCCTAGGGAAGAGGAGAAAATCTTCTCACAGCTGGCAGAATCCACCGAATCCCGAGGCATGCCACTGCAGCATTTATGCGGCCACCCACTTCATGCGGCCGCCCATCTTCATGCGGCTTCATCCGTTATACGGCCGCCTATCTTTATGTGGCTGTTCATCCCCATGCGGCTGCCCATCTCCATGCGGCCCCTCATCCTCATACGGCCCGCTCATATGTGGCTCTACCAAGACAGCCCAGCCAAGACACGTGGCGCTCTTCATGATAATCGAGACACGTGGCAGTCTTACCCTCATGGAAACTATGGCTGATTGCGAATCCTAACAAAATCAGATTTGTTGCAATCACCATAATTGTCCAGATCAGATCAAATCAAGCAAATTGGACACGTGGCAGACGATTACAAGTCGTGAATATTCATGGCAATCAACATTTATTACCAACAAAGATTTAATGCAATCACATTAATTTCTTAAATCTATTATATTCGAGATGGAAGGCCCAGATTAATTAACTCTCAGGCCGCCGACTTTTGAGAATAAGCAATCATTGCAAACCCTAATGATGCCTCCCACTCTTATCAATAGCAAGGTGCCATTCCCTTGCGAAAGGATCCAGAGAATCAGAGAGAGAATATACAGAGATCGAAAGGATAGAGGAGCATATACAGAGAGAACAAGGAGAGCATTTCTTCATCAACGCCAAGCAGCTCTTCTCCAGAGCCAAGGTTGCACCCGATCGTCCAAGGAGTAAGGCAGAGCGGCCGTCGCTTTCCCAAGCCTCTATCGTCACCCCCCAGAATCTAAGATAAACAATTGTACTTAGATTGCTGTACCTAGGTTTTCGTCCCTAGGCTTTCTTTGTACGAGCGAGTTTGTATTGTGAGTCTAAGTTCAGTCCTCCTATATAAATTGTTCTGTACTTTTACAATCAATGGCAAATACGATGGCGACTCTGCTGGGGACAAACTTCTCCACGGCTGAGAAGTTGGTGATGCAATCGGATGCAGCCAAACTTGGCTCCACGTAACAGAAGATGGTCGTCCGCTTGGACCAACAGGCGTTTGAAGAAATGCTCTCCGACGGGAGCGCTGGCCCGGTCTAGAAGCAAACCCGCACAAAGAAGGCTCGTAGGGAGTGGAGGCCAAAATCATTTGCTCCTCCCCAGGCCCTGGACGGAGTACTCTCTACTGTCCAAGACGGCGAAGGCGACTCTCATGCGGTCCCACTTTAAGCCATAGAGGACTTTGCTGTCCCCAAGTCTGGCAGAGGAAAGCACTGCAATACTGGACTTGCAGGGACAAAGAGTGATTCTATGTGCTCCAAGAAGAAGCCAAACACTCATGCGGCCAAGACTGCCAGCCGCATGCATGATGCTCATACGATCGAAACTGCCAGCCGCATAAAGAATATCCATGCGGCCAGAACTTCCAGCCGCATGGAGAAAACTCATGCGGCTGAGACTTCCAACCGCATGAAGAAAGCCTATGCGGCCACAACTGCCAGCAGCAGGAAGCCTGTTGATTCCAGCCGCATGTCGCCTACTCTACGCGGCTCAGTCTTCGATCGCCTCTCCTATGGTCCTGATCTCTCATGCTCCCGAAAAAACATGTCTGACTCTCTCCAGCACCACTTAGACTCTTCCTACTATGTGCCCTCATGCACTAGAGTGAAGAAGTCTAGGGCAGTACGAGCTTGGCGAGCTCAATCCGCTGTCCCGACCTCTGACCATCCGGGCGTACCACATATGGTTATGTGGGTCTCTGATGGAAAGTTGTACAGAACCACTCGAGTCCAGCCCCCGATGGCAAACGGACAGAGTGGTTCCCAAAAGTCTCCCAAAGTCGAGGGAGCAAACATGGTCGTTCCGAACCCATCTGACTTACGTGAGGCTATCCTCCACAAGCGCAAGGAAAGAGAAGAGGCCTCGGTATACAAAGAGTCCTTACATGGATGTTACTGCACCCAGGTCATTATTAACTACTGTTGTAACAACGCGACAGCAAGAGAAGACCGGCAGTCTGTTTTCCAAAGGCTGCAACGACCAAGCTCAGAGGACGAAGCGCCTTCCGTCGTCTCTTGCAACTCTACTCAGAAAATCCCCACCGATGGGAGAGGGAAGACGATAAACATCCCCAGTCCGAAGATTTCAACCACTGTGACTAAGAAACTGTCGTCTAAACGGTTGTCCACCACCGGAGTTTTCCAAGGTACCCGTTCGAAGACGAAATCTACTACAATAGGAGATTCATCATCTACACCATTGGGGGTTACTGAAACTGGGGGTAGCACTCCTCAGAACATCCACGATAATCCGATGTTCCAAGGAGACGAGCCCGGGGAAACAACTCTTCCATCACATACAGTAGGTACCGACGTCCCCGAGGACGTCCACGACTCTCAAGATGAAGAAAGCTCTGAAGCTGGGGGTACTATTTCTTCTGAGTCCGAACCAGAGGAGAACATTCCCACATACCCCGATGACTTCTCTGTACAAGGGTATAATTTGGAGGGCACGTCGTCCACCGTCCCTTCCATCTCGACTCGCGTTAGAACGACGTTCGTGACAAGAGACGATCAAGATGGCCCTAGTGATCGCTAGTACATCGACACTCTGGAGGCTATACTGCGCACTTTGGTCAAATCTATGGACGAGATTAAAGCGGCTCTTCCACTTATGCAATGAGGGACGCCGGGCCAAACAAGCGCGGGTCCTGCTGTCAATGCGGACTCGAACTCAGCGGCACCAAACCCGGGCAATAATCCTCCTGAAATGACGGCTCCCACCGCTACGGATGAGGCCAGGGAAGCAAGAAGAGAGGTCCAGGAGCTCCGAGCCATGTTTTACGCTCGAGAAACCTCTCAAGACCTCAGAATACGACAACCATACCCTGCTGCATGGAGGGATGTCCCCTTCCCACCAAGATATAAGCCGTTCGACATCAATCCCTATGATGGCAAGACCTTCGCGAGTCGATACATCACTTACTTCGTGGTCACCACCGACCATATGTCCCATGACGATGCCATCCTTACGCGATTATTTATCGGGGCATTGGAAGGGGTCGCCTTCGACTGGTACCGTAACCTGCCAGACAACTGCATCCACTCCTTCGCCAGCTTCAATTGCATATTCTTGGAGAGATTCTACGAAGTAGGACAGGACGTCATAATGTCCACCCTTATGGACGTCGTCCAAGGGGAGAAGGAGCTGACAAGAAACTATATTGAGCGGTTTTGCCAAACCGTAATGAAGTTGCCGTCTGGTAATCCAGATTCCTCCTTAATTAAAATTTGCCAAAAAAGACTACTCCCAACAATCAGTCTCTGGATGGGCGAAAGTCAATTTAAGGACTGGAAGACGTTTATCATCAGTGCCACTAGCGCCGAAGAACGGTTGAAGAAAGCTCACCAACTGGGATAGCACATCTCAGAGGGAGAGGACAAGGGCAAGCGCCCTAATACTAACAACAACAATGGTGGTAACTCCTCCAACAATCGGGACAGTAAGGGCAAGCAGACTATGGTGGCCGACACAGCCCAGAAGCATGAGTCAAAATCGGCAGACAAGCAATGGCCGCAAATGACCTACTACTTTGAGGACGGCCATGTCAAGCCCATCTTGGACATGCTCATACAAGGACATAGAATTCAGCTCCCTCCACCAAGACGGAAACCTCGGTCGGCAGAAATGGAGAGTCCGAAGTACTGTCATTACCACCGCTACGTCCACCATGCAACACACGACTGCTACCAACTGAAGCGATACATCCAACATCTTATCGATTCGAAGGCTCTGGCCATTAATTTCGAAGAGGTGACCGTGGCTGCCAATACAGTATCAGTACAATTCGGCAGCTTCCCTTCAACAGAGACTCAAAACGGCGTGACACCCATCCCTCTGGCGACAATGGAGATTGCTAATCTTCTACCTCCTCGAGAGCAGGCTACTGGTCTAGTACCCCTTACCACGTCACGAGGGGAGGTCATGTGGGTCCATCCAGACTTGGTACCTGAAGTGACTCAGTCCACACTACCCTCCATTGGCAAGAAAAAGAATAGAAAAGTCAGATCCTGCCACACAATCTCGACAGATGTCGAGGAAGCCGCAGCTGTCGTTACTCGGTCTGGTGCTCAATCCCAACCTACACCAGATAACTCGACTGAAGAACATCAGCCAGCTACTGCTGACGCTCCAGGACATTCTCAGCCTCCGACGACCGATAAGCCTAGGCCGAAGGAGACTCGCTTTGACAAATCCCTCCAAAAAGAAGCACCTCAGGGGCTGGAGAGGCCCTACAACTTCGACATATTGGCGCAATTGAGCAACACACCGGCCAAATTATCATTATACGAGCTCCTGAGACTCTCAAAGGATGTTCGTGCGGCTTTGAGCGATGCACTCCAAAATGCCGACGCCTATCTGGCTCATGTCAACCTCACAGGAGAGAGCCCGACTGCAAATCTCCAAGACAACGCTTGCGCAGGAGCGATGCCCAACATTGTCTTTACTCTACAAGATATGCTCATTAAGACCAACCTGCACGATCGTTCGTTATACTACACTGGATATATCGGTAACGTAAAGGTGGATCGAATGCACATTGATCATGGTTCTTCCATAAGCATCATCCCAAAGGGTCTGTTACAACATCTCTGTATCCCTATGCATCACCTAATGCCGACAAACACCGCCATCAGCGGTTTCAATTCGGGCAGGAGCTACCGAATTGGAAAGATTCGCTTGAAGTGCCAAATTGACGATCTTCAGTCAGAAGTAACCTGTTACGTCATAGATGCGGATACTTCATACAATATCCTCCTGGGGTGCCCTTGGATACACGATTACATGATCGTGCCTTTCACGCTGCACCAATGCTTCAAGTATGTTGACAAGTACGGCTTCGTAAGGACAGAATTTGCCGACATCGATCCCTTCAAAGGGATCGAATCCTACTACTCGGACTCCTGCCTATACCAGAAGTCGAGGAGGCACCTGGATGAAGATGTACAAGCTCGGACCAAGGTGGCCACAGGATCAGAAGAACCTCTAACGATCCACCTCCAAGCTCGTAAACCTGGCAAATCTGTACCCCTTACGGCCGCTCTGCGTAAGGACGCAATCAGCCTCTCGACACAAGAAGGACAAATGATAATCCGGCTGCCAAGGTCCGGCCAAGCGCCGAGACCCACAACGTAGCCACTGACAATCAGACTACCAAGAGCCGGCCAGCCACAAACAGGGAAGCTCAATCCCTCTGATAAGCCAATGACGATACGTCTTCCTAAGAAGAATCGTCACCCCGATGCAAAGTCTAGGTCTTCTAGCGAGCCAACAACTCCCCGCCCAACATCGAGTACCAAACTGGGGGTCGCTAGTTTGCCAACAACTCCACGTTCGGCTCCACCAACAGAACCCCTGATGATCAAGCTGCCCAAGTCATCCTCTCAGTCTTCATTTATATAGGGGGTGGCCGAAGAAGAACCGGAACTAGCCAAGTATATGGCTGCCCACACTGATGTTTCCTCCACAGATGATGTAATGTCGCTAGAAAAGATACCTTACTTCATCAATAAAGGGCTATCTTTGAACTACCTCGAGCTTAATAAGCTTTGTATAATGTATGCTATGGAACACGGTATAGGCACTCACCTACACACACAGGTGACAAATGTTTACACCGCAAACCAGCTTACTCCAGTGGAAGATGCTTACCACATAATCGAGGGAGGGAACCATCCAATCATCTTCGGCCGAAAGGACGACCCACAGCCCTTCACCATAGAAAAGGTCGATCTCGAATCAGATGTCGGAAGACTGCCTCTTTATCTGTATAGCCCCCAATCCAAATATCACATGCAAAAATAGGGGTATGATCTGGAGACTACGCCAGGCTTGAACTACAGCACTGGTCGACGATTACCTTTAAAGCCGCCAGTCCCGGTTGGTAAACCACGGGACTACTACAGCAAGACCCGATGTAGATTAGGGTATGTTACGCCCACAACGACCCCTGAAAGTTCAGATGAGGAATGCGACTGGCATTCACATTCAACCGGGTCACCAACTTCTGATTCGGATACCAGCATCGGAGACGTATTCAGACAAGTCCTGTCAGTCAATATGGCATTCACCGACGCTTACAAAAAAGGTGAAGACATTCCTGAAATCCTCTAGTTAGAGCCGTGGGCCCAACAGCTGGATGCACAATGGGAAAAGCAGTTCGAACAAAGAGAACCTCCTACTGAAGATGAGGTTATACAGGTCGACCTTGGCAGCGAATCTTCTCCAAAACCAATCTTCGTCAGTAAAAGCCTGACAAACGAAGAGCGAGAATCGCTACTGGAACTCGTCAAAGAATATATTGATGTGTTCGCCTAGTGCTATGAAGACATGCCAGGACTAAACCCCGAGGTTACCCTTCACAAGCTCAACATTTGGCCAGATGCAAAGCCGGTCAAACAACAACAGCGATGCTTCCGTCCAGGCATCATGGATGCGATCGAAGACGAAGTCGACAAACTGATAGCCAGCGGCTTCATTCGTGAGGAACAACATCCGGACTGGGTCGCCAACATAGTACCAGTCCTCAAGAAGAATAGGAAGATTCAAATCTGCATCGACTTCCGCAATCTGAACGAGGCATGTCCCAAAGATGAATTCCCCCTCCCTATCACAGACATCATGATCGACAACACATGCGGCTTCGAACGTATGTCATTCATGGATGGCTTCTCGGGGTACAACCAAATCAAAATATCTCCTGACGACGAAAAGCATACATCATTCCGAACACCGATTGGCACATACTGCTACACAGTCATGCCTTTCGGTTTAAAGAATACTGGCACCACATATCAAAGAGCCATGAGTATCATCTTCAGAGACCACTTGTACAAGACTGTGGAATGCTACGTCGATGACATCGCCGTCAAGAGTCGCTATAAGGGAGACCATCTACAGGATCTGAGGACGGTATTCGACCTTATGCGAGCGCACAACCTGAAGATGAATCCCACAAAATCCTTCTTGGGCGTATCCAGCAAAAAATTCCTGGGTTTTATTATTACTGCCCACGGAATTCATGTAGATCCAGAAAAGACGAAGGCAATTATAGAGATGGGTCATCCGAGAAATCTTCGCGAACTCAGAGGCCTTCCAGGAAGGCTAGCTTACATCAGGAGGTTCATTTCTAACCTTTTCGGGCGATGTCGGCCATTCACCCATCTCATGAAGAAAGATGTATCGTTCGTATGGGATGAAGAATGCCAACGTGCCTTCGACAGCATCAAAGAATACTTGTCGAACCCTCCAGTCCTGGTGGCCCTTGTTGCTGGGAAACCATCCTTGCTATATGTACGAGCAATAGAGCATTCCCTCGGCGCTCTGCTGGCACAAAACAACGATGTGGGCCATGAACAATCTATATATTACCTCAGCCGAATGATGATTGGGCTAGAGCACCGATACACCGCCGTGGAGAAGGAATGCCTCGCCCTGGTGTTCGCCATTCAAAAGGTGCGATACTATATCACAGGACAAACCATACATGTGATCTCACGAGTCAACCCTCTCAGGGTCCTCATGACTAAACCAGGGGCACTCTGCTTCCGCCTCGCCACATGGGCAATATTGCTGTCTCCTTATCATATGATCTTCGTCCCGCAAAAGGCTGTTAAAGGTCAAGCTCTGGCAAACTTTTTAGCAGCCCACCCAGGCTCGGAGTCGTCCAGAATATATGAAGGAATCCCAGATGAGGTCGCCGACTCGCATGGAACCTCTCACGATGATATATAGCGAATGATCTTCGACGGTGCCTCAAGGACCGGACCTAAGGGCAATATCGTCGTCGGAGTCGGGATGGTGCTAGTTTCTCCTTCCGGGTTGGTGATCAATCGTGCTTACTCACTCACAGAACCTTGCTCTAATAATGTGGTCGAGTACAACGCTTTGGTCATTGGCCTCCAACTTGCAAGAGAGCTGGAGGTAGAATATTTTGAAGCATACGGCGATTCGCAGTTAATCGTCAATCAGATCCGGGGTTCATACGAAGTCCGTCATGAAGACATGATCCCCTATCACCAAATAGCGATCAATATTATTTTGTCATTTGAGGGATTCTTCATCGAACACGTTCCTAGACTCCAAAACATCGAAGCCGATGCCCTAGCAGGCCTTGCCGCTTCCCTAGCAGTGTCAAATCATACTCATCATTCGGTTGACGTGATAGGCCACGAACTGGTCTGTCCCAAGAATAACGTTCAATTCGTGGCGAGTTATTCCGTTCAGACGATCGAACCAGACTGGAGACAACCATTTATAGACTTCATAGTCTATGACATCCTGCCCGAGAACCCAAAGGAAGCCACTTCCATCAGAAGGCGTTCTCTCAGATTCTTCTACGATACAGAGACGAAAATACTGTACCGCCGATCCTACGATGGATTACTGCTTCAATGTCTGTCAAGCGCAGAAGCCAAAGAAGCCGTACGCGAAGCTCATGACGGTGTCTGCGGGGCCCATCCGCCTGGCCCCAAATTGTAAGGCCATCTTCGCCGAATGGGCTACTACTGGCCCATGATGGTAGCAGATGCGATAGACTATACAAGAAAGTACAAAGCCTGCCAAGTCCACACGGACTTCATCCACCAGCTATCCGAATTTCTATATCCGACAGTGGCGTCCTGGCCATTCGAAGCATGGGGGATGGATATCATCGGTCCGATCACTCTACCTTCTTTCCGAGGACATCATTTCATACTCGCCATTACAGATTATTTCTCCAAATGGGCAGAAGTTGTTCCACTTGCAGAAGTGAAGACTTCAAACGTGATCAGCTTCCTCAAGCATCACGTCATCTATCGCTTTGGACTGCCCCGAAGGATCATCCACGATAATGGTCTGCAGTTTGCAAGCCACGCCTTCTATCGTTTCTGCGACAAACACCGAATTCAGAATGTTGCTTCGACGCCATACAATCCGTTTACGAATGGATTGGCAGAAGCATTCAACAAAACCATCATCAAGTTGCTCAAGAAGTTCATGTCTTCCAACAAACGTGACTGGAACGAGAAGCTTGGTGAATGCTTATGGGCGTATCGTACTACAGTCCAAACAGCCACCGGGAACACACCATTCTTCCTGGTGTACGGGAGTGAGGCAGTTCTCCCATTGGAGACTCAAATCCCCTCGTTCCGCGTCGCTTTCACTAACCAATTGACGACGGACGATAACTACCATCACCGGCTACAAGAGTTGGAGGCCTTAGATGAAAAATGCCTACTGGCTCAGCAACGGATCGAGCTATACCAAGCACGCATCTCCGGAGCCTTCAACAAGATGGTTAAAATCAGAACATTCCAAGTGGGCGATCTCGTTCTGGCAGTTTGGAGGCCGATGGTTATGACTCACAAAACCGTCGACAAATTCCAGCCAAAGTGGGAAGGGCCATTTATCATTGAGGCTGTATTCTCCAACGGTGCTTACCGCCTCGTAAAACAAAACGGAGACTTGCTCATGTTGCCCGTCAACGGCAAGTTCCTGAAGAAATATTATGTCTAAACGACATTCTCCAAAATGTTGAGTCATGTACCCGTCGGTACCGCTGAACTCACATCCACAGATCCCAGATTATCGAGTTATGTACCCACCGGTACCGCTGAACTCACATCCACAAATTTTAGATTATTGAGTTATGTACCCGCCAATACCGCTGAACTCATATTCATTCTCCAAATCCCAGATTATTGAGTTATGTACCCTCCAGTACCGCTGAACTCACATTCTTCCTCCAAATATTCCAGATTATCGAGTCATGTACCCGGCGGTACCGTTGAACTCACATTCATAAAATTCCAGATTATCGAGTTATGTACTCGCAGGTACCTTTGAACTTACATTTTGGTCACTCTTTTCGGTAGTAAGTCATGTATAACCATACCTCTGAACTTATTCTGTTGAAAGAGATCCTCCCTCATGATCCACTGCCTGCACTCTCAGTGCACAAAAAGGGTAACAGATCCACAAAATTTCCAAAACGACCACGTCGATGTTACCTCTTAGTCGTTTCACTTCCGCCAAAAATAAATTACCCCTCTACATAGAACTTCCATGTCCTTATTACCTCTGAGTCGTTCTGTGTACCCCTTCATGGATTCCACTCCTGCCATGTCCTCATTACCTCTGAGTGGGAATGCTCCATCGAAGAAACTCTCATGCTTACCATGTCCTCATTACCTCTGAGTAAGTATGTTGGTTCCCTTTCGACTTATTATCTGTACCAAAAAAAACCCCAGGGTACGCCAAGGATAATAGGTCCACAAATGTCCTTTCTTGACCACATATATCCTCCGCTGAGTCCACTCCTGCCATTTTCTCATCACCTCTGAGTTGGAAGACTTCGCGATAAAGCCCCCATACTTGCCATGTCCTCATTACCTCTGAGTAAGTATGGTGGTCTTCTCTCGTCTTATTATCAGTACCCTGAACCAGGGTACGCCAAGGATAATAGGCCCACAAATGTCCTCTGCTGACTACAAGTGATGTACTAAGTTTCCTAGTACATGCACATCATTTCTCATCATGCCCCGGAAGCCCAGCTGCTCTATGGCATTCTTTCTCCCGATACCCGGAACGTCCATGACCACCTTACCGTGGAATTGTTCTAGGTATCCCCATCAAACTTGTTATCCATACCTAAAACCAAGGTATGCTAAGGGTAACAGGTCCAAAAACAAGTCCCCCAAGCAGGACAATCACCACCATAACACCACAGGCACAACAAGCAGTACAAATAAAGGGTATAATAAAGCATGATCTTTTATTTGGAATGCAAAAGTACTACACGTTCTAGGGACAATGTCCCACTTAAAGAAAGGAAAAGAACGAAAATAAAAAAAAGAAAAAAGCCGTCTATGGTTCGGCGGTACATAATTCCAGTAGACGGTTCTTCACCAAGGCGGTCCCCCGTTCAAGCCGCTGCCTAGCTCGACGCTCGGCCTCATGGGACAACCGCTCCGCACTATCCAAGTCCATGTGCGCCCGCCAGCCGTCCTCCAACTTCTTCAGGGCGAGCTCCAGGCCAGCAGAAGCTCAATTAACTCTGTCAAACTCCTCAGATTTTGCCCCCTCTCTCATAAAAGAGATTCACCCAGGGCATAAAATCCAATGATTTAATGAACCGACCCTTGGGATTCCCCCAAAATATGGCTCTAAAACGAATTAAAGGCAATTAATGACACGTACACGTAGCATGGAGACCATGCGGCTAGGAAATGTATGCGGCTAGACAGGCCATACGGCAAAGAGGTTCATGCGGCCAGAGCATCCTATGCGGCCAGCGGAGCTCACATAGCCATGCTTCTTATTCAAAGTATTTCAATTTTACAAATTGAAAACTTTGAAGGGGGTCTTGTAGAAGCATGGAAAGGACATAATTGCCCATGCGGCTCAGAACAGGAAAACCCGTACGGTTCAAAAATAGACGAGCTTCATGCGGCTCAAGAGCATCATGCTATTCAAAAGTCACCAACTTGGACATACGGCTCAAGCAACACCACGTGGCCTTCTACGGTTTGCTTCTACCATTGGCCATTAAGCAAAGGCCCTATTTAATGCTCTGACATAAAGGCGCAATAATGACTGACATAATGGCGTGTTCCTAGGGAAGAGAAGAAAATCTTCTCACAGCTGGCAGAATCTACCGAATCCCGAGGCATACGGCTGCTGCATTTATGCGGCGGCCCACTTCATGCGGCCGTCCATCTTCATGCGGCTGCATCCGTTATGCGGTCGCCTATCTTTATGCGGCTGTTCATCCCCATACGGCTGCCCGTCTCCATGCGGCCGCTCATCCTCATACGGCCCGCTCATATGCGGCTCTGCCAAGATAGCCCAGCCGAGATACGTGGTGCTCTTCATGATAATTGAGACACGTGGCAGTCTTACCCCCTGGGAACTATGGCTGATTGCAAATCCTAAAAAAATCAGATTTGTGGCAATCACCATAATTGCCCAGATCAGATCAAATCAAGCAAATTGAACACGTGGTAGGCCATTACAAGTCACGAATATTCATGGCAATCAATATTTCTTGCCAACAGAGATTTAATGCAATCACATTAATTGCTTAAATCTATTATATTCGAGATGGACAGCCCAGATTAATTAACTCTCAGGCCGCCGACTTTTGAGAATAGACAGTCAATGCAAATCCTAATGATGCCCCCCACTCTTATAAATAGCAAGGTGTCATTCCCTTGCAAAAGGATCCAGAGAATTAGAGAGAGAATATACAAAGATCGAAAGGATAGAGGAGCATATACAGAGAGAACAAGGAGAGCATTTCTTCATCAACACCAATCAGTTCTTCTCCAGAGCCAAGGTTGCACCCGATCGTCCAAGGAGTAAGGCAGAGCTGCCGTCGCTTTCCCGAGCCTCTATCGTCACCCCCAGAATCTAAAATAAACAATTGTACTTAGATTGTTGTACCTAGGTTTTCGTCCCTAGGCTTTCTTTGTACGAGCGAGTTTGTATTGTGAGTCTAAGTTCAGTCCTTCAATATAAATTGTTCTGTACTTTTATAATCAATGGCAAACAAAAGTGAAGGCCTAAAATATGTTGTGGTTCATGCGAAAAGGTGGATAAAGGGGGTGTTAGGTTGGCTAGGGTTTGTGGCTGCCCCTTATGCTCTCGGGTTGGAGTAGAGGGGAGGGGTGTTGGCGGATAGGAGAGGGGGTAGATGTTAGGGTTTAGTTGGTTAATATATGGGGAAGGTTAGGATTTAATTTGAGGATGTTTGAATAAGGTTTGTCCCTCCTAATTGCAATTATTGAAAGGGGTGCAAGTAGTTTTCTAATATAGTAAATAATGTTTGACTTTGGTCAACGGTGCATGAATTTGTGCACATGGATGTGCATTCAAATAAATTGAAATTAAAAAGTCTAGATTACAGGTTGGCAACCTAGGGTGGTCCCCACTAGGCTAGGTTGGTTAGGGTTGATCCCCAAAATTATTTCTAGGTCGATTAAGCACCGAAATGGCTAAAAGGAGTATTATGTGCCATTTGAAAATAAGTAGTTCGTAGAAATTAAATTGCATGGCCACCCTTGGCATGTGTGTAGTAGAAAAATAAGTCGAAACCATTTATTGGGTCGATTAGATTGGATCCATGTCGAGTCCGGAAAACAAGTTGGAAGTTACGACAAGTCTCACGGTAGATAACTTCTTGGCCTAAATTGACCTCGAAGTTGTGCAAAGCAATTAGAATACAAGAAGACATTTGAGTGGAACATGATATACTAAATCGAAGATAAACTTGTCTTTGTCAGAACTCATGAAGGAAGTTTCTAGAGTTTGGCATTTCTTTTGCTCAAAAAATCAAAGTTATGGAAGAGTATATTTTACGATCATGAATAAAAGTGGATATCTATTAATAACTATATTAAATAAAAATAATAAAATTAATATGAAAAATTACTCTAATAATCTAGGGGGCTTACAACCTACCCACTTTAATGAATTTTGGCCGCGGAATTACACTAACTCATAGGATAAAGGAAACTAGTCATATAGGATTTCTAGAGGTGGCTAATACTAATGGGTTATAAATTATCATAATCTAGATTTTCATATTCTAAGCATATATCTTATCATTAAAATAATATGACAGTACTATCTTAAACTAGGAATATAGATGCTATATCGCATCAAGATAGAAATACATTTTTGGCTAGGTTTAGGCTAAAAGACTCTGTGTCGCAACTTTGGTTCTTAGGCTAACATAGCACAATAAACTAACCCTTCAAGAAAGGACAGGGGTGAACCATGCACTATGACAGTCCATGTCCCTAGGTTGCTAACATAAAAAATAAATCACACCAAATTAGGCTTATAATCGGCTAATAATTAATATATGGAAAACTTTCTAATACTCCTATCTATGGACTTCTACCACCTTAGTTATTTACCTAGTCCTATCAAGTACGGATTCCTAACTTCTCCCCCGAATAATCATCCAAATTCTTAATTAAGGGCGAATTGGCTACTCTAGGCATGGCTACAAATCTAAAAGAAAATAAAATAGCCTTAAAATCAATAATAGGTGCAACTAAAATAATACCTGCTACAGCTACTCTCTTAGGCTCATTCTCTATTGGTTCCATAACATAAGTCTGGCCAATTCTTTGTTCTCCAGGTGCTGGGAGCAAAAGAACTGTAGTCGCCTGAGCAAGTGGTCTTGGTCCTGGTGGTGCTGGTAGTACTAGCCTCGGAGCTTGATCTCATGATCTGCACCCGCTTTTCGGGATGCGAATACGTGTACAAATCCAGCCTACGCCGCAGTGTCGACGGTAGTATGCTGTCTATCCCATAATAAACAAAATTCTCATGAAATACTATCTTTATTGATCATTCACAACAACTAAATCAATTTACAATATTTACAAGTTTTATAGTTAATCAAAATACAATGTCTTATAAACATAAAAAGAACTACCAACACATCTAACTAGTCTTCTAGGGTTGACCTTCGCATATATCCATGCCTCCCCCATATAGTCCATAGCACAAAGTAGGAAGCACGACAAGTCACCTGCAACGATCCAGTCCGAAAAGGAGAAAAGTACAACCATATTGCATTTAATGTTGTTAGCACAAAATAAGCTAGAACAATAAGAAATAGTAACAGTAAGAACATATAAAGAACTAGCAAGATATGAACTAGACATAGAAAACAATAATCATAAATGAGTAAGCTAATAGAAAAGAAGCTTGAAGATAAAGAACTGAACTAAGGTCATGAACAATAGAAACGACTTTGTGTGTGAAATACCTTTCGATACATGAACGGCGGGGCAAAACGGCACATCATACGATGGCTATCCACAATAATAGGGTACGGGTAACTCATACGTGCAGTGTATAGCTTAGCTATCCACAATAGTAATAGTTGGGTTTGTTCACATACCTACCGAGTATTTCCCCTCCTGACTCAGTAGCAATCAATAATGGTCAACGACACAATAAGAAGGATATAATAAGCCTACCGTGTCACCATCGTGTCTCAATGGAATATCAGACAAGGAAACGATAAAGAAAACATTATAATGTACCAAAATATAATACAATACTGTACTTGCTTCGAGTTATGTTGCAGTTGACTTGTGCGACATAATCTCGATTTCGTTGAAAGTTATCGTTGTTATGGCTAACCGTGACCAAATCGGTGAATTACGGTCAAATCTGAGTTTAACTTAGTAAAATAAAATAGTAAATGAACCTCTAAAATTCTTAAAAAATTATATGTCGAAGATCGTCGTATTTGTTTTCCAAAATTCAAACGATCACGAATCAGAGTTCGGGACCTCTCGGGATCTCAAAAGTCGTACGACGTGTCAAGTTTTGGACAAGCAACACTAAAATAATTCTCCAAAAATTCAGAGGCAAAATCTGATAAAATAGAATATATATTCTAGAAGCTAACCTCGAGACAAATCCAACAACAAAAATGGTGCAAGAAAACAAGGTCAGGGCTGTCCGCAATCACTCCGTGAAGTCGAGGATCTCCAAAGAGCAAATTCTCTCAAAATCGGCCAAAAGTAAATAGGGTTTCTGAATTCTGCGATTATATATATATATATATATATATATATATATATATATATATATATATATATATATATATAGGCACTAGTCTAGTGGCAGTATGGGGGGCCGCCCGAGCACAGGTCTTGGGTTCGAATCCCCCGTTGGACGGCTGGGTGGCTTTGAGCCACGACCCAACTTGGAGAAAAGACACCTCAGAAATATATATATATATATATATATATATATATATATATATATATATATATATATATATATATATATATATAGGCTGCTAGCTTGAGTCAGTGAGCCATGGCTCGTGCCACGTGTTGCCATCACGATGTCTCCGCTCAAAAATTAGACGAACAGATGGCGATGCGGTTTGGCTTGAGACAAACGGAGCCAAGCTTCTATATAAGGAAGCTGCACAGTCAGCCATTGACAGGGCTAATACGTGGCCTGTCCCACTCGGCTTGGGTGGCTGATGGGTAGGCTAGGGTGCTGACTGTGCGCTGTTGACTGGGTAATTAAATTCAAAAAATAATTTAAATATTATTTTAAATCCAAATAACTCTAAATAAATTCCTAAAAATTCTATAAAAAAAATCTAGAAAAATGTAGAAAATATTTCTAACCTTCTAGATCCTAAATATAAATACCTTGTCTGAAAATAGTCCCAAATGACCTAACAGTAAATCTTGGAAGGCAATAAAAATAATAAATCTTTCTATATTAATTTTCGAAAAAGCTCCAAAATTTTTAGAAAATTATAAAATACTAAACTAAGTTATTTGGGGCAACTCTGGGACCCTAGTGACCATAGGTGACCTAATACCACCATACTACACCTATAGTCTTGGGCATGACCCTCTACTGACCATAAAAAGTTAATCATAATCAAGTAAAAAAATGAAACAATTCCTAAATTTTTAATATGGGAGCAGATGCCACATACTATCCCCCATAAAAAGATTTTTGTCCTCAAAATCAACATAGCATACTATTATTGTCTACGGGCAATAATTCTTAGTATATATCATGGAAAGGATTAAGAAATCTAAGATTACTAATCAAGCATACTCCTAATTAACAAAACACGCATGCTAACTATAATTATGGAAGGCTTTTAAGGGAACCTATTTAATTTACCTATACATTCTGTTCGAGTCACAGCTATAAATGCTTGTCCTTGTCCTTGATGCTGCGGTCCTCCTGATCCTCCCTGAGTAGGTGCTGGACCTTGATGAGTAATGTTGTTGGACATTCTTTCACCTGGTGCATAGTCGATCCACACGATAAACATTGCCCTAAATAAGCATTGCCCTGATATTTTGTGACATACCTCGAAATGATGTCCTGGTCTCCGACAATATGAGCATGTAATAATCGCCTGAGTCAGATTCTGATGTTGTGGTGCTGGAGCTATTTTCGAAGGTCGGAACTGCTACTGCTGGAAACGATGTTGCAGGTGATACTGATGTGGTAAAGTCTTCTCTGGAACATTAAAACATTTTGCTGGTTCTGATTGGCTACTACCTCCTCCGTGTGTATCTCGGTCTCTCTTCGGCGTGCGATCTAACTCTTTCTCTACTACATGTACGACCTTCAAGATCTTCTCGTAGGTAGTGGCTTGACTGGTGGCGACGGCTAGGCGAATCTCGTGCAATAATCATTTCTAGATTCTTCGAACTTTGCTTTCAGGAGTGTTGACCATGCTCTCTGCGAAGCGGCTGAGGTGAGAAAACTTCGAGGTGTCCTCGTCGACGGTGAAGTTTTCCTGCTCCAGACTCTCGAACGGACTCTCTAATGCATCTCGAGCTACGTCGAGGTAGAACTTCTTCTTGAATAGCTCCTTGAACTCTGTCTATGTCACATCTGGTGCAAAAAGTTGGGGCTCATCTCTATACCACGTCCGGGCAATGTCAAAAAATTGTATGCTGGATGACTCTATCTTCAGGTTTTCTGAAACTCGAGCCATCCAAAAAAATCTCTCCATGTTTTCTAGCCACTCATCAGCATAGATAATCCTTTCTGTCCCGTAGAATTCCAAGGCCCTGAGGTACAAAAAATCCTTGGAAGTTCCAGGGCTTGGTCGGGGAGCATCTCTAGTCTGACGAGCCTCTCTCAAACTATCGTGTAAGATGTTGGCCTGCTCCGTCTGAGAATTAATGAGTTGCTGGAAGATCCCAAGAAGCTGAGCATTATCAAGTAAAGGTGTTGGAGGCAGTGTAGGTGCTGGAGGTGGAGTTTACAAAAGAAACTACGAGGGTGGTGGAATATCATCTCTACAGAACCTCGAGTTGTACGGATGTGTCTAGTCACCCTGATAAGTAAGCTGGCCTCCATGTGATGGCAGGGTCCCATCTGTAGAAGTTCCTCCTACAGCTGGTGGGGTGTCCATGGGAGCAGTATTTCTGTCCTGAGAATCCATTAACTTCAATAAAAAAAACAATTAAACGATGGAAAGATTCAAGCAGGGTACAAGTCAAGGAATAGTTGAAGTCAAAGGTGGAGATTAATAACATGTCAAACATGTGGATGAGGTCCTTAAAATATAATCCTATTTGTAGGCGCGTAGTAGTATGACTAACTTAAGTACTACCACAAGTTCGTAGTCTTTACAAAAATTGACCTACATGGGCTACCATAAAAACTTGTCACGACCCGCTCCCGGATAATCGAGTACGAGTCCATGTCCAAGCCCAGCCTACGTCGTGGTATCGACGATAGAACGCTGTCTAGTACAAACAATAAAATCCTCCACAGATACAAGTGATCATAGATACAAATCAAACTCAGCAATAAACTAAACCAAGGAAATAAGAGTATGATAGATAATAAAAATAATATCCATATCCAATAACAAAAATAATAAAATCTAGAATATTAATATAGTCTATCCGGGAACAAATCCGGTCCAACTAAGAAAGGAAAACTAAAGAATAATAAAAAGACTAAAATCTAGAATATTATTATAGTTTATGACTTAGCTATTGTCACGACCCGCACCTGCTGTAAGGGCACATGTACGTAACAACGCCCAATCCTCACCATAAAAATGGCGTGGAATGCTGTAGGTTTTCTACTCTAACAATAGTTTATATATAATATCAAAACCTGTCGAGAATATAGTCAACTCCGAACGGAGGACAAGCAATGATAATATATATGAGTGCTCAATCACAACTCTAAGATGATAAAGTAAAGACTGAAAGATAAAGACAACATGATGATAAAATATAACCTGTCAAGTCCAAACACAAATAATATACAAGTCCAAGTCTCTAATACAATCCAAAATAATAACAGTCTCAAAAGTAGCTAGAGACAAGGTCCAGTACAAAAGACCTACTCTAACTAAGCAATAGGTAAAGTCTCATCAGGCGGAGCTAAGCCCTGCTGGACCAAGGTCTCCAAGTCTAAGCCCACTACGTCATCCGGACAGTAGTAGGTATTGTAATCCCCCTCATCAGCATCTGTAATATTTTATCAACATATCCAGTCAGGATGGAACGAGTACAATCAACTAACAAAAGTTCACAAGATATGACAAAAGCTAAAAGACTGTAAATAGAGAGTATATACAAGAAAATCATGAAATGTACATGTGAGTATCATGGCAAGGTAAGCTGTAAATCTAGAGCTAGAACAAGGCAAGTAAACTGATCATGGCATGTACAAGAATCAAGAATCATCTATCTAGGTGTGTGAGTACTAGATACAATATGTGGCCGGCTTGGGAACTTACACAATAGTAACAGGCCTGGCTAATCATACTTGGGGTGTATGATCAACACTCACAATCAATAGGTGCACAATAGGCTTTGACTACATATCTATACTAATACTCCCCGCCCCCGACTGGTAGAGTGGATCGAAGCAAGACACATTACACACGGGATTCTGCGAGAAGGGAGCAAGTCTCCTCGAGAATCGGTGTCCATATACTGCACAAGAACTACAAGGGGGCTTGCACAAGATATACCAAGATAACGAGGAATAACATCTCATGTCGGGATCCATGAATACCAATCCGTGTGACCAATGTGTCGAGAACAAGCATATCTACACTAATTACATGAATTATAATAATCATCGAAAATTGGAAAAGTGTCAGAGAATGTACTCGCCTGTAATATGATATGATATGTCAACTGGACCCAATGCTGCGTCTCGAGGACCTATAGAGAACAAGACGTATCAATACTATATTTAGGAAGTAAAGTCAAATCAAACTAAATCATATTAAGTTATTCTAGGTCAAGACAAGTCTAGTTAGGTCAACCTTGGTCATAGGAGAACATTGGAGGTCAACCCGTATCAAACTAGGTCAAAAGTTAACTTACAGTTGACTTTTGGTCAACGGGTCAACTCTGGTCAACTCTAGGTCAACCCTAGGTCAATCCTAGGTCAATAGTGACTAACAGTTGACTTTTGGTCAACCGTTCAAGTCTAATAAAATTTGGGACTAAATTGGGTAAAGTGTTGACCCATAGTTGACTTTTGGTCTAAAAAGTCAACCGTGGTCAACCAAGGTCAAGACTAGGTCTAGGCGACTATTTCTAATCATTACCAACCCTTACAACCCATATCCGATTTATCTCAAACTCCTATTCTTCTCCTTCTCCTTATTCCTATTCTTCTTCTTATTCTCCTTCTCATTCTCCTTCTCATTCTCCTTCTTCCCTCATTCTCCTTCTCATTCTCCTTCTTCCCTCATTCTCCTTCTCATTCTCATTCTCCTTCTCATTCTCCTTCTCATTCTCCTCCTCATTCTCCTTCTTCCCTCATTCTCCTTCTCATTCTCCTCCTCACCTTCTCATTCTCCTTCTCATTCTCATTCTCCTTCTCATTCATTCTCATTCTCATTCTTCCCTCATTCTCCTTCTCATTCTCCTTCTTCACTTATTCTCCTTCTTATTCTCCTCCTTATTCTCATTTTCCTTCTCATTCTCCTCCTTATTCTCATTCTTTCCTTATTCTCCTTCTCATTCTCATTCTCCTTCTCATTCTCCTCCTCATTCTCCTTCTACTACTGCTGCTCCTGGTAGTGCTATTGCTGCTACTGTTCTGCTGTTTCTTATTCCCTTTCTTCTTCTAATTCTTCTACTCATACTTCTTCTACTTCTCCTTCCTCTTCCACTCTCTCTTTATATATATATCTATCTATATACCTATCTATCTATCTATCTATCTATCTATATATATATATATCTATCTATTTATATGTAAATTCATACACACACATATCCAAATCTATATATATATATATAATCTCACAACACACACACACACATCTATATATATATAAATACATACACACATATCTATATATATATAATTTTTTTTAGATATATATATAGACACACACACACACTCTCACACTCTCACACATACACTTTCTCACACCACTACCACTCTCTACACACACAAATACATATAAATATATATATATATATATATATATATATATATATATATATATATATATATATATATATATACCACTCTAATGAAGAAAAACCCTAATAAATCCTAAAATAGTTTTTTAGGAAACCTATTAAAATCTATGGTCAAAGTGTAGAGGGTGGTGTCCTCTACACTTATTGTGAGGGAAATAAATGCCAAAGAGGAATTAATGAGGGATTAATGGCATACCTAGAATGGTTTGCTTGAAGAAGAAGCAGCTTGAAAGAAATAAATGAAGAGAGAGATTGCTTTGGAGTGAAGCAAGGGAGAGGGGGTGCTGCTCCATACATGGCCGGCCATAGGGTCCTATTGGGTTTAGGTGTGGATCCACTAAGCCTCCAACCCAATAAACTTGGTTTGGGTTCGGTTCGGGTTTGGTTTGGTTCGGTTTAACTCTAAATCGACTAATTAAGTCTCTAAATGACTAGTTAAGCCATGGGTGTATGGTTTTTTAGTTTCTAGCCTAATTAGGATGGCATGTGGGCCAAGCCCAGCTAGTATGTGGGTTCCACTAGTGTCCAGACTACCCGGGTCTCCAACTTAAGTCCAAATTAGATAAAATTCAAACCAAATCAAACAAATCCCTAAAAATCATAAAAAATCAAATAAAATTCCTAAAAATTATAAAACTTGGAAAATGACAAAAATATCCCTAATTCGAAAACTGGGGGTGACAAATCTGCCCTCCTTAAAAAAAATTCGTCCTAAAAATTGAATGAGAACTAACACAGCAATCATGAATAGAACAAGGAAAGAGAAAGATAGAATTTACCTCAAGGCTCGAAGAGATATGGAAATCGCTCCCGCATGTCACTCACCTGGAGAGTGGTGTCTCCATGCAACGCGAACCAAGGGAATGACCTGGTTCCAGAGCACCTTCTCTCTTCGGTCCAAGATCTCAACCGGCTTCTCTGGATAGCTGAGTATCGGTCCCACTTCGATCTTGGAGTGGTACAATACGTGACTGGGATCTGCCACGTATCATCTCAGCTGTGACATGTGGAACACGCTGTGCACTTCCTCTAGTGCAGGCGGTAACTCCAGTCGGTAAGCCACTGCACCGACCCTGCCCAAGATAAGGAAAGGTCCGTTGTATCGTGGACTAAGCTTCCCGCCGCCACCAAAACGAATCATGCCACACGTCGAAGAAATCCGCAGAAAGACAAGATCATCAACCTAGAACAAAAATGCAAGGCTTAGAGCTTGATCTAAATCAATCACAATCAGACTCAAATACTAGAAAAATCTAAACTATACCTCAAACTCCAACGGCCTTCGGTGGCTATCGGCCCAATGCCGCTGCCTATCCTGAGCCACCCGAAGTCTATTTCTGATAACCCTAACCTTCTCTGCAGCATCCACCACCATCTCTGGGCCAAGAAAAACCCTTTCGCCGATATCATCCCAAGACAAAGGAGTACGGAACCTCCGTCCGTATAGAGCCTCGAAAGGTAACATCTCTATACTGGCTTGGTAGCTGTTGTTGTAAGCAAACTCTACCAAGTGAAGGTGGTCCTTCCAAGATCACCCGAAGTCCAAGACACAGGTACGAAGCATATCCTTGAGGGTCTGAATCGTCCTCTCCGACTGCCCATCTGTCTGGGGTGGTATGCGGTACTGAACTTGAGCGATGTGTCCAAGCTAAGCTGCAAACTCCTCCAGAAGTGGAAAGTGAATCGACTGTCCCGATATAAGACTATACTCACTGGAACTCCGTACAATCGGACTATCTGCCGCACGTACATCTCGGCCAACCTCTCCGTAGACAAACCCACCTTGAAAGGCAAAAAGTAGGCCGATTTGGTCAATCGATCAACAATGACCCAAATCGCATCCTTCCATCCTGGAGAGCGCGGAAGCCCAGATACAAAGTCCATAGTGATATGCTCCCACATCCACTCAGGAATGGGTAGTGGCTGGAGCAATCCACCGGGTCTCTGCCTCTCGGCCTTCACCTGCTGGGACACCAAGCATCTCGAAACGAACTGAGCCACCTCACGTTTCATGCCATACCACCAAACATGCTATCTCAAGTCTCTATACATCTTGTTGGTTCCTGGATGCATAGAGTACTGAGAACGGTGCGCCTCCTGAAGAACCTCCTCCCTAAGTCCTCCGCTTGGCATGCACAATCTGGTACCATGCCTCAACGAACCATCCCACGCTATAGAGAACTCATCCAACAGTCCTGCCTGGACCTGCTCCCTGATGACTCTCGGAGCCTCATCCTCAAACTAAGCTTCCCTGACTCTGTCCATCAGCTCTGATTGTACCTAGAGACCCTACATCTGCGCCTCGAACCCTGGAACTATTACCTCTATGCCCAAGCTCTCCAGATCTGCCAGAAGGTGACGATCCATCGTCAAACACATGGCCACGGGATACCTGCTCAAAGCATCCGCGACCACGTTGGCCTTCCCCGGATGGTACTATAAGGGTATATCAAAATCCTTTATCAGCTCTAACCATCGCCTCTGTCTCATATTCAGCTCCTTCTGGGTAAACACGTACTTCAAGCTCTTGTGATCAGTATAGATCTCAACTCGCTCTCCTTACAGATAGTGTTTCCACAGCTTTAAAGCAAATATGACCGCTGCCAGCTCCAGATCGTGGGTAGGGTAGTTCCTCTCATAAGGACGAAACTGCCTAGATGCATAGGCAATCACCTTCCCGTGCTGCTGAAGCACACAACCTAAACCTCGTCTTGAAGCATCACTGTAGATCGTATAACCACCAGATCCAGATGGCAGCGTCAAGATAGGAGCTATAGTCAACCTCGCTTTCAGCTCCTCGAAGGCGGCCTAGCACTCCTCGGACCAAACAAACTCCTCGTCCTTCCTGGTAAGGCGGGTCATCGGCTGGGCAATCCTGGAAAAGTCCTGAACGAACCTCCGGTAATAACCTGTCAGACCCAGAAAACTCTGAACCTCTGCTACTGAGCTCGGCGTAGACCAGACTCCACTGTAGAAATCTTCTTCGGATCTACTGAAATCCCCTCGCCAGAGACAACATGGCCTAGGAACTCCACGCGATCCAAGAAGAATTCGCACTTGGACAGCTTCCCATATAGCTGCTCCCTCCTGAGAGTGTCCAACACAATCCTCAGGTGCTCCTCGTGCTCCTCTGGCGTCTTCGAGTAGATGAGAATGTCATCAATGAAGACCACCACGAACTTGTCAAGGTACTGATGAAATACCTTGTTCATCAAGTTCATGAATACCGCCGGGGCATTGGTCAACCCAAACGGCATGACGGTATACTCATACTGGCCATAACGGGTCCGAAATGCAGTCTTCAGAATGTTATCCCGCTTCACCTTCAGCTGATGGTACCCTGTACGCAAGTCGATCTTCGAGAACACCCTCGCCCCGCTCAACTGGTCGAACAAGTCATCAATCCTTGGCAAAGGATACTTGTTCTTAATGGTAAGGTTGTTGAGCGCCCTATAATCAATACACATACGTACTGTACCATCCTTCTTGGGGACGAAAAGAACTGGCGCACCCCAAGGTGAAGAACTAGATCGAATAAAGCCCTTGTCCTCCAGCTCGTCGACCTGTCTCTTTAGCTCCGCTAACTCACTGTTGTTGATTCTATAGACGTGCTGGAAGATAGGCTCAGCGCCCGGCACTAGGTATATAAAAAACTCAACATCACGATCTGGCGTCATCCCGGGCAACTCCTCGGGAAAGACATCCAAGAACTCAGCAATAAGTGGATGTGGCAACACCGGCCCCGTCAACAATGCTCCGCAGAATCAATCTCCTAGCTCCGCTGTACCCCTGGTGAACTCATACTCCGGCTCTCCCGGCGGCCTAAACAGAATCCTGCCCCCTCTGCAGTCGATGCTAGCGTGGTGCATGCTCAACTAGTCCATACCGAGTACCACATCGTAACTCAAAAGTGGCATTACGAGCAAACACACACTCAGCTCCCGGCCTCTCAAAGAAACTCTTCGCCCCTTGCAAACATTATTAACTAGGATGATTCCATTCCCAGTCATAATCTTGCAAGTCCTACCAAGATACTCAGCAATGATATTATGTCTATGAGCAAAAGAAACAGACACAAAACTGTGCGTAGCACCAGAATCAAACAAGGCTAAAGCTGGAAAAGAATCGAGCAGAATAAAACCTGCGACAACATCTACAATAGGCTCCATCTCCTCGGCTGCAAGAGCAAAGGCTCTACGCTGACCACCCCTCTGCTGGCGGTGCTGGACAAACTCCTGCTGCTGGGTCGAAAGTGGACCCCTCGGCTGTACTGCAGGTACTCTCGCTGGCGCCCTCTGAGCTGCTCTAGCGATACGAGGATTCACTGGACACTCCCTCAACTGATGGCCTGTGCCGCCGCAAAAGAAACACACTCCTAGCCTCTTTCGACAAACCTTCCAGACGTGACCAGGCTTCTTGCAGAAGTGGCAAGGAGCCCCATGTTGTGCCTGCCTCGGCTGAGTGTGATGCACCTGCTGCTGATGATGCTGGAACGGCTGATGCTGAAGCTGAGGGTGCTTAGCAATCCCCGCGCTGCTACTGGCCCCTGAAAACAACTCACGATCCCTCTTCGGCTTCAAGCCCCACTCTCTCTCCACCTTCCGAGCCTCCGTATAGACCTCTGCATATGTCGCATAGAAGGAAGGGATCAGGATCTTGATATCCCATGACAATCCCTCCCAGAAGCGCTCTGCTCGGATCACCGGGTCGCTCACCATGTACTCGACGTATCAGCTCAGCCGGCCGAACTCTGCCGCATACTCCTCCACAGTCATACTGCCCTGCTGCAGGTTCAGAAACTGTCGCACTAGGCCGATCTTGTCTGTGGGGGAAAAGAACTTCTCTCTGAACAGGGCCCGAAACTCAGCCCAAGTGTGGCCCTCTCCTGCAAGAGCTGGCTCATTCCGAAACCATATCCGGGCAATATCTAACAACTGCAAGCCAACCGCCTCAACCTTCAGGTCGTCTGCCAGGCGGGAGGCCCTCATCTGACGCTCGATATCCTCGAGCCAGTTATCAGCATATATAATGCCCTCGGTCCCCTTGAAATCCCTCAGACCCAGCTTCTTGAAAGCCTGGATGTCCCCGATCTTCTGTTGCTGCTGCACCTCCCTCTGTGGAGCCCCACGCTCCACCGTAGCCAGAGCCAACCTATGGGCATCCTCCATGCCCTGGCACATGGCCTCAGTCTGCCTCATATGTGCCTCGTGCTGGGCCCGCTGGGACTCCAGTACCTGCTGAAAGAACGCGAGCATCTGCCCCATGTCTGTAGGCAGTGGAGGCAACGGAAGAATAGCTCCCACCACCGGCGGAGAAGTCCCCTGCTAAAGAGGAGGAGGAAGAATGCCTCCGACAGCTCCCATCGTAGCCCCCGGTACTGCAGGAAGAGCAGCCGCAATGACCCCAGGGACAGTCATCGAGAGCGCTGGAGGAGTACCCCTGAGGGCCCCTACTGAAGTCCCATCTGCAGGAGAAGTGACCGGAGCCTGTCCGCCAGAGGTAGTAGACCTCTCCGTCTCCCCGTGCTCCTTACCGGGAGAGTGAGTCATCACCATCCTGGAGACAGATTGAAAGAAAGATATCAATATGGCACATGAAGGATTATATCAAAGGATGATAGCTAGAAAATAGTAAATCAATATCAAAGACGGTAAGCAAGATAAGCAAGGAAAGATCCTACTGTGATTGAGTACTCTTAGCCTACTACCTCCTATGTGTAACACAGGCACGTAGTCAACACTCTAAGATGAGTGCCGCTACGACATCGCACTAATTGCGACTTCAGGACCAGCGTGGGCTACCACTAAAAACGTGTCACGACCCGCACCCGCTGTAAGGGCACGTGTACGTAACAACGCCCAGCCCTCACCGTAAAAATGGCGTGGAACGCTGTAGGTTTTCTACTCTAACAATAGTTTATATATAATATCAAAACATGTCGAGAATATAGTCAACTCCGAATGGAGGACAAGCAATGATAATATATATGAGTGCTCGATCACAACTCTAAGATGATAAAGTAAAGACTGAAAGATAAAGATAATATGACGATAAAATATAACCTGTCAAGTCCAAACACAAATAATATACAAGTCCAAGTCTCTAATACAATCCAAAATAATAACATTCGAGACAAGGTGCAGTACAAAACACCTACTCTAACTAAGCAATAGGTAAAGTTCGTCAGACGGAGCTAAGTCCTGCTGGACCAAGGTCTCCAAGTCTAAGCCCACTACGTCATCCGGACCGTAGTAGGTACTGTAATCCCCCTCATCAGCATCTGTAATATTTTGTTAACATATCCAGTCAGGATGGAACGAGTACAATCAACTAACAACAGTTCACAAGATATGACAAAAGCTATAAGACTGTAAATAGAGAGTATAAACAAGAAAATTATGGAATGTACATGTGAGTATCATGGCAAGGTAAGCTGTAAATCTAGAGCTAGAACAAGGCAAGTAAACTGATCATGGCATGTACAAGAATCAAGAATCATCTATCTAGGTGTGTGAGTACTAGCTACAATATGTGGCCGGCTTGGGAACTTGCACAATAGTAACAGGCCTGGCTAATCATACGTGGGGTGTATGATCAACACTCACAATCAATAGGTGCATAATAGGCTTTGACCATATATCTACACTAATACTCCCCGCCCCCGACTGGTAGAGTGGATCCAAGCAAGACACGTTACGACACGGGATTCTGCGAGAAGGGAGCAAGTCTCCTCGAGAATCGGTGTCCATATACTGCACAAGAACTACAAGGGGGCTTGCACAAGATATACCAAGATAACGAGGAATAACATCTCATGTTGGGATCCATGAATACCAATCCGTGTGACCAATGTGTCGAGAACAAGCATATCTACAATAATTACATGAATTATAACAATCATCGTAAATTGAAAAAGTGTCAGAGAATGTACTCGCCTGTAATAAGATATGATATGTCAACTGGACCCAATGCTGCGTCTCGAGGACCTATAGAGAATAAGACGTATCAATACTATGTTTATGAAGTAAAGTCAAATCAAATTAAATTTTATTAAGTCATTCTAGGTCAAGACAAGTCTAGTTAGGTCAACCTTGGTCATAGGAGAACATTGGAAGTCAACCCGTATCAAACTAGGTCAAAAGATAACTTACAGTTGACTTTTTGGTCAACGGGTCAACTCTGGTCAACTCTAGGTCAACCCTAGGTCAATCCTAGGTCAATGGTGACTAACAGTTGACTTTTGGTCAATCGTTCAAGTCTAATGGAATTTGGGACTTAATTGGATAAAGTGTTGACCCATAGTTGACTTTTGGTCTAAAAAGTCAACCGTGGTCAACCAACGTCAAGACTAGGTCTAGGCGACTATTTCTAATCATTACCAACCCTTACAACTCATATCCGATTCATCTCAAACTCCTATTCTTCTCCTTCTCCTTATTCCTATTCTTCTTCTTATTCTCCTTCTCATTCTCCTTCTTCCCTCATTCTCCTTCTCATTCTCCTCCTCATTCTCCTTCTTCCCTCATTCTCCTTCTCATTCTCCTCCTCATTCTCCTTCTTCCCTTATTCTCCTTCTCATTCTCCTTCTCATGCTCCTCCTCATTCTCATTCTTCCCTCATTCTCCTTCTCATTCTCATTCTTCTCCTCGTTCTCCTTCTACTACTACTGCTGCTCCTGCTAGTGCTATTGCTGCTACTGTTCTGCTGTTTCTTATTCCCCTTCTTCTTCTAATTCTTCTACTCCTACTTTTTCTACTTCTCCTTCCTCTTCCACTCTCTCTTTATATATATATCTATCTATATACCTATATATATATATATATATATATATATATATATATATATATATATATATATATATATATATATATATATATAAATATATATATATATATATATATATGTAAATTCATACACACACATATCCAAATCAATATATATATATAATCTCACAACACACACACACACACACACACACACACACACATCTATATATATATAAATACATACAAACATATCTATATATATATAAATACATACACGCACACATATAGATATATATATAGACACACACTCTCACACATACACTTTCTCACACCACCACCACCACCACTCTCTACACACACAAATAAATAAATAAATATATATATATATATATATATATATATATATATATATATATATATATATATATATATATATATATATATATATATATATATATATATATATATTCCACTCTAATGAAGAAAAACCCCAATAAATCCTAAAGTAGTTTTTTAGGAAACCTATTAAAATCTATGGTCAAAGTGTAGAGGGTGGTCTCCTCTACACTTATTGTGAGGGAAATAAATTCCAAAGAGGAATTAATGAGGGATTAATGGCATACCTAGAATGGTTTGCTTGAAGAAGAAGGAGCTTGAAAGAAATGAATGAAGAGAGAGAGAGAGAGATTGCTTTGGAGTGAAGCAAGGGAGAGGGGGTGCTGCTCCATACATGGCCGGCCATGGGGTCCTATTGGGTTTGGGTGTGGATCCACTAAGCCTCCAACCCAATAAACTTGGTTTGGGTTCGGTTCGGGTTTGGTTTGGTTCGGTTTAACTCTAAATTGACTAATTAAGTCTCTAAATGACTAGTTAAGCCATGGGAGTATGGTTTATTGGTTTCTAGTCTAATTAGGATGGCTTGTGGACCAAGTCCAGCTAGTATGTGGGTCCCACTAGTGTCCAGACTACCCGGGTCTCCAACTTAAGTCCAAATTGGATAAAATTCAAACCAAATCAAACAAATCCCTAAAAATCATATAAAATCAAATAAAATTCCTAAAAATTATTAAACTTAGAAAATGACAAAAATACCACTAATTCAAAAACTGGGGGTGACAGCTATCCATAATAACAATAGTTGGATTTGTTTACATACCTACCGAGTATTTTCCCTCCCGTCTCAGTAACAATCAATAACGATCAATGACATAATAAGAAGGATACAATAAGCCTACCGTGTCACCATCGTGTCTCAAGGGAATATCAAATAAGGAAATAATAAAGAAAGTATTATAATGTACCAAAACAAAATGTAATACTGTACTTGCCTCGAGTTAAGTTTCAGTTGACTTGTGCGACACAATCTCGATTTAGCTGAAAGTTATCGTCGTTATGGCTAACCGTGACCAAATCGGTGCATTATCGGTCAAATCTGAGTTTAACTTAGTAAATAAAATAGTAAACGAACCTCTGAAATTCTAAAAAATTATATGTCGAAGATCATCGTGTTAGATTTCCAAAACTCCAGATGGACCGCGAATCGGAGTTCGGGATCTCTTGGGATCTCAAAAATTGTACGATGTGTCATGTTTTCGACAAGCAACAGTAAAATAATTCTCCAGAAATTCAGAAGCAAAATCTGAGATATTCTAGAAGCTAAGCTCGAGACGAATCTAACTAAAAAAATGGTGCACGAAAAGAAAATTAGGGCTGTCCGCAATCACTCCGTGAAGTCGGGCATCTCCAAAGAGTAAATTCTCTCAAAATTGGCCAAAAGCAAATAGGGTTTTTGAATTCTACGATTATATATATATAGGTTGCTGGCTTGAGTCAGTGAGCCATGGCTCGTGCCACGTGTCGGCATCACGACGACTCCTCTCAAAAATTGGACGGACGGATGGCGATGCAGTTTGGCTTGAGCCAAACAGTACCAAGCTTCCATATAAGAAAGCTGCACTGTCAGCTATTGACCGGTCTAACACATGGCCTATCCCACTCGGCTTGGAGGGGCTGACAGGTGGGCCAGGGTGCTGATTGTGCACTGCTGACTGGATAATTAAATCCAAAAATGATTTAAAAATCATTTTCAATCCAAATAACTCCAAATAAATTCCTAAAATTTCCAAAAAATTCTAGAAAAATGTAAAAAAGATTTTTTTACCTCCTAGAGCCTAAATAAAAATACTTTGTCTCAAAATAGTCCTAAATAACCCTACAATAAATCTTGGAAGCCAATAAAAATAATAAATCTTTCTATATTAATTCTCAAAAAATCTCCAAAATTTTAAAAAATTCTAAAATACTAAACTAAGTTATTTGGGGCTATCTAGTAACCATAGGTGATCTAATACCACCATACTACACCTATAGAAATGGGCATAACCCTCTAGTGACCATAAAAAGTTAATCGTAGTCAAATAAAAAATGACAAAAAGTCCCTAAATTTCTAATCTGGGAGCAGATGCCACACTAGATGCTGTAGTCTGTCACTATGCTGTGCATACTCCATGGCACGTTGTTGGTTATATCTACACCATAAGTATTGTCCTAGTCCTCTCCAGCAATCTCGTTGAATGTGTCCCTTCTTTCCACAATGATGATAAGTCGAAAGCTCCTTCGTCTGGTACAAGACAACCTTCTGCTGAAGATGTACTTCTGGCCGTCTGATTGGTCTTATATGCTATCCTCAAAATTAAAACTTGAAATATGATATAAAAAAACTAATCAAACATGATTTATAGAGGACTCTACTACTAAGTTCACATAACCTACCAAGAAATAAGGTAACCTTAGTTCTAGATCCATTCTAACTTAAGCAACGAGGTCAAGGTCATGATCCTACTAGTGAGATGTTCTAGTACGGGACGATTCCCTAGAAAAAATACAAAGCTTGGCTATTGCAGAATAAATGAAGACTTTTTAAGGAGTCCTAAGTACCATTATGGTGTTATTGGTCAATGATTCTATATAAAAAAATTATTACTAATTCAACACTATTCCTATATAGGCCAGGTCTTTAACAGGATAGAAGGAAGACAATACTTTACTCCTTTTGAGCTGAACAGATACACACACCTCTTGGTCAATCTTTTACTCATTGTATTTTATAGATCGTGTCAAGGCTCGTCTTACCATATATAGAAATAATCGTCTAACCTAACTTAAACCTTCATACTCTATCTAATACTTCTAGGTCACCTATCATGATATTAGCACTCGATAAAAAAAATCCCTCTAATACTTCTATTCAAGGTTATATCTTAGGCAAAGGGTAGCATAGATTAGTCAAGTAATCTTAAGGTCTCTCATTAAAGTCAAATCCTACAATGTACTCTATTCTAACTTACCTCTAAGGGAATATATATAAATTTCTACCCACCATAGCTTTTTACCTAATCTTGTGACGCATGGAATCATATCTTCTTCAAAAAAATCCATAAATAATGGTTCTTCACAGTCTTAGGTCCAGCGTTAAATATATAGCTTACCAAGCCATTCTATTCCTAACAACCCCCTAAAATTCATCACGAGGGAGTCTTATTTCCTTGAGGAGCTATAACTAACACCAAGTCTAATGACCTGGCCTCTAATATCGTATAGTGGATCAAAAGGGTTGGTCGAGATCGAGTCTGCAATTTAGGTTGGAATGGTCAACGGTATTGTAGAAGCTCAAAAAGTATAAACATCACCATGCGCTACTCATAAATGACGCCAGGAACCAAATCATCAAATAGCGTCGGCCATCAGATGGTGCATGGAATCAGTTGGCGCTGGACCTTAGTGGCGCTGGTCGCCACGTGGCAAGCTTCCTCGAAAAGCTGAAACAGTTATCTTTATGACTGACAGCACGTCAGTCGAGGAAAATCTGTTCGAAGCCCGAGCGTGTGACGCTCAAGAAGATTGTGTCAAATTTATCATAATGACTAACAGCTGCCTTGTGCTATTTGCATTTGGCGTGAGATAATCAGTATCACTATATCAAGCAGAGTGCATTAAATAGCAAATAGCACCTGGCGCTATTCAACAGTTGGCGCCATCTGATCAAATCATCCAGAAGCAGGTAGATAACGTAGCACGTAGGCCACTAATCTCGAAGAACGTGTATACGACACTTCCCATGACCAAGCGCATCTCTCTCACAGAATGCCACGCGTCATATGCGGTTAAGTTAACCGTTCGTGTGACTGGGTGAATGGCGTGCCAATTGCAGTATGCGCCAATCAGGATAACTACTTAACAGTTATCTCTAGACTCTATAAATAGAGTTCCAAATCACTTCACAAGCATCACTAATGATCATAATCTCCTGAGCACTTGTTGTAGCACTCTCCAAAGGCTTTCTTCTTCGATATTTCTTCATCCAAGGGATAAAGTGATCGTCTTCTGATCAGATTCCTACAGTTGTACTTCCCCAGAAATCTAATCATACTCTTATACTTTTCTCAGTTTGTAATCAAACTTTTTGTTTTTGCAAACAAAATGGCGACTGTAATGGGGATGACTTTCTCCTCCGACGAGAAATTGATAACTCAATGCGATGTTGCATCGGTCGACACGATGCAGAAGAATTTGGTCGTAAAAGTTGACCAAAGTGCCTACGAAGCCATGGTTGGCGTAGGGGGTGCCAAGCACGCCACTTTTGCTACCAAGAATTAGGCGCACGCCATCTGGGCTCCAAAGTCCTCCAATACACCAATCATGACTCCTGCACCAAGCAAGGAGAAAAGCTTTGTAGCCATTTCTTCTTCCTTCCCAATTCTGAAATTGGTAGAGGGTACCAGTTATGGCCACAGCGCCAATCAAAGGATAACTCTATATGGATACTCCCTCTTTCTCCCTAGTTTTAAACTCGATGGAGAGTGCATCGACTACTACCTCTACGCAGAACAAAGGAAAGTGCCTCGTGGCCAATCCTCATTCCTTTCCAATTCTAAACTTGGTAGAGAAATTATATATCACTGCCCCTATACAAAACAAAAGAAAGCATCTTATGGCCTCTCCTTATCCTTCTCCAGTCCTGGACTTAGTGAAAAATGCATCTGATCGTGCCTCTGTGCCAATCAATGCAAGAACACATAAGAGTAGAAACTCTATTTCATTTGGCAGAGATAATCAAATCGATGCCAGGAAATTAGACTTTACTCGAAGCCCACTTCCTACTACTCATTTGCGTCGCGCAAAATGTGCTGGAACATGGTACGCAGAACATCAGGCATCCTACCCGCTTCTCATCAAACTGGCTAACGCCAACCAAGCCAGAGCCAAGATCTTCCTACCCTGCGCATTTCAAGAACAAGGCAAAAAAACTGTGGGTGTCTCAGACAGACAGCCAGGTGGCGCATAACTCTGACATGCGCACTTACCTTAACTAATGCATACCAATATTAACTTCATCAAGTGTGCATGAAGAACAATCTGCGCCACCTACGAAATTATGCACAGTAAAGGCTTCTCAAATCAAGAATCCTCTCACTGATGCCAATAAACTTAGTACTTCTCTGTACACACAGGGAACAAGGCATCTTAAGAACCGGAACCATGTTTCTAACATAACCAAAGAATATGTTCCTCCGACTTTTTCTTCTCCTGTCACTGTAATCGATCTTCGCAAATTATTTTTACAAAAGTGAAAGATCGCAGGACCATCTCGTCCACCTATAACTCCATATTAGGAACACCACTATAATCATCACCATGAAGTAGTGATAAAATATTATTGTCAATCAGCTAAACGGTCTGACTTCGACCGTTTGAACTATACTCGGACTCCTAAACTCATTAAGATGGACGAAGGTAAATTGCTATATGCTTCGGTCAATATAACGTCCCGAAGTACTGCGGGTGGAAAACGTCCAAGACGTAACGCATCCCACAATCCCAGTCAAAAATACCTTGATCGTATCCATGACTCCAGCTAAGGAGTCTACCGAAATATAAGGTCAAATGGCCGAGATCTACTTGGTCAAAGGAATCTTCTCACTCCTTGTCTTGGAGATGTCTTCGGTCAAAGGAATATTTTTGATTCCGACTAGGAAACACTCGGTCAAAAGAATCTTCTTGATTCTGACCAAGAAACAATCGTTCAAAGGAATCTTCTTCCTGACCAAGAAACAATCGGTCAAATGAATCTTACTAATTCTGATCGAGATCTTCTCATTCAAAGGAATCTTTCCACTCCTCATCTTGGGGGTAATTTCTTACATAATTTCGACGCCGATAGCGAGAGCTCTGATCGTACTATCTTTTCTAATAGTTTCTCTTCGATAGCCAGAGAAGTGACTGCCTATGTCACTAATGAAGAACAAGATGCTTCTAATTTTGGCAATCAGGAGCAGCGGATCGTCGCTTTAGAGGAAAACTTGAAAACCATAGCTGAAATGGTTGCAAGTATGCATGTTGTAATCGTAGCATAACACACTGTTCCACCGGTTGTGAATCCAATTCCAACCGAAGAACACATAGCAGCATCTACACATATTAACACTGGTCTGGGGGTACAGTCTGCTCTCAATGCTACCATGCCAGCTCAAGCTACTCCAAGTCAGTCTGGTGCTGAGGATGGTACTTATCATCGGTTCTGCCTCCTAATATATCAAACCAATCTACTGCTCCTCAAGCATCAGGAGATCCGCTTGAGGCAGTGAAGCTTTTGCTTAATCAGTTCAAAACCTTTAAACAAAAGGATGGTCTACAAAAATTAGGGATCAAATAGCCTTATCTTGTAGAGTGGAAGGAAGTCCCATTTCCACCTAAGTATAAGCCACCAACCATTATGTTGTTTGACGGCAGCTCATCTCCGAGTCTGTATCTCACTCATTTCGAGGTTATGACTAATCAACTCCAACCTAACGATGCTCTACTCACTAGCATATTTGTCGGGTGCTTGGCAGGTGCAGCCTATGACTGGTATCGTAGCTTGTCAGATGGCTGCATAACATATTTTATAGGATTGAAGCAAATATTCCTGGAATAATTTTATGAGGGAAAAAATGACAAGACCATGTCGACCCTCATCAAGATCAAACAACGGCCTAATGAAACTGTTGAACGTTACATAGAGCACTTTCATCGTGAGGCACTTAAAATATCTTTGGGTACTCTAGATGTATTTACTATAGATACATACAAATCAAACTTGCTACCTATAGTCAGCATGTGGACGAACCCACACAATTCCAAGACGGGGCCTCCTTTATAGTAAGTGTTAGGGCTACCGAGGATAGTGCTGATAAATTCAAACAACTAGGCATCTAGATGCCTAATCTTTACAAAGATGAATATTTTGCAGCCAATAGCAGTAGTCGTCAGAACAACCACAAAGGCAAAAAAGCTTTAGCCATCAATGGGGGTCAATAAACACCTACCACGATGGTACCCCCACAGAGAGCACCACATGTAACTCCACTTCCCAATTTTTAAGAAAAAAATTGATTTTAATAATAGCAATTGTCAATTTCGATTTCAAAATAAAAAGGTTAATATTTTATTTAATAATTTTGATGATCTATTTTGGATGGAATTTAATTTAGGAGCAATTTCAAAAAGTGGTTACAACCAATTTAGTGGTCCCCTCACCTTTATTTTAAAATAATAATAATTATAATAAAAGTTTTAACTATTTTTCAATAGTTACTGTAATATATGAAAAGGGGAAGGGGGTTTCTGAGATTTTTCTTAGCTCTTTGTAATTTTCTGAGAGCGTAGGGTTTTTTTTTGTAAAGTCCCTCTTTTTCTCTGTAAACTTACAGAGGAGAGAAAGAATGTTTTCTCTGATATTTTCGAGCTCTCAATTTCTTCCCCATTCTCCCGAACCCTAACCCTAAATTCTTTTTTCCCTCGGCGACGATGGCGAGCGGCGCTCTATTGAACGATGTCTTCTCTTCGGCCATGGCGGCCACTCAAGGCGAGATCGGCGGCGGGCATTCCTTCTCTGGTGAGTTACATGGTTGTGATGATGGCGAAGAAGCGCATCCTCCGCGCCAAGAGCTAGGAGCGTCTGGCTAGTTCTTTTCCGGCGAACTCTTGGGAGCAGATCTCGGCACACACGACTATTCTCGACGATTCTTCTATTTTCAGCAGCGACTTCGACTCTTCTTCCCCATGGCAGTAGACCTTCATCTCCGTTGATCTAGGTCAGTAGATTTAATTCTTTGAGAATTTCTTCCTTGCTTCTCTTGCGATGGGATAAATCTTCGAATCTGTTTTTTTTCTCATTGAGCGGAGGATTCGATTCCCAGATCCAACACGAGTGGATCCTCTGATCGAGTTTCCTCCTGCTATTGTTCAGATCTGAATGGTTCGAAGTCGAATTCGGAGATTTTGTTGAATCAAGTTGTGATCAATCAACAAATTGGAGGACGATGCCACAGTGGAACGTTGAGTACAGTAGAGCCCTGTAGCCGTGCCCGACACTTGGAAACGTGTCCGGTGGATTTCCTCGTTCAGGTATTGATGCTATTTTCTGTTAATTCTTAAAATCTTACTTCTTCTCTTTGAGTCGGGTGTGTTGGCCAGGGTCGGTTGAGGCGTGGATAGTATTAGCCGTGTCCGAGTATATGTTCATGACATTCGTATCAGAGTACAAGTGTGTGTTCATTGTACATATCCAAGAAGTAGACTATGTCCGTGCTCGGTTAGGTGCAAGACCAGTAGCGGTGTCTGTTGATTGGTGGCATGTTCGTAACGGGGTTGCGTTTAAAAGACTATTGATTTGCAGTTGTACATTCTCTGTATTTTGACTTGTCTTGATTTACTTATACTTCTCGACTCCACTTGTTCGGATTAAGATTTTGATTTTTGAATCGAATAAGTTAGTAAATTTCTGGGTTATGATTTCAAATGAATATTTCTTTTGCTATGTTCGATTTGGTTGTAAAATTATAGATTCAGCTTTTATACTTCTTATGAATTGATGTATACATCTTCTTAAGTTTTTGATAGGGAATTCAACTTGTGTGAGTACTGACAGAAGTTGGGAGAAATGATCGATATATTTGAATGTTAAGATTTTATTACAATCCTTTCTTGAGCTTGAGCAAATGGCTAGTGGCTTTGCAAATCTCTTGGGTATTGCTTTGTTTGGACTTTAATGCAGTCGTTTAGTTGCAGTCCAGGTTGAAATGTATATGAGTCCCATGAGTGTGTCTGAACTATGGTTTTGGCTATGTCTATGTGTGGTTGAGTTGATTGAACCCTTGTCTATGTTGGGGTTACTGCCAAGTAAGTCCATATGGGAATTAGGCCGCGGGCCATGGTATAAATGTGGGTTGGCTCTGTATTGTTCTGCATAATTAAAACAGTAATGCAAGCTGAGTCTCCAATGTTGTTAGTTGAGTAGGTTTAATTGGGTGGGACTCATACGTGTATATTCGGGTTCGGATGACTGGCCACTTTAGTGTTCAATTGAACAACCTTTCCATTTGTACAGGAGGAGAGTGGCCTTATAGTAGAAATTAGGTTATGTTTGAGTTGATACAATTTGAAGTTGGTCTTGTGTTGCTAGAAGCAGTCTATTAAAAATCTTAACTTGTAGAGTATATTGGTGACCTCATTTATTTTGTGACTTAATTCTAAAATCCTGTCACTTCTTGATATATTGCAATTCCTGTTAACCATTAGTTAATTAGTAGCCTTTAACTTATATAAATATCTTACTCTGGGTTGAGTAAGATTGTTGGTATCTGTTGACACAAAGTCACAGCCAACCAAATATTGATAAAATTGACTAAATAATACTTGTGATAATTCAATACGACACATGAAGACTATATCCAGCTCAAGTCAGACGACAGCTCAGTTTTACAAATGCAAGTTATTTTTGAGTTTGTATTTTATAATTTTATTGAGTCTAGACTTGTGTAAGCTGAGTTGTGCTGAGCATCTGAGACTTAACCTATACCCTATCCAAAATCCAAAAGCTCTACATACATCAAAATAAGCCCATTGGACCATAGACCTATTCTGTGCTCTAGAGACAGAGTTCGGGCCGAACTCTGCCTCCACACAGAGTTCGGGCCGAACTCTGTCCCCTAAAAATCAGCACCCTAATTTTTAGGGTTGGCTGGTTGCTAGTTGTCCAACGGCCAAATATTTGAAAATTTCTACCAGAATTCTGGTCGAATTCTGCCTACTGGTATCCTATAAATAGGCCATGAATTCTCTCATTTTCATTCATCCAATCTTCTCTTTTCTTCTCTCTAAAGCTCAATACAAGCCATACCCTTCTTCATCTACTAGCCACAAACTCCCTAAGCCTCAAGTGCTCAGCATTTTTCAGTTAGAAGTTTGTGCAAGAGTTCAAGAAGTCGCTTGGAAAATTCTAAGCATCACCACTGCAATCTTTGTAAGAAGTTGATGTGCTCTTCTGAAGAAAAGGCACGGGGTGTAACTACTATTTCACAAATAGTGGATTTAATCCTGAGCTAGAGTTCTCAGGCCTGGACTAGTCCTCCATGAGCGAAACCAGGTTAAAAATCGGCTGTGTTTGCGTATGCTTTCTTGCTCCTTATTTATTTCCGTATTTACTCTGATTAGTTTTACTTGTGAAAGAGTTTAAATTTTTAATTGGCTATTATCGCTATAAACTCTATTTACCCCCCTCTAGATTTGCTATCTATTCTTCAATTGGTATCAGAGCTCGGTTCTCTCAACAAGGACTAACATCCTAGAGATGATCCATGGCAACCACACAATCCTTGATTTCCAATTACGGTGAAGGGCAGTCCACTCATAGGCCTCCCCTATTTGATGGAACTAACTACACATATTGGAAAACAAGGATGAGCTTTTATCTCAAGTCGCTAGACTTTGACCTGTGGACTATCATCACCGATGGTTATAAAAAGCCCGCCAGGATAATTGTCAATGGTGATCTCGTTGAGAAATTACATGACAAATATTCTGACAAGGAGAAGAAACAGGCAAGTCTCGACGCGAGAGCTATTAATGCTTTGTTCTGTGCTATAGACAGGAATGAGTTCAACAGGGTCTCAACATGCACCACCTCTCACGAAGTATGGAGACTTCTAGAAGTGACGCATGAAGGAACCACCCAAGTTAAGGAATCGAAGATAAGCCGTCTCACTCAAGAATATGAGGCTTTCAAGATGAAGCCAAATGAGACGATCACGCAAATATTCACAAGATTCCTCGACATCTTCAATCCCCTATCTTTGCTCGGCAAACAATATTCAAATCACGAAAAGATTCGCAAGCTACTTAGGGGGCTACCAAAGATTTGGAACCCTAAGGTGACAGCCATCATAGAAGGAAATGATCTCACAACCATGTCCATGGAGACCTTGATGGGAAAGCTGATGACTCATGAGCTTGACCTCAAAGACTTCGAAGAGCCTGCTCCTAAGGCTAAGAAGATCGCACTCAAAGCTCACCGACGGAGGGCTGACCCCGAAGAGACGGATGACGACAACTCAGAAGGTGATGATCAAGCTCTCCTTGTTCGCAACTTCAAGAAATTCCTTCGCTTCAACCGAAGAAAGAAGGAACCACAAGAAGACGACGAAGAAGAGCCAACCTGCTACGGTTGCAAGAAGACGGGACACGTCCGAAAAGACTGTCCATTCTTAAAGAAGAGCAACCGTTATGAGAAACCATACAAGAAGACTTTCTCAAAGAAATATGCCAACATGAGCATTTGGCATGAAAGCGAAGCCAGTGAATCCGAGAAAGAAAAGTACTCTCCTCAAGATGCTGCAAACGTGTGCCTAATGGCAACGTCCGACAAGGTATCAAACGAAACTCTTGATGACTTCACTTTTGATAAACTTGGTGATGCTTTTACCGATTTACTTGATGATCATAAAAAGGTCATTGGTAAATAGAAACATGCCAAGGAAAAGATCAAAAGTCATGAAGTCAAAATTCAAAGACTTTCTTTACTGCTTGATAACAATAGGGACACTTCACCCACGGATATCACAAATGAGGTATCTAAGCTTAAAATAAGCTTACATGATGCCGAAGCACGCATTGAACAACAAACACAAGAAATCACAGCACTCAACACGGAGCTCGGAAGAAAAAAGAGTAGACACAAGATTTCTATTACTAAGATACATGGTTAGAATGCTAAGGTTACTGAACTGCAGGCTGTCTCCAAGAAATTAGAGACTAAATTGGGAAAACAGGTTGCTCAACCTCAAACCCAATCACATGAGACACACACAAAACATGATACTACTCATACTTGTCAAACACGTCATCCACCTGCAGCTCATAATCATGCTTATAGATACATACACTTTCATAATGCACACAAACCACATGCACGTAAAAATAATCATCATACTACACATAGATACAACCATCAGTATGTTGCACAAAATCACCATCACTCTACACATAGACATCATCACCATGCTATTCCTTATAGACATCATCACCATGCTACTCCTTATAGACATTATCACCATACAGCTCTACATCATTCTACATATAGACATCATCACCATGCTAACTCTACATATCATCATGCTACTCCACATCACTCTACTCATAGACATCATATGCATGCTCCTAACATAAATAGGAATACTATATGTACTTATTGTGGTTTACATGGACACATTTCACCACAATGTAGAATTAGAAGATTAGTAGATAGAAAGATATATGCATGGTTTCCAAAAACTAACTTTTCAGGACCCTCAAGAACTTGGGTACCAAAGGTCACATCTACTCTTGATGTAGGCGGACCTTCCTTTCTCAACTAAGAGTAAGTGGATTCTCGATAGTGGATGCTCGCGACATATACGGAAGACGCAAATCTTTTCGCATCACTATCGATGAAGAGAGAAGGATATGTATCCTTCGGTAACAACCTAAAAGGGTATATTATAGGTAATGGTATTATTGGTTATCCTTCCTCTCCCGTAATAAATGATGTCTGTCTAGTGACCGAGTTAAAGCATAACCTGCTCAGCATTAGTCATCTTGCTGACCATGGATATGACATTAACTTTGGACAAAACAAATGCCTTATTTATGATAGGTCAACGGGAGACATTGCTTTTGAAGGGGTAAGAGAGGATAATATTTATATTTTTTATTTGTCTATAGATACTAACAACGCAGGTAGATGCCTATATGCTCATAAGGATGAAAGATTATTATGGCACCAGCGTCTTGGTCATGCCAACATGGATACTATATCCAGGCTATCGACTAAGAAGCTAGTTAGAGGCTTGCCCGATATCACATTCAAAAAGGACATGGTATGTGCCGAATGTGAATTGAATAAGGTAACTAAGTCCTCATTTCATTCCATAAACTCTGTAAGTACTACTAGACCTTTGCAACTTCTTCATATGGATTTATTTGGCCCTAGTAGAGTAGCCAGTCTTGGTGAAAAACTCTACGCCTTTGTTATTATTGATGATTTTTCTAGATTTACTTGGGTTTTTTTTCCTACAAATAAAAGTGATGCTATTTTGGTTTTCAAGATTTTTGTAAAGAAAGTTCAAAACGAAAAGGGCTACATGATTACTCGAATCCAAAGTGATCATGGAGGCGAATTCGAAAATACAGATTTTGAAAAGTTTTATGATTCTAATGGTTTTGATCATAAATTTTCTTGTCCAAGAATTCCTCAACAAAATGGTGTTGTGGAGCGGAAGAATAGGACTCTTGGCGATATGGCTAGAGTCATGTTGAACAAGTTTTCACTTCCGAAATACTTTTGGGCTGAAACTGTCAGTACAGCATGCCACATTTTAAATAGGGTACTTATTCGTCCTATTACGAAGAAAACACCATATGAACTTTGGTTTGGAAGAACCCCAAATATTTCTTATTTTAGAGTTTTTGGTTGTAGATGCTTTATCCTTAACACCAAAGACAAGTTAGGCAAATTTGATGCCAAAGCTGACGATGGTATTTTTCTTGGCTATGCTGCCAAGAGTAAGGGACATAGAGTTTTTAACAAACGCTCATTAATTATGGAAGAGTCTACAAATTTGACTTTTGATGAAGATAACAGTGCAGCAGCTACTCTTGATGATGATGTTGAACCATCAACTTCTACTCCAATGAATACCACAACCGAAACCAATTATCTGGAGGGCTTGCCAAAGAAATTCTCTTTCAAGCTGTCACATCCAGAAAATCTGGTAATAGGTGAGGTTTCACGTGGAGTAACTACGAGATCATCATTAAGAGACTCTATTGCTAGCACTGCCTTTATTTCACAAATTGAGCCGAAAAACATTTTAGAAGCTTTTAATGATGAATTTTAGATTTTTGTTATGCAAGAGGAACTTAACCAATTCGAGAAGAGCCAAGTATGGGAACTCGTTCCTAGATCGGCCAATCACTCGATCATTGGCACTAAATGGATTTTTAGAAACAAAGTAAATGAAGATGGTTCATTCACACGCAACAAAGCTCGTCTAGAAGCCCAAGGATACAACCAAGAGGAAGGTATCGACTACGATGAGAAGTATGCTCCTGTTGCTAGATTGGAATCTATTCGGATGCTTTATGTATTTGTAAATTTTCAAAATTTCAAATTATTTCAAATGAATGTTAAAAGTGGTTTCCTGAATGGATTTATTAAGGAGAAAGTTTATGTGAAATAACCTCCTGGCTTTAAAAATCACAAATTTCCCGACCATGTTTTTAAGCTGAAAAAAGCGCTATATGGCCTCAAACAAGCCCCTAGAGCTTGGTATGAACGGCTAAGCAATTTCTTACTTGAGAAAGGTTTTTCTAAAGGGAAAATTGACACCACACTTTTCATAAAATCTTTTAAAGACACTATTCTCTTAGTCCAAATATACGTAGATGATATTATATTTGGTTCTACTGATGAAATCCTCTGTCAAGATTTTGCCAAGTGCATACAGACCGAGTTTGAGATGAGCATGATGGGGGAGCTCAACTACTTTTTTGGACTGTAAGTCAAACAAATGTCAAATAGAACTTTCATCTGTCAGTCGAAGTATACAAAGGACATGCTGAAGAAATTCGACCTTGACAACGTCAAACCAATCAGCACTCCAATGGCTACTACAACTAAACTAGAACCAGATGAAAGCGGCAAACCCGTAGACCAACGTAAGTATCGAGGTATAATAGGCAGTCTACTCTATTTAACTGCTAGTCACCCTGATATTATGTTTAGCGTATGCCTATGTGCTAGATATCAAGGAAATCCTAAGGAATCACACATGACTGCTGTTAAGCGTATCTTTCGATACCTTAAGGGTACGGTTACAGTGGGCCTATGGTATCCCAAGCCAACATCATTTGACCTCATTGGTTACTCTGATGCTGATTTCGCCGGATGCAAGGTCGACCGTAAAAGTATGAGCGGTACGTATCATTTATTAGGAAAGGCTTTAGTCTTTTGGTTTAGCAAGAAGCAGAATTCTGTCGCACTATCCACAACAGAAGCTGAATACATAGCAGCTGGGCGTTGTTGTGCACAAATTCTGTGGATGAAGCAAACCCTTGAAGACTACAATTTATCTTTTATGCACATTCTAATCTTTTGTGACAACACTAGTACTATAAATCTCACTAAGAACCCCATTTGTAACTCACGCACGAAGTACATTGAAATACATCACCACTTTTTGCGTGATCATCAGCAAAATGGCACGATTAACTTAGAATTCATTGACACTGATCATTAGTTAGCATATTTCTTCACAAAAGCATTATCCGAAGAGCGCTTCAATTTTCTTTGTCGTGAACTTAGAATTTTGGATGAAACTGTTATAAATTAAAATAAACCTACATAAATATCGAGTATGTCATGATTCTCTTATGATGAACTTGCTATGGGTACAAGCCGAAAGGGCCCTTCTAACAACAAGGCGTAAAAGCCTAAGCGAGACGATGCACTAGTCCTCACGACTACCGCTAGCTGGGATCCGACCCCTGCAGCTAACCCATGGCAGCTTCAAAATATTGAATTATGATATAATTCCTTGTTTATTACACGGTTCATTTTTATTTATCACTGGCTGACATACTAATTTTTCAACTTCATATTGCTGCTTCAAGTTCACTTTCTGTCATTCTTTGTTTATCATTTGGATCTTTCCTTGTATTTATACTCCTTTTATTTTGGTCTTTCTTACTTAACCAATTTTTAGCCTGATTCCAGTTCTGTCACCAGAATCCAGAATTTGGGCTGAACTCTGCCTTTACCAGAGTTCGGGCTGAATTCGGTCTGGCTGTTCCAGAACCGGGAACAGCCTCAGCCGTTGATCAAATTATAGATCCAATGGCCCATATTGATTCCGACCAATTGAAACCCTTCTCTTATATTCGGGATCTCCTCCTTCTTCTCCTCCATTGCCACCTTTTCCACTTCTCCAAACTCTTTTTCTCAAAACCCTAACCCTAATTTCTTCTTTCTAGAGCTCATCTCTTCTCCAAACTCAAGGAGAAGACCTCTCTTTCAATTCTCCTTCATTATTCATCAATACTTTGAGGTATTATTCAATACTTTTTTATATCTTAATTTCCTTCATTATCTTTATTGTGTCATGGCTCCATGTTTGTTCAATCGCGGGAAGAGACTTCGGACCGAGGGAACATCCTCGTCGAATGCTCCTCCTCGCGTTGAACCGCCCGTTGCACCACCCGTTGTACCGGCCGTTGAACAACAACCACCTATCCATCCGTTGTTCAATCCTCCACGTCCACATGACCCAAACACTTTTGACGACCGAATATTTGTATCACTCGACGCATCAAATGATTTGTTTAGTAATTTTTGGACACGTCCAATGTTTGCGGGACACCCTATCAATTTTACTATTTTCTCTCAATATGATGCACTTTTTCATGACCTTTGCCTTGATGAACTTCTCACCACAAATTCGATCATTTATCGTAGTGCTATTCAAATGTTCTACTGCAACCTAACCCATAATGATACACATATTTATTCACGGGTTGCGAGAATTGATATCTCTTTTGACGATTTCGATTTGGCCGAATACCTTGAACTCTAAGAGCCAAACTCATGGGAAAAGCTTGTTGAAGCTCGATTATTTCAATTTTCCGATGGGTCTTCACTTGAAAGCTTCAAGGATGACTTGTGTACCCCGAACACGCGTCCTCGTAAGCTTTTGGCCAAATATCTCAATCCCTATTTCTATGAACTTCATCGGATTATCTTTAACACCATTCTACCCAAAGCGGGTTCCACCGATGAACTCAACTACTTTGAAATCTCGGCTTTATATCACCTCCACTTTCATGTACCATTTAATCTTCCACGTACAATGATGGATTGGATGATTAATTCTCGAAAGAAACCAAGATCCTTGGTTTATGCTTTGTATCTTCCTATGGTATTTCGTGCGTTTCGTATACCTCTTGTTGAGTGTCCGTTCTTACCTGCCCCTGCCTTTCTTTCAAAGGCACGGAGGCTTCAGGCAGCCGTTGGCTCACCAGTCGTGTCTGAGCATTCTGATGATGAGCCAGATGCCCCTCCTTTGGGACATTATCCTCCTCCTCCTCCTGCCACTCTCGAGTCTCTTCAGACCATGCTCTGCGATCGCTTCACCTTGGAGGATGATCGCTGGACTCAGCTGGATAACCGGACTACCTTACAGATGAGTGCTATCAGTAACTCGCTGCACGACATTCGGTACTCCATGTCTCGCCATCCTTCCATGCCTATCCCTATGGAGCGGGACCCCGGTCGTGAGGGCTATCGTATCGATGACCCTTGGGTCATTCGCTACTTGGATCCAGATGCAGCCTTCGTGGACCCTCGTCGTTTCTTTACTGATCCATCAGACGATGCTGGGCCTTCACGAGCTCGATGATGGATATGGACTGCTTTTGCTGCTGCTACTAAGGATCATAGCTTACGTTTCTTTCTGCACTTTGGATTTTAGTTACTTTCATGCACTTTTGATTGTATTAGACTTATTATGAGTTGTGACTCTTGAAACATTTAGTCGTTATATCAGTTTATATGCAGTTTCTTCTCTTACCTTTTGGTGTGTTTGCCAGTTCTTAATTATTTATTGTTACTTGCTAAATGCCAAAAGGAAGAGATATTTGTATATTCCATATTATTTTTTGTCTCTATATCTGTGCTTTTGGGAGAAATATTCTTATCAGGCCAACAGGATTCAAAGTAATGATTACGGGAGAGCTATTTTTTATGCTCGGCATTGATTATGGGGAGCTTTACTTTTTGTCCTTAAATGTGTCCAGGTATGAATATTGAATATACAACTATTATTTTTTTAATTATCAATATGGGGAAGATTGTTGACACAAAGTCACAGTCAACCAAATATTGATAAAATTGACTAAATAATACTTGTGATAATTCAATACGACACATGAAGACTACATCCAGCTCAAGTCAGACGATAGCTCAGTTTTGCAAATACAAGTTATTTTTGAGTCTGTATTTTATAATTTTATTGAGTCTAGACTTATGTAAGCTGAGTTGTGCTGAGCATCTGAGACTTAACCTATACCTTATCTAAAATCCAAAAGCTCCACATACATAAAAATAAGCCCATTGGACCATAGACCTATTCTGTGCTCTGGAGACAGAGTTCGGGCCGAACTCTGCCTCCACACAGAGTTCGGGCCGAACTCTGCCTCCACACAGAGTTCGGGCCGAACTCTGTCCCCTAAAAATCAGCACCCTAATTTTTAGGGTTGGCTGGTTGCTAGTTGTCCAACGGCCAAATATTTGAAAATTCCTACCAGAATTCTGGCCGAATTCTGTCTACTGGTATCCTATAAATAGGCCATGAATTCTCTCATTTTTATTCATCTAATCTTCTCTTCTCTTCTCTTCTCTCTAAAGCTCAATACAAGCCATACCCTTCTTCATCTAATAGCCACAAGCTCCCTAAGCCTCAAGTGCTCAACATTTTTTAGTTAGGAGTTTGTTCAAGAGTTCAAGAAGTCGCTTGGAAAATTCCAAGCATCGCCACTGCGATCTTTGTAAGAAGTTGACGTGCTCTTCTGAAGAAAAGGCACGGGGTGTAACTACTATTTCACAAATAGTGGATTTAATCCTGAGCTAGAGTTCTCATGCCTGGACTAGTCCTCCACGAGGAAAACCAGGTTAAAAATCGGCTGTGTTTGCGTATGCTTAATTGCTCCTTATTTATTTCTGTATTTACTCTGATTAGTTTTACTTGTGAAAGAGTTTAAATTTTTAATTGGCTATTATCGCTATAAACTCTATTCACCCCCCTCTAGAGTTGCCATCTGTTCTTCAGTATCTATTAGAAATTTCCTTACAGTAAATAGTCGGATGATATATGTAAATTGGTATCATTTTATTAAATAGTTACCTATACCCTAAATTACTATCTTAACCTAAAAGTTAGCTTCTTAATAGTAAATGGTGACCTGATAAATAATTAGATTATTTTAGTTAAAACCTGAATAGCTAGTGTAGTATTAGAACTTAACCAACTTGTACACATTATTAAATTCAGGTGGACATAGAGACTACTATCTTCCTATTCCCGATCATCCCGGAGCAAAGGCAAGTACACTCTATGGTCTTGTACATTTTATTATATCATGTGCTTCCTTGATTGACACACTGCGACACGACATGTTTTTCTGGTGCTCATGTCCCTTGTTCTTATTACTTGTACCTGGGAGGGGAAATATACTATTTATGTGACCAAACCCAAGAAATAACTCAGGTGTGTTTTGCTTAGACCCCGCATCGTGCACGCGGGTCCTAAGCCGTACCATTCATGTGCTTCATGTGCTTTCATGTGCTTACCCCTACCCGGTCACATACTTAGTTATATTTCAAATATTGTGCACACATGTTCAGGAGATATATCATGTACTTAGTTCCTGTGATTCCTGAGATACCATGTTCTTTCATGTTCTTACACACCATGTTCTTTTATGTTCTTATATACCATGTTCTTTCATGTACTTATACACCATGTTCTTTATTGTGCTTTATATACCATGTTCATTTGTACTTTCATATCACAATGTCTTATTTATTACCTAGAACTGTACTTTGCTCCGCTCCTGACTGGATAAGTTGCAGGTATGCTTGCAGGATATCATTCTACTTTATGGGACAGAGCTCGGGATCTTAGCTGAGCAGGATGGGTCATAACTTAGCTTGAGGTTTCAGGTTTAGACTGTTAGCTTTACTTTTAGATATTGTTTTAGAATTCATAGTACATTTCATTCTTGATGACTCGTACATTTATATACATAGAATTGTGGATTATGGTGATCATTCTGGGATACGATTTTAAATGTTGTAATTATATAATTTTATGTTTATCTTGTTAGTTTTTCCTAGCTTGGTACAGCTTACTTCGTCGTATCTAACGACGAAGGTTGGGCGTGTCCGACTCGTGTCCGATTATTCGGGAGCGGGTCGTGACATGTTTTTAGTGGTGGCCCATGCAGGTTTATCCTAATGGTACCTAGGACTTAGCGTACTATTGGGGGACTTGATTACACTAGAAAAACTTGATCACAGCATAGAAAAATTGGGAAATAATGGCATATTAGGTGTATTGATATCAATAAACACTTGTTTTTAGGTTTAGGACATTTTAACAGTTTTTCTGTTTTTCAGACGATTCAGACACGGAAACAACGAAACAGTCGATCCACCAACATTTGAGGGTTTGGAGCCTCCACTATCTTCTATCGTCCTACTATCCTCATGGGTAGTACGCAGTCGACAGAGATGTTTCGAGAGTTCTTAAACACCAAGAGGGATCAGACCATCCTTTTCTATACCAGACTTGTGGATACACTCTCCGAGCTAGGAAGGACTTCTGATTTTCAGACTCTTGGAACCTTGGACTTCTCCGACACCGAGCGCATATCTTGCACCGAAAAGCAGACCGAAAATCTGGAGCAGCCATTGAAGACCATCCAAGTCTTTGAGGATCCGACTCCTCTGAAGATTGTAGTCATCAACCGGAAGATCTAGCGCGTAGTACATACAACAAGACAGGAAGCTGAAGCTCAAGAGAAACATGAAGACTTATGCCGGAGATAGCAGCTACCTGGGACTCGTAAAGCGTCGCCAAACTCAGACAACGCTTCTTCAGCCCAGCGGGATATTCAGATTCAGCCGACTATCATTTGTATTTTCTGCCGCAGCTCAGGACACCACTACAAAGAATGTCACAAAATACGAAAGCTATGCTTGTACTGTTGATCGCCTGCCCACCAAGTCAAGGATTGCCCGGAGGTCGTTGATCGCACTGTCGAGAACAAGCACGAGGAGCATCAGACTACAGCAAAGGGACACACCTTTTCAGAATCAGCAACCACATGGAGCATTACCGCAAGGACCAGCCTACGACAGGACAGTTGAAGAAATTGAAGTAATTTCGGAAGAATACTGAAGACAGATTGAAGACAGAAGATATCATTTGCATGGTTGGAAAAACCATGTATCTGATTAGCAATCCAGTCTCTCCTTAAAATCCTCTTAGCACCTAGATCATTTCTTAAAACTTCTCGTTTTCTCGTTTGAAATCCCGATCGATATTCAAAATTTATTTCGAGATATTGATTCCTATTCGGTAAACTTGTTCCCGATCCACAATTCGATAATTGTTGGAATCCAATATTCGATACCCTGTTTCATTATTCATTATTTATGGCTTTGCTTTTGCTTCTATTTAAAAATTTCCTATTCGAACCAAGTGCTATTTGAGATTTTATTTCTATCCGAAATTTCATTTTAAAACTTGTCCCCAATCAAACATTGTTTGAATCTTCACTCTATCTTGACACTTGCCGGAGATTCAGTCCTATTCGAAACATCATTTGAAGATTTTTTTTTTTTCTATTTTAAAACTTTGGCTCATTCCCTATGAGATTTTGTTTACTATTTGAGACTTGTTCCTATTCAAGAAATTATTTCTGTTCACCACTTTTTTCGACCTTGTTTCCTATTGAAGTTCTAATCGTTTCATAATCAGGGTTTGATACCTGTTTCTTGTTCGCTATTTGATACCCTGTTTTCTAAATCACTGTTCGTAACCTTGCTTCCTGTTCGAGATTATGTTCAAGATTTCACTTCTTATTCGTGACTTTGTTGATATTGATTTTCTATTTTCACTGTATACTTTATTGGAGAATTCATTTTCAATTCAAGTTTTGCTCGAGATTTTATTATTATTCGAGATTTTATTGAAACTTGTTTCAAGTATGGGATTTATTTCTTATTTTAAAACTTGTCTCCTATCTGATACCTTGCTTCAGTTCATCCTTCGGGACTTTGTTATCCCTTTGGCATAATATCCTATATATGGAATCTCGTTACGATTCCAGATATCAGTTGAAATTCCGTTATAATTTGAAACATCGCTCCATGTCTAAAATTTTAAATCTCCCTGGTTGCCCTTTTGTACTCACTGATTGGATCCCTTGTCGTCTCTTAGTTCCTAATAAATCCTTGTATTCTAATAGTCAGATAACCTCACCATCTTCTTGACTTGGACTATTGAAACTCATTTTGTTTCCTTAGAATTTTCTATGGATAAAGTTGAAAGACTATTCGATAACCTACTAGGGCGTGACAGTTGCGTACTACAGCCGTTATCTGGATTACGGAGACCGAAAGTTCACTGCAGCCAGCAGCGCACTGGCGGGGCAGGAACTCTAAGTTGAAGTGATTTCAGACATTCATAGGTTTCGGGTATTATGGAGACTTGTCCTAAATTCTTCATGTCGTGATCTCTTGAGTTGCTTCGTTGATGATTAATGGAAAATGGATATAGTGCACATAATTTTCGATGACATATTGTTATTTGAGCCACAGAGCCGAAAGTCCACTGTAGTCAGAGATATTGGCGGGGTAGGGATCTAAGCAAAGTGCTTTCAAAATCCTATATGTTCCTGGGTATCATGGAAATTATATTCCTTTTCATATGATTTTTGGTTTCGAGAATCACAAATCCTTGCATGTTTATCCTGATTTGATACTGTATCTTCTGAGTATCTCGTACGTTTCCTCAATCAACCCTTGCTAACTTTAGCATTTTATCGTTAGATCATTGAATTCCTCAAAATTATATATTGTCAGAGTTTGATTCCATACTTCGTTTGTGTCATGTCTAAACTTTGACCTTAAATCATGACAATCTGACCATGATTTTTCTATCTTGTCCTAGTCCACTTGTGTTAAATATTGATTTTTTATCATACTTAATAGTTGTCTTCATGATTTATTCCTCTAAGATGTAATTGAACTTCATTCCATTCGTGCCTATTTAATCCTTGATCAATATTAGATCATATTATTTTTGTGTGTAATTATCGTATTTGATCTCTGTAATGCCTGTTGTTCGTATTACGTATTTGGAATACGTATACGTATTTTTATCTTGTATTTGCATATCTTCTTGGTTTAGCTTGGCTTGTTTACTCTCGGTTTGGGTTGGCTTGGTTCGGCCAGCCCAATGCTTGGTTCATCATGGGCCAAGGGTGGAACACCTTAGCCTATGCTTCTCCTTCATTTCTACCACAAACCCCCTCTTTATTATCCCCACCAACCTTCTCTCTCCTCCATAATTCTCATTTACTTCTCCTTCCCCCACCATTACTCTTCTCCACCAACCAAGAACACCATAGGCAAGTGCAACTTGCTTCCACAAGAGAACTCCTTTTGATGGTTTCATTAGCTTCTCTTCATGATTCTAAACCACATTAGAACTTGTCATTTTCTATTTTGAGGCTTTAATTCTTGTAGATCTAGAGTTTTGCTACTTTTGGATTTTGGTGGTTTTGATCTATTAAACTTGCTTGTTTTCAAGTTTTGATGGTTCCATGTTTTAGAGAATTTCATTCTACCCAATTTTGACCTTTGGAAAGTTGGATTCGGACTTGTTTTGACCAAGATTTGGACAATTGAAGCTTAGATTCAACTTTAGAGTTCTTGCTGTTCTTGCCATTTGGAGAAGACAGTGAACAGTGAGCTAGCTTTTTAGCTTACGCCACTGAGCTGTACGCTGCTCTTTAGCGAGCATACGCTGACTTATGTACGCTGCTCTTTAGCGAGCGTACGCTGACTTGTGTACGCTGCTCTTTAGCGAGCGTATGCTGACTTATGTACGCTGCTCTTTAGCGAGCGTACGCTGACTTGTGTACACTGCTCTTTAGCGAGCGTATGCTGACTTGTGTACGCTGCTCTTTAGCGAGCGTACGCTGACTTGTGTACGCTGCTCTTTAGCGAGCATACGCTAGCCTTGATACGCTGCCTGTTGGCAGTATGTCTTGAGCGTACGCTAGCTTGAGCGTACGCGTGCCTTGGTACGCTAGCTTAAGCGAGTAAGGCGTACGCTGGCCCCTTTCGTACGCTAGCTCGAGCGTACGCAGTCTTGAGCGTACGCTAGCTTGAGCGTACGCTGACCTGTAGCTTGAGCGTGCCCTTGTGTACGCTGACCCTTGCGTACGCTTCCCATTGGAAGTGTATGGATCCTTTGGTATGCAGACCTGAGCGTACGCTAGCCTGAGCGTAGCCTGATTACCCTTGATCTTCTATAGCCCTGTATATTGATATTTTATTAGATATTTAACGTCCATTTTATATCCTTACGCCTTTTGTCATGAACTTGATAATCATGGATTTGTTTAATATGTTTGGAAATGATACCTGAGCATGACACGATAGTGACCCATAGTGGCGCACTCCTGACAAGTACACTTGATATGATAAACCTGACATATTATATCTTGATAAGTTGTTGCGACGGCTACCTGACATGACATGGCCTGTATGAATAACCTGGACACCGTGGGCGATTGTGCTTGTACAAATAATCCAGTCCTGTCTTGCATCATGTCTAGGAGGGGACTCCTGAGTACCACGGTCAGGAGTACCTACTAAAATGGACTAAGGTTAACAACTAGATTAATACATTAGTCATGAAGAGATTTTCCAGCTACAGGCAATCCCGTTACCTGGGCGCGCTTGGGATCTGTAGCCTGCCGTCGAGTAGGGCACATTTCCAACACACTGTCATATGTTGCACCCTTCAAACTGCTTAAGGGTACATGCATTTCCTGGACGATGTACCCACCTGAATTCAACCCTAATCTCTCGACCTGGATGACCTGGATGGTCTGCAGGGCTTGTGGCAGTAGAATAATCTCACTGCATCTTGTTAGTAATTAGGCTTGTGACAACCCTTGTTAGTTAAAGTATCAAGCCGTAATTCTTGCTTGGCCGTGAAGTGATTGGATGGAGTCTAACCAGTCTAGTCTTGCCCTGACCCTGTTCCAGACTATTGAATGACCAGAATGCTTGTATTTATTTTACCGATAAATGGTGAGAAACCAAGCTCCGTTCAGACGAAGGATTACAACCCCGGTCCTTATTTGGTTTACGGGTTATAACCTGGCTATCTGAATAGTTCCATGGTTATCTCGTCGTATATCATCCTGATATGTTTCCTTTTATTCCAGTCCTTATTTTATTTATACTTATATTCCTGTGCTGATTGCTGGTTTTAGTTCTTAAGTGAAGCCTCCTTTGTGGCACTTGCTCTTTCTGGGGTCTGACCCAGCTGGTTTTGTGTGGCCAGATTTTGGAGCAGCTCCAGAGGATCTACCGACTTCCCAGCCAGATGGTGGCCACTAGACGAAACCCTGGCAACGAGTGGGTTATTTTTGGCTCTTCCGCTCTATTGTAAAAATATTCTTTTGAGGCGTTTAGCCGACGAGCACCTGTTTAGCTCGATTGCACTTACTTACTGTCTGCCTACGGGCTGTAACATGATTGATAAATCCTAGGGTTGATCATGTATGACTAAACTCTTGCTAGTCCTAACATTTTGTAACGACTAGCTTCATGATCAGCTGAATATGTAATATTTGGGACGCCTTATTATTGTATATTTAATGATTATACATCTTGTGACTCTTACTTACTTGCTTATGATTGAGACACTAGGCTTGTTCATGACCTTAAGAGACTGTTGGCTTGTAGATAAACCCTCATGTATCCTAGACAGCCGTGACCGTATAGCGAGATGGAATCCATTTCAATATATGTAGCTGGCTATGTCTGCCTCCGCTCTCTAGTATTCTGGTTCTGGGGCGTGACATAGTTCAAGTGGTGGCCCATGCAGGTCTTGTAAATCGAGATATGTGAAGGTTTACCGAATAGTTGTCTCAATCAGTATTCGTCCTTGATCTCTGCTCGTATCTTCTGAATCCCTGGATTCTTGTCCTGATCATATGCTTGTATCGTTGATCTGTCCTGGTCCTTCCTTATTGTTCCCTATGTCGTCTTCTTCAGCGGCATTGTTCGTGGACCTATCGACCAGCAAGGCGGAGCACCTCCCGCGGACCAGCAGTAACCTGGAGATCCAGCCCAGCATTCTGGAGTAGCCTCCAGAGTCGTGCCTTCTGGCGGAGAGCCACCAGTCCAGCCAGTTCAACCTGTAGAACATGATGACGGCTCTTTGGTAGGACTCGTCAGGACCTTGATAGCTTTCCAAGACCGGCGTGGAGATGCCTTGCACCAGGCAGTGACGGATGCTTTGACCCGGGGTGGTCATCAGGGTAACAGCGCTGCCAACAGCTTCAAGCGCTTGAACCCTCCATTCTTCGACGGTAGTGAAGATGCTATCGCGGCAGATGCATGGCTTCAGGACACAAAAGTGATTCTAGAAGCAGCCAGGACTCCAGAGAACGAGAAGGTGGCCGTTGTGCGCCTGCAGTTGTTAGATCTTGTCCGCAGCTGGTGGGCAGCACAGGCCGTTGGATTAGCAGCCCCCATTGCTTGGGCAGTATTCCGGGAGAGATTCCAGACCAAGTATTTTGATGCTGTAGCTCGGTACGATCTACAGACGAGGTTCACAAATCTGAAGCAAGGAGGCAGGACGGTCGACGGATATGCGGCCGAGTTTTCTAGACTCAGTCGGTTTGCTCCTACCTTAGTGGCAACCGAGTATGATAGAGCCCAGCGGTTCCAGCAGGGACTTCACCTGGAGATCTTGTTGGCAGTCGAGCAGTTTGAGCATCAGACTTTTGATGCAGTCTTAAGAGCAGCCCGGAGGCATGAGTATACCTCCCAGAGGATTGTGGATAGGGTCGGAGGTTGGAAGAGATCTCACGGCCAGATGAATCAGTCTTCAGCACCAGCCCCGGCAGCCAGGGCCTTGACTATTGGGGCTCCGAGGCGAGCAGCCTCAGTGACGTCGGTTCAGCATTCAACTCCGACGCACCCTCAGCAGCAGCAGAAGCAGAAGCAGTCTTCCGCAGTGGGATGTTCTCATTGTGGGAAGCCAGGCCATATGGTGGCAGAGTGTCGCAGGGCACAGGGATTGTGTCTGGCTTGTGGAGCACCAGACCATAGGGTTGGATCCTGTCCGAACAGGAGTGGTTCATCATCGTCCAACCTTTCTAGCACTTCGGTGGGAGGACCAGCTCCGGTCCAACAGCAGCAGTATCCATTGACGAGGCCCTTGCCGCCTCAGTCCCAGGCGTTTCAGCAACAGAGCCCCCAGCAGTATGCGCAAGCCCAGGCCTTGAGTCAGAGTAGGCAGCGAGGATTTCAGCAGAGGGGACCAGCACCCCGAGGGCATGGTCAGGCTATGGTGATGACCATGGAGGAAGGATTGGCACCAGGAGAGGTAGTGGTAGGTACTATTCTCGTCAACTCCTTTCCAGCTTCAGCTTTATTTGATTCTGGTGCATCATATTCTTTTATGTCTGCACGATTCGCGACACGGGTAGGATTGGAGCCCGAGTCATTATCAGTAAGGCTCAATATACTTACTGGTAACGGACTTGTGGGAGTAGATAGAGTGTTTTCTTCGTGTAGGATCGTAGTTAGCGGTAGGAAATTCCCCGCTAGATTGATAGAATTCCCGATGGCCGATTATGATGTGGTCTTAGGGATGGATTGGTTGAGGAACCAGTATGCTAGGATAGACTGCCATATTGGTAGGGTTATTTTTAGCATTCCAGGAGAGCCGGAGTTTTCTTTCTCTCGAGGTGAGGTTGAGTCATCTCCTCCAGTATTGCGGATGGCAGTAGCAGCAGTTCAGTTGCGCAGGATAGTGGATGAGTTCCCAAATGTTTTTCCAGAGGAGCTTCCAGGTATGCCTCCGGAGCGGGAGATCGAGTTTACTATAGATTTGATTCTCGGGACAGCCCCAGTGTCAGAGAGAGTCTACAGGATGGCGCCGTCAGAGTTGGAGATATTGTACAAGATGATTGAAGAACTCAGAACCAAGGGATTCATTCGTGCTAGTGGATCGCCTTGGGGAGCCCCGATGCTTCTTGTGAAAAAGAAGGATGGTACGTCCAGGTTATGTGTTGATTATCGTACCTTGAACTCAGTGACAATCAAGAACAGATACCCTCTTCCGAGGATAGATGACTTGTTTGATCAACTCAAGGGGGCTTCAGTATTCTCGAAGATTGACTTGCGCTCAGGATATCACCAGATCAGAGTCAGAGAGCAGGACATCCCGAAGACGGCTTTTAGATCGAGATATGGGCATTGGGAGTTCCTTGTTATGCCTTTTGGAGCAACCAATGCACCGGCAGTATTTATGGACCTCATGAATCGCATCTTCATGCCTTACTTGGATCAGTTTGTGATCGTGTTCTTGGATGACATCCTGGTCTACAGCAAGAGTGAGGCGGAGCATGAGCAGCATCTCCGTATAGTTCTTCAGATCCTCAGAGAGCACCAGTTATATGCCAAGTTTAGTAAATGCGAGTTCTGGCTCGATCGTATTTCATACTTGGGTCATATCATCACTCGAGGAGGAGTAGAAGTGGATCCCCAGAAGATTGTAGCTATTGAGGCATGGCCAGTGCCCAGCACAGTTGCAGAAGTTCGCAGTTTCCTCGGATTGGCTAGCTATTACCGGCGATTTATTTCAGACTTTGCTCGGATTTCAGCGCCATTGACGCAGTTGACCCACAAGGATGCGCAGTTTGCTTGGACAGCAAAGTGTCAGAGTTCTTTTGAGCAGTTGAAGCGAGGATTGATAACAGCTCCTATTCTCACGCTTCCAGATGGAACCGGAGGATTTTTAGTGTATTGTGATGCTTCAGACAGAGGTTTAGGATGTGTTCTGATACAGCATGGAAAGGTAATAGCTTATGCGTCACGACAACTTCGTGATCATGAGAGGAATTACCCAACCCATGACTTGGAGCTGGCAGTAGTGGTGTTTGCACTTAAGTTGTGGAGGCACTACTTGTACGGAGATAGGGTGGAGATTTTTATCGACCACAAGAGCCTGAAGTATGTTTTCATCCAGAAGGATCTTAACATGCGTCAGAGGAGGTGGCTGGAGCTTCTTGTGGATTATGATGTCAGCTTGCAGTATCATCCTGGGAAGGCCAATATCGTAGTAGATGCATTGAGCAGAAGAGCCAGAGCTTATTTCCTAACAGCGGAACCAGAGCTGTTAGCAGATCTTCAGAAGATGGGTATTGAAGTTGTTCTCCCTTCCAGTATGGCGTTGATGGCCAGTATGCGAGTTCAGTCCACTATAGTCGAGAGGATCCGGATGGCACAGTCGGCAGATTCCAAGCTTCAGCGACTCAGAGCAGAGTGTGAAGCAGGACGAAGACCAGAGTTATGTATTCATGAGGATGGTACACTTAGGCATGGTAAGCGTCTTTGTGTACCCAATGGAGATATCAGGCAGGAGATCATGTCAGAAGCGCACAGTTCGCAGTATTCCATCCATCCCGACAGTACGAAGATGTACCGTGATATCCGGCAGCATTTTTGGTGGAATGGCATGAAGCGGGAGATAGCTCGATTTGTCTCTCGGTGTTTGGTTTGCAAACAAGTTAAAGCCGAACATCAGAGACCGGCTGGACTTCTTCAGCCCTTACCAATTCTAGAATAGAAGTGAGAGCATGTGACCATGGATTTCGTGACTGGATTACCTAGATCCCCAGCTAGTAGAGATGCTATTTGGGTTATTGTGGATAGGCTTACCAAGGTAGCGCACTTTCTTCCGTTCAGAGTTGGTCAGTCGACGGCTCAGCTAGCAGAGATGTACCTCAGGCAGATTGTCAGATTGTACGGTATCCCAGTCAGTATCACCTCGGACCGAGATTCAAGGTTTACGTCGCACTTTTGGCGTAGCTTGCAAGAGAGTTTGGGAACTTATCCCCAGTTCAGTTCAGCATATCACCCGCAGACGGATGGCCAGTCGGAGCGCACGATCCAGACTCTTGAAGACATGTTGCGGTCTTGCACACTTGACTTCGGTGGTTCATGGGAAGATCATTTGCACCTGGTGGAATTCTCATACAACAATAGTTTTCAGGCCAGTATCCAGATGGCACCGTTCAAGGCACTGTATGGCAGGAAGTACAGATCCCCGTTAGCCTGGGATGATGTTGGAGAGAGGCAGATGCTTGGTCCAGAAATGATTGCTCAGACCGTTGAAGTAGTCAGGCGAGTCAGAGATCACCTTCGAGTTGCCCAAGATCGCCAGTGCCATTGGGCCGATTCTCATCGGCGCCCTCTCGAGTTCTCGGTCGGCGATCATGTATTCCTGAGGATTTTACCTAATCGTGGCATCATTCGTTTCGGGGTACGGGGAAAGCTTAGTCCTAGGTATATAGGGCCGTTCGACATTCTGGAGAGAGTAGGAGATGTATCATATCGTCTCGCTCTTCCACCGTCGCTAAGCGAGGTGCATGACGTGTTCCATGTATCCCAATTACGACGGTACATCCCGGACCCGAGCCACATCCTGGATCATTCGAAATTGGTTGTTGGTACCAACCTTTCGTATGAGGAGAGGCCCGTGTCTATATTGGATCGAAGAGAGAAGATCCTCAAGAACAAGACTATCAAGTTAGTCTGAGTTGCTTGGGGTCATCACTCTTTGGGTGAGTCAACGTGGGAGCGTGAGGATGATATCCGATCGCGATATCCTGACTTGTTTGACTCGTGAGGTATAATGTCTTTCTTATGCCTCATGCCATCAATTCCTTGCTTGCATGATTGATTGATTGCCTAGTATAATTGCCTGTGAATAGTGTAGCTTGTTCTTGTCCCTCTAGCCTCTTAATTAAATTCCGAGGACGGAATTCTTTTAAGGTGGGTAGAGTTGTAATGCCTGTTGTTCGTATTACATATTTGGAATACGTATACGTATTTTTATCTTGTATTTGCATATCTCCTTGGTTTAGCTTGGCTTGTTTACTCTCGGTTTGGGTTGGCTTGGTTCGGCCGGCCCAATGCTTGGTTCATCATGGGCCAAGGGTGGAACACCTTAGCCTATGCTTCTCCTTCATTTCCACCACAAACCCCCTCATTATTATCTCCACCAACCTTCTCTCTCCTCCATAATTCTCATTTACTTCTCCTTCCCCCACCATTACTCTTCTCCACCAACTAAGAACACCATAGGCAAGTACAACTTGCTTCCACAAGAGAACTCCTTTTGATGGTTTCATTAGCTTCTCTTCATGATTCTAAACCACATTAGAACTTGTCATTTTCTATTTTGAGGCTTTAATTCTTGTAGATCTAGAGTTTTGCTACTTTCGGATTTTGGTGGTTTTGATCTATTAAACTTGCTTGTTTTTAAGTTTTGATGGTTCCATGTTTTAGAGAATTTCATTCTACCCAATTTTGACCTTTGGAAAGTTGGATTCGGACTTGTTTTGACCAAGATTTGGACAATTGAAGCTTAGATTCAACTTTAGAGTTCTTGCTGTTCTTGCCATTTGGAGAAGACAGTGAACAGTGAGCTAGCTTTTTAGCTTACGCCACTGAGCTGTACGCTGCTCTTTAGCGAGCGTACGCTGACTTGTGTATGCTGCTCTTTAGCGAGCGTACGCTGACTTGTGTACGCTGCTCTTTAGCGAGCGTATGCTGACTTGTGTACGCTGCTCTTTAGCGAGCATACGCTGACTTGTGTACGCTGCTCTTTAGCGAGCGTATGCTGACTTGTGTACGCTGCTCTTTAGCGAGCATACGCTGACTTGTGTACGCTGCTCTTTAGCGAGCGTACGCTAGCCTTGATACGCTGCCTGTTGGCAGCATGTCTTGAGCGTACGCTAGCTTGAGCGTACGCGTGCCTTGGTACGCTAGCTTAAGCGAGCAAGGCGTACGCTGGCCCCTTTCGTACGCTAGCTCGAGCGTACGCAGTCTTGAGCGTACGCTAGCTTGAGCGTACGCTGACCTGTAGCTTGAGCGTGCCCTTGTGTACGCTGACCCTTGCGTACGCTTCCCATTGGAAGTGTATGGATCCTTTGGTACGCAGACCTGAGCGTACGCTAGCCTGAGCGTAGCCTGGATTGATCGTAGCCTGATTACCCTTGATCTTCTATAGCCCTGTATATTGATATTTTATTAGATATTTAACGTCCATTTTATATCCTAACGCCTTTTGTCATGAACTTGATAATCATGGATTTGTTTAATATGTTTGGAAATGATACCTGAGCATGACACGATAGTGACCCGTAGTGGTACACTCCTGACATAATGACCTGACATGACCTGATAGTGGCCCGTCGTGGCGCACTCCTGACAAGTACACTTGACACGATAAACCTGACATGTTATATCTTGATAAGCTGTTGCGACGGCTACCTGACATGACATGACCTGTATGAATAACCTGGACACCGTGGGCGATTGTGCTTGTATAAATAATCCAGTCCTGTCTTGCATCATGTCTAGGAGGGGACTCCTGAGTACCACGGTCAGGAGTACCTACTAAAATGGACTAAGGTTAACAACTAGATTAATACATTAGTCATGAAGAGATTTTCCAGCTACAGGCAATCCCGTTACCTGGGCGCGTTTGGGATCTGTAGCCTGCCGTCGAGTAGGGCACATTTCCAGCACACTGTCATGTGTTGTACCCTTCAAACTGCTTAAGGGTACATGCATTTCCTGGACGATGTACCCACCTGAATTCAACCCTAATCTCTCGACCTGGGTAACCTGGATGGTCTGCAGGGCTTGTGGCTGTGGAATAATCTCACTGCATCTTGTTAGTAATTAGGCTTGTGACAACCCTAGTTAGTTAAAGTATCAAGCCGTAATTCTTGTTTGGCCGTGAAGTGATTGGATGGAGTCTAACCAGTCTAGTCTTGCCCTGACCCTGTTCCAGACTATTGAATGACCAGAATGCTTGTATTTATTTTACCGATAAATGGTGAGAAACCAAGCTCTGTTCAGACGAAGGGTTACAACCCCGGTCCTTGTTTGGTTTACGGGTTGTAACCTGGCTATCTGAATAGTTCCATGGTTATCTCGTCGTATATCATCCTGATATGTTTCCTTTTATTCCAGTCCTTATTTTATTTATACTTATATTCCTGTGCTGATTGCTGGTTTTAGTTCTTAAGTGAAGCCTCCTTTGTGGCACTTGCTCTTTCTGGGGTCTGACCCAGCTGGTTTTGTGTGGCCAGATTTTGGAGCAGCTCCAGAGTATCTACCGACTTCCCAGCCAGATGGTGGCCACTAGACGGAACCCTGGGAACGAGTGGGTTATTTTTGGCTCTCCCGCTCTATTGTAAAAATATTCTTTTGAGGCGTTTAGCCGACGAGCACCTGTTTAGCTCGATTGCACTTACTTACTGTCTGCCTACGGGCTGTAACATGATTGACAAATCCTAGGGTTGATCATGTATGACTAAACTCTTGCTAGTCCTAACATTTTGTAACGACTAGCTTCATGATCAGCTGAATATGTAATATTTGGGATGCCTTATTATTGTATATTTAATGATCATACATCTTGTGACTCTTACTTACTTGCTTATGATTGAGACACTAGGCTTGTTCATGACCTTAAGAGACTGTTGGCTTGTAGATAAACCCTCATGTATCCTAGACAGCCGTGACCGTATAGCGAGATAGAATCCATTTTAATATACGTAGCTGGCTATGTCTGCCCCCGCTCTCCAGTATTCTGGTTCTGGGGCGTGACATGGTTCAAGTGGTGGCCCATGCAGGTCTTGTAAATCGAGATATGTGAAGGTTTACCGAATAGATGTCTCAATCAGTATTCGTCCTTGATCTCTGCTCGTATCTTCTGAATCCCTGGATTCTTGTCCTGATCATATGCTTGTATCGTTGATCTATCCTGGTCCTTCCTTATTGTTCCCTATGTCGTCTTCTTCAGCGGCATTGTTCGTGGACCTGCCGACCAGCAAGGCGGAGCACCTCCCGCGGACCAGCAGCAACCTGGAGATCAAGCCCAGCATTCTGGAGTAGCCTCCAGAGTCGTGCCTTCTGGCGGAGAGCCACCAGTCCAGCCAGTTCAACCTGTAGAACATAATGACGGCTCTTTGGTTGGACTCGTCAGGACCTTGATAGCTTCCCAAGACCGGCGTGGAGATGCCTTGCACCAGGCAGTGACGGATGCTTTGACCCGGGGTGGTCATCAGGGTAACAGCGCTGCCAACAGCTTCAAGCGCTTGAACCCTCCATTCTTCGACGGTAGTGAAGATGCTATCGCAACAGATGCATGGCTTCAGGACACAGAAGTGATTCTAGAAGCAGCCAGGACTCCAGAGAACGAGAAGGTGGCCGTTGTGCGCCTGCAGTTGTTAGATCTTGCCCGCAGCTGGTGGGCAGCACAGGCCGTTGGATTAGCAGCCCCCATTGCTTGGGCAGTATTCCGGGAGAGATTCCAGACCAAGTATTTTGATGCTGTAGCTCGGTACGATCTACAGACGAGGTTCACAAATCTGAAGCAAGGAGGCAGGACGGTCGACGGATATGCGGCCGAGTTTTCCAGACTCAGTCGGTTTGCTCCCACCTTGGTGGCAACCGAGTATGATAGAGTCCAGCGGTTCCAGCAGGGACTTCACCTGGAGATCTTGTTGGCAGTCGAGCAGTTTGAGCATCAGACTTTTGATGCAGTCTTAAGAGCAGCCCGGAGGCATGAGTATACCTCCCAGAGGATTGTGGATAGGGTCGGAGGTCGGAAGAGATCTCACGGCCAGATGAATCAGTCTTCAGCACCAGCCCCGGCAGCCAGGGCCTTGACTATTGGGGCTCCGAGGCGAGCAGCCTCAGTGACGTCGGTTCAGCATTCAACTCCGACGCACCCTCAGCAGCAGTAGAAGCAGAAGCAGTCTTCCGCAGTGGGATGTTCTCATTGTGGGAAGCCAGGCCATATGGTGGCAGAGTGTCGCAGGGCACAGGGATTGTGTCTGGCTTGTGGAGCACCAGACCATAGGGTTAGATCCTGCCCGAACAGGGGTGGTTCATCATCGTCTAACCTTTCTAGCTCTTCGGTGAGAGGACCAGCTCCGGTCCAACAGCAGCAGTATCCATTGACGAGGCCCTTGCCGCCTCAGTCCCAGGCGTTTCAGCAACAGAGCCCCCAGCAGTATGCGCAAGCCCAGGCCTTGAGTCAGAGTAGGCAGCGAGGATTTCAGCAGAGGGGACCAGCACCCCGAGGGCATGGTCAGGCTATGGTGATGACCATGGAGGAAGGATTGGCACCAGGAGAGGTAGTGGCAGGTACTATTCTCGTCAACTCCTTTCCAGCTTCAGCTTTATTTGATTCTGGTGCATCACATTCTTTTATGTCTGCACGATTCGCGACACGGGTAGGATTGGAGCCCGAGTCATTATCAGTAAGGCTCAATATTCTTACTGGTAACGGACTTGTGGGAGTAGATAGAGTATTTTCCTCGTGTTGGATCGTAGTTAGCGGTAGGGAATTTCCCGCTAGATTGATAGAATTCCCGATGGCCGATTATGATGTGGTCTTAGGGATGGATTGGTTGAGGAACCAGTATGCTAGGATAGACTGCCATATTGGTAGGGTTGTTTTAGCATTCCAGGAGAGCCGGAGTTTTCTTTCTCTCGAGGTGAGGTTGAGTCATCTCCTCCAGTATTGCGGATGGCAGTAGCAGCAGTTCAATTGCCCAGGATAGTGGATGAGTTCCCAGATGTTTTTCCAGAGGAGCTTCCAGGTATGCCTCCGGAGCGGGAGATCGAGTTCACTATAGACTTGATTCCCGGGACAGCCCCAGTGTCAGAGAGAGTCTACAGGATGGCGCCGTCAGAGTTGGAGATATTGTACAAGATGATTGAAGAACTCAGAACCAAGGGATTCATTCGTGCTAGTGGATCGCCTTGGGGAGCCCCGATGCTTCTTGTGAAAAAGAAGGATGGTACGTCCAGGTTATGTGTTGATTATCGTACCTTGAACTCAGTGACAATCAAAAACAGATACCCTCTTCCGAGGATAAATGACTTGTTTGATCAACTCAAGGGGGCTTCAGTATTCTCGAAGATTGACTTGCGCTCAGGATATCACCAGATCAGAGTTAGAGAGCAGGACATCCCGAAGACGGCTTTTAGATCGAGATATGGGCATTGGGAGTTCCTTGTTATGCCTTTTGGAGCAACCAATGCACCGGCAGTATTCATGGACCTCATGAATCGCATCTTCATGCCTTACTTGGATCAGTTTGTGATCGTGTTCTTGGATGACATCCTGGTCTACAGCAAGAGTGAGGCGGAGCATGACCAGCATCTCCGTATAGTTCTTCAGATCCTCAGAGAGCACCAGTTATATGCTAAGTTTGGTAAATGCGAGTTCTGGCTCGATCGCATTTCGTACTTGGGTCATATCATCACTCGAGGAGGAGTAGAAGTGGATCCCCAGAAGATTGTGGCTATTGAGTCATGGCCAGTGCCCAGCACAGTTGCAGAAGTTCGCAGTTTCCTCGGATTGGCTGGCTATTACCGGCGATTTGTTTCAGACTTTGCTCGGATTTCAGCGCCATTGACGCAGTTGACCCGCAAGGATGCGCAGTTTGCTTGGACAGCAAAGTGTCAGAGTTCTTTTGAGCAGTTGAAGCGAGGATTGATAACAGCTCCTATTCTCACGCTTTCAGATGGAACCGGAAGATTTTCAGTGTATTGTGATGTTTCAGGCAGAGGTTTAGGATGTGTTCTGATGTAGCATGGAAAGGTAATAGCTTATGCGTCACGACAACTTCGTGATCATGAGAGGAATTACCCAACCTATGACTTGGAGCTGGCAGTAGTGGTGTTTGCACTTAAGTTGTGGAGGCACTACTTGTACGGAGATAGGGTAGAGATTTTCATCGACCACAAGAGCCTGAAGTATGTTTTCACCCAGAAGGATCTTAACATGCGTCAGAGGAGGTGGCTGGAGCTTCTTGTGGATTATGATGTCAGCTTGCAGTATCATCCTGGGAAGGCCAATATCGTAGCAGATGTATTGAGCAGAAGAGCCGAAGCTTATTTCCTAACAGCGGAACCAGAGCTGTTAGCAGATCTTCAGAAGATGGGTATTGAAGTTGTTCTCCCTTCCAGTATGGCGTTGATGGCCAGTATGCGAGTTCAGTCCACTATAGTCGAGAGGATCCGGATGGCACAGTCGGCAGATTCCAAGCTTCAGCGACTCAGAGCAGATGTGAAGCAGGACGAAGACCAGAGTTATGTATTCATGAGGATGGTACACTTAGGCATAGTAAGCGTCTTTGTGTACCCAATGGAGATATCAGGCAGGAGATCATGTCAGAAGCGCACAGTTCGCAGTATTCCATCCATCCCGACAGTACGAAGATGTACCGTGATATCCGGCAGCATTTCTGGTGGAATGGCATGAAGCGGGAGATAGCTCGATTTGTCTCTCGGTGTTTGGTTTGCCAACAAGTTAAAGCCGAACATCAGAGACCGGCTGGACTTCTTCAGCCCTTACCGATTCCAGAATGGAAGTGGGAGCATGTGACCATGGATTTCGTGACTGGATTACCTAGATCCCCAGCTAGTAGAGATGCTATTTGGGTCATTGTGGATAGGCTTACCAAGGTAGCGCACTTTCTTCCCGTTCAGAGTTGGTCAGTCGACGGCTCAGCTAGCAGAGATGTACCTCAGGCAGATTGTCAGATTGCACGGTATCCCAGTCAGTATCACCTCGGACCGAGATTCAAGGTTTACGTCGCACTTTGGCGTAGCTTACAAGAGAGTTTGGGAACTTATCTCTAGTTCAGTTCAGCATATCACCCGCAGACGGCTGGCCAGTCGGAGCGCACGATCCAGACTCTTGAAGACATGTTGCGGTCTTGCACACTTGACTTCGGTGGTTCATGGGAAGATCATTTGCACCTGGTGGAATTCTCATACAACAATAGTTTCCAGGCCAGTATCCAGATGGCACCGTTCGAGGCACTGTATGGCAGGAAGTGCAGATCCCCGTTAGCCTGGGATGATGTTGGAGAGAGGCAGATGCTTGGTCCAGAAATGATTGCTCAGACCGTTGAACTAGTCAGGCGAGTCAGAGATCACCTTCGAGTTGCCCAAGATCGCCAGCGCCATTGGGCCGATTCTCATCGGCGCCCTCTCGAGTTCTCGGTCGGCGATCATGTATTCCTGAGGATTTTACCTAACCGTGGCATCATTCATTTCGGCGTACGGGGAAAGCTTAGTCCTAGGTATATAGGGCCGTTCGACATTCTGGAGCGAGTAGGAGATGTATCCTATCGTCTCGCTCTTCCACCGTCGCTAAGCGAGGTGCATGACGTGTTCCATGTATCCCAATTACGACGGTACATCCCGGACCCGAGCCACATCCTGGATCATTCGAAATTGGTTGTTGGTACCAACCTTTCGTATGAGGAGAGGCCCATGTCTATATTGGATCGAAGAGAGAAGATCCTCAAGAACAAGACTATCAAGTTAGTCCGAGTTGCTTGGGGTCATCACTCTTTGGGTGAGTCAACGTGGAGCGTGAGGATGATATCCGATCGCGATATCCTGACTTGTTTGACTCGTGAGGTATAATATCTTTCTTATGCCTCATGCCATCAATTCCTTGCTTGCATGATTGATTGATAGCCTAGTATAATTGCCTGTGAATAGTGTAGCTTGTTCTTGTTCCTCTAGCCTCTTAATTAAATTCCGAGGACGGAATTCTTTTAAGGTGGGTAGAGTTGTAATGCCTGTTGTTCGTATTACGTATTTGGAATACGTATACGTATTTTATCTTGTATTTGTATATCTTCTTGGTTTAGCTTGGCTTGTTTACTCTCGGTTTGGGTTGGCTTGGTTCGGCCGGCCCAATGCTTGGTTCATCATGGGCCAAGGGTGGAACACCTTAGCCTATGCTTCTCCTTCATTTCCACCATAAACCCCCTCTTTATTATCCCCACCAACCTTTCTCTCCTCCATAATTCTCATTTACTTCTCCTTCCCCCACCATTACTCTTCTCCACCAACCAAGAACACCATAGGCAAGTGCAACTTGCTTCCACAAGAGAACTCCTTTTGATGGTTTTATTAGCTTCTCCTCGTGATTCTAAACCATATTAGAACTTGTCATTTTCCATTTTGAGGCTTTAATTCTTGTAGATCTAGAGTTTTGCTACTTTTGGATTTTGGTGGTTTTGATCTATTAAACTTGCTTGTTTTCAAGTTTTGATGGTTCCATGTTTTAGAGAATTTCATTCTACCCAATTTTGACCTTTGGAAATTTGGATTCGGACTTGTTTTGACCAAGATTTGGACAATTGAAGCTTAGATTCAACTTTAGAGTTTTATTGTTCTTGCCATTTGGAGAAGACAATGAACAGTGAGCTAGCTTTTTAGCTTACGCCACTGAGCTGTACGCTGCTCTTTAGCGAGCGTACGCTGACTTGTGTACACTACTTTTTAGCGAGCGTACGCTGACTTGTGTACGCTGCTCTTTAGCGAGCGTATGCTCACTTGTGTACGCTGCTCTTTAGCGAGCGTACGCTGACTTGTGTACGCTGCTCTTTAGCGAGCGTATGCTGACTTGTGTACGCTGCTCTTTAGCGAGCGTACGCTGACTTGTGTACGCTGCTCTTAGCGAGCGTACGCTAGCCTAGATACACTGCCTGTTGGCAGCATGTCTTGAGCGTACGCTAGCTTGAGCGTACGCGTGCCTTGGTACGCTAGCTTAAGCGAGTAAGGCGTACGCTAGCCCCTTTCGTACGCTAGCTCGAGCGTACGCAGTATTGAGCGTACGCTAGCTTGAGCGTACGCTGACCTGTAGCTTGAGCGTGCCCTTGTGTACACTGACCCTTGCGTACGCTTCCCATTGGAAGTGTATGGATCCTTTGGTACGCAGACCTGAGCGTACGCTAGCCTGAGCGTATCCTGGATTGAGCGTAGCCTGATTATCCTTGATCTTCTATAGCCCTGTATATTGATATTTTATTAGATATTTAACGTCCATTTTATATCCTAACGCCTTTTGTCATGAACTTGATAATCATGGATTTGTTTAATATGTTTGGAAATGATACCTGAGCATGACATGATAGTGACCCATAGTGGTGCACTCCTGATATAATGACCTGACATAACCTGATAGTGGCCCGTCGTGGCGCACTCCTGACAAGTACACTTGACATGATAAACCTGACATGTTATATCTTGATAAGTTGTTGCGACGGCTACCTGACATGACATGACCTGTATGAATAACCTGGACACCGTGGGCGATTGTGCTTGTACAAATAATCTAGTCCTGTCTTGCATCATATCTAGGAGGGGACTCCTGAGTACCACGGTCAGGAGTACCTACTAAAATGGACTAAGGTTAACAACTAGATTAATACATTAGTCATGAAGAGATTTTTCAGCTACAGGCAATCCCGTTACCTGGGCGCGCTTGGGATCTGTAGCCTGCCGTCGAGTAGGGCACATTTCCAGCACACTGTCATGTGTTGCACCCTTCAAACTGCTTAAGGGTACATGCGTTTCCTGGACGATGTACCCACCTGAATTCAACCCTAATCTCTCGACCTGGGTGACCTGGATGGTCTGCAGGCTTGTGGCTGTGGAATAATCTCACTGCATCTTGTTAGTAATTAGGCTTGTGACAACCTAGTTAGTTAAGTATCAAGCCGTAATTCTTGCTTGGCCGTGAAGTGATTGGATGGAGTCTAACCAGTCTAGTCTTGCCCTGACCCTGTTCCAGATATTGAATGACCAGAATGCTTGTATTTTTTACCGATAAATGGTGAGAAACCAAGCTCCGTTCAGACGAAGGGTTACAACCCCGGTCCTTGTTTGGTTACGGGTTGTAACCTGGCTATCTGAATAGTTCTATGGTTATCTCGTCGTATATTCCTGATATGTTTCCTTTTATTCCAGTCCTTATTTTATTTATACTTATATTCCTGTGCTGATTGCTGGTTTTAGTTCTTAAGTGAAGCCTCCTTTGTGGCACTTGCTCTTTCTGGGGTCTGACCCAGCTGGTTTTGTGTGGCCAGATTTCGGAGCAGCTCTAGAGGATCTACCACTTCCCAGCCAGATGGTGGCCATAGACGGAACCCTGGCAATGAGTGGGTTATTTTGGCTCTCCCGCTCTATTGTAAAAATATTCTTTTGAGGCGTTTAGCCAACGAGCACCTGTTTAGCTCGATTGCACTTACTTACTGTCTGCCTACGGGCTGTAACATGATTGACAAATCCTAGGGTTGATCATGTATGACTAAACTCTTGCTAGTCCTAACATTTTGTAACGACTAGCTTCATGATCAGCTGAATATGTAATTTTGGGACGCCTTATTATTGTATATTTAATGATCATACATCTTGTGACTCTTACTTACTTGCTTATGATTGAGACACTAGGCTTGTTCATGACCTTAAGAGACTGTTGGCTTGTAGATAAACCCTGTATCCTAGACAGCCGTGACCGTATAGCGAGATGGAATCCATTTCAATATACGTAGCTGGCTATGTCTGCCCCCGCTCTCCAGTATTCTGGTTCTGGGGCGTGACAATCTCAAAGGCTCAGGACGTCTTAGAGTTGCACAGGATCGGCAGAAGTACTGGACGGGCAACAGCAGACGGCCACTGGAGTTTGCAGTTGGAGATAGTGTGTTTCTAAAGATCTTGCTGACTAAGGTCGTCATTCGTTTCGACAGAGGCGGGAAGCTCAGTCCGAGATTCATCGGGCCTTTCGACGTGACGGCACAATTGGCGAGTGGCATATCGACTAGCGCTTCCAGCCAGCTTGGAGGGAGTGCACGACGTTTTCTACGTATCCCAGCTTCGAAGTTTCATTCCAGATCCGAGTCATGTGGTGGACTATTCAGAGTTATAGGTGGGTCCGAGATTGACTTACGAGGAGCAGCCAGTGGAGATCCTTGACCTAGTGTAACACCCAGTTTTCCAGATGAGGGTAATTTTGAAATTTTGTAATTATAATTATTATTTATTGATTATTATTTCATATTATGATTTTTGGTAATTTTTAATCATTTTTAAACTATTTAAAATTATGACTTGTGATTTTGACATTTTACTATTGTTTGGTTTTAATTTCGAGGAATTTGTCACGTCCAGTTTTCAGGAACAGGGTCTTTTTGTTATTTTGTATTTTTGAAATATTTTTGGAATTTATTTTATTATTTATGATATTGTTTTAGGATTATTTGAGTCGGGTTCGAATTTCAGCTCAATCCGACTTGAAACGGGGACCGGAGGTAGTATTGACTTTAGTGGACCCAACATTAGTTAGACATGGCCATATGATAGAAATATTTTAGTTAGAGGTTAGACTAATTATTATGAATAAGGTTAGTGTGATTAGAGACTTTAGAATGACTAATTTAGCCCCAACCAATTAGCTCTTTCCTAATACTAATAGAATAGGTTAGTAGGGGCATTTTGGACCTTACCATAATAGGACAAATAGCCCCATATGGCCAGCCACTTTGGGAGAGGATAGGCTCAAGTTATTTCATTATTCTCATCCACACTCTCGCTCTTATTCTTCCCCAAATTTCTAGAGACCAATCCTAGCAATTTCTCCACCAAATCTTCCATTTCGCCACCAAATCTTCTTCTTTCTTTCTCCATTCTAGCCAAGGAGGAAGCTACCCAAGTTTGGGAGGATTCGAAGCTCGTTCGTGTCCTTTTGGAATCTCTACGTGTAGGTGCGCTCCGGGAAGGCTTTTCTTCGATTCGATCTACGGAAGGTATAAATCCCTTCTTTTTCATTTTCTCCTACATATAGGTCTATTTTGAACCCATAGGAATGACCCACATGGTTGTATCTCCATTTGTGTCATTTCGTGTCCATTTGGAGGTCATAGGAGTGTCATTTGTGTTGTGATTGTGTCCTAGTGGGAAAAAACCCCTATTTTGGACACTTGTGCATATATATATATATATATATATATATATATATATATATATATATATATATATATATATATATTTATGTGTGTGTGTGGTTAGATGGTTAGAGAGTGGATTGATCTTATTTAGGATGGTTAGAATAAGTTTTATTTAGATAGCTATGTTGGTATCCAAGTATTTTGGCCTACATGTGTTTTTGTCCAAACAACCCAAATTCGTCATAATTTTTATCCACGTTTTTAGTACCTAGAGCAACTTAGAAATGTCATAACTTTTAGCTTAGAACTCCGATTTATCTCCCGTTTTTTAAAAAAAACCATTTGGAAGTTAGCTTTCCAAATATATATTTTAATAAGCCAAATTCTTTCTGTAACTTTCTGTAGAATTATTTGAGTGTCAGCTGTACGAAAGACGAACGTGTTTCGATATTTTCGCGATTTCGGAAGCTTTCGGACACGAAAATGTGATCCGTTTAAAGTTTCGGAAAGCTAACACAAAGATCTATAACATACTTTAATCCTAGAATTTAATGAATGCCCAATTTGTACAGTATTGGTTTTAAGCAGAAGAGTGACTATACGATATATGCATTTTGTGTAACCCATGAGCCTATGTAGTATGGATATTAAATGAATATAGAGTATGTAATGCATGATATGTTAGATGAATAAAATGATATATATAGATATATATTCTCTTTAAATTAATTTATATATATGGTTGAATGCAAGCATGTAGGAATGCTATTAATATAATGCATATAAGCAATGCATAAATGAAAGAATGATATACAATGTATGCATGAAAGCATATGAATGCTAGATATGAATGCAAGATATATATCTAATGATAGATATGAATGCATAATGTATAAATATTGTAATGCAATATTTAATGATAACATGTATGGTAATGTAGAGTATATGATGCAAGCATGAATGAATGGAGGAAATACATGTATATAGGTAATATAGAATGTAATATATGAAAGGAATGAATGATAATATACATGATATGTAGGTAATGCAAGGTATGAAATATTGATGTGTGTATGTTTGTATGTCTCTATGTTAATGTATAAATGATATGAATATACAATGTATGCATATGTATAAAACATGTAGGTAATGCATAGATGCATGAATGAAATGAATGTTTGCAATATGTTAATATAAATACAAGTATCTAATATGCATGAATGTAAGTATAATATAATACAATATACATGTATGTATCATGTAAATGTAATATACATGATATGTATGTATGCATGTATACAAGGTAAGTATGTATGTATGTATTTCTATAAATGAGTTAACCTATAATCTTTTACACACATGCATTCATACACCTTTTGACATCATGTATCCCATGTCACATACACCTACCTATCACTAAATTTTAGAACATTAACACATATCCTTTCACACACTTGCCAACACACACATACTCACTTACTCTTTTACCTCTCTTTCTCTCTCTCTCCTATATATATATATATATATATATATATATATATATATATATATATATATGTATGTGCATATATATAACTTTCTATATATATCTATGTATATGAATGTGAATGTGAATAATATATACATTATATGACTAAGTTTGTGTGCCTTGTTAGCTTATGGTTTAGTTTTGTGCTTGGTTTAGCAAGTGACTTAGGCTATGAATTAGTAGCTATCTTGGATACTTGATTTGCATATACTTAGTTTGTCTAGACCTAGAATAACTTGTTTGACCTAATTTAGACTTGTTAGACCTAGTTTGACCATAGTTGACCTAGGTTTGACTTTCAGGGTTGACCAAGTTGACCAAGAGTTGATTTTGGTCTAGATTGACCTAGAATCATGTAGAATGCAGAGTAGAACTTCATATTGTCATTTTGGACGTGTTGTGACTTGTGCTGTTCTGATTAGGAGCCAGACACCTTTCATATGACAGTATATTTACTTTGGACATTCAGACATCAGGCGAGTACATTCTCTGATAGTTCTCTCTTATTATTTGTCAATTACTGTACTTCAGTTCTAGTTAGTTGCATGTAATTTTCTATTACAACACGTATGGATATTCTGGATTCATGTATACGACACACTTTTATTTTCTGGCCTCTATTACTGGTATCATCATTCCTGGCTTCTATTACTGGAATCACCTACTGGAATTATTTACTGGAATCATTTACTGGTATCATTATATTTTGGCTGGACTCATCTTGAATCATTGTGTCGGAATTCTGGATTCGCTTGCTGGGAGGGGAAATACTAGAGTAAGACATGTAGACATACCCCAATCTGGAATCTCTCAACTGGAATCTACTGGAAGCATAGCCATCTCTCGTCTGATCAGTGAAAGATGTGCCTGATTACCTACAGCCGTTTACATGTCGATCTCGGTATTTTAGAACACACAACTAGAGTATAGGCTGGACTCACCCTGGAATCTTTGATCACTGACTGGAATCATCTTATACCGGACTCATCTTGTACTGGAATCACCTGGTATCAGATTCATGTTGCCTGGATTTACGTTGGTCTTACACTTGTTTACATTTACTGTCTGGACGTATATCATGTTACCCTGGTTCAGCTAGTTCTATTTTTACAATCTTTATTGCTATGGTTCTTCTCTTATTAGTTATTTACTTTCCTTGCACTTTATCTGCCTTTCTTACCATCACCTGAATATAAACTGTCATTTTCATTAATACAACTGTCTATAACTGCTTTATAGTTCTCTGTCATTTACTTGGATTTTCTAGATGAGATGTGCTCGTTCCTGTCCTGACTGGACCTGTTGATAAATTTTACCGATAGCCTGGAGGTTGCCTGCTAGCCTAGAGAAGACACGGTAGAGGTTGTATAGTTTAGTTATTTCAGTTGTATTGAGTTGTATTTATTCTATGGATTACTGTATTGAGCCTTGAAATGTTTTCTGGGTTTGTGTATCTTAGACACTTAGACTTCTATCTGCTGTATCTCTTTTGGATTTCATGTTTTACCTATCTTTTATCTTGCTCTACCTTAGTTGTGATTGAGACTGTATCTGCTATGTTACCTCCATTCGGAGAGTATATACTGTACAGTACCTTTATATTGTTAGATGTTTGACCTAAGACAGCGTTCTACCGCCGACACTGCGACGTAGGCTGGACGTACCCACGTCTCGTGCCCTTACTCTAGGTTGCGGGTCGTGACACATTTTTAGTGGTGGCCCATGCAGGTCGAGTTTATGTACTGGTATTCGAACTAGAGTATCACTACAGCCTGCAGTAGAATTAGGATATTCTTGGAGGTACTCAATCACATTAGGAAAAACTCTTAATCCGATTCCTTTTGTCTAAAATTAGTGCTTATTGACTTCCCTTGAATATAAAATGTTCTCCTTTGAATTTTTGCTTCATTCTTAGAAATTGCTTCTTGTTTTGATCTGTCTTCATGATGGTTATGAAGACACGATCTCATCGCTTCGGTTCAGGGGATACTATCGAGAAGCTGGCCAACTCTCATCCTGTTCATCAGGGCCTCGAGACCGCAGCTTCTGTTGTGCCGACTCAGGTTGGCGTTTCTGCCAAATTGGAGGTGCACCTCCGTCTGTGTCACGACCCGCACCTACTGTAAGGGTACGAGAACGTCACAACGCCCAGCCTATGGCGCAGTGTCGGCGGTAGAACGCTGTCCTAGGTCAACATACATCTAGCAATATAATACTAAGCAGTAAATGAACTCAATCACAACTAAGGAGGAAGAAAACACGATATGATATAGAACTCAAGGAAATACTAAAGATAAAAAGTCTAAGATAATATCCCAGCAAATATCCAGAGTACATATCTCAGCTACTGAATAAGAAAGAATATATACAACTCAACATCTCTGAACAGAAGTAAAATCTAGCTAAACAGTCTCAAGACAACATGAAAATAAGATAAGGCCTAACTAAACTAGTCTAGGCAGTGGGGTGATGTCCTCAGCTAGAGCTGTCCGAAGAAGGTATCCTCCCAGGCCTCCTCCTCGTCCTCTGTAATATTTTCAACAGGTCCAGTCAGGACAGGAGCGAGTACAGTACATCTCAACAGTTCATAGCAGGTTAGAAAATATAATCATGCAGTAAAGTAAGATATAGATACTGAAGAAATGCAGTATGTAAACAGAGAGAGAAATTGTAATGGAAATATCTACTATAAGTAGAGAGCTAATAGTGACTAGTGAGTCAGAGTAAAATAAAAACATGTGAATGGCATAGGAGGTTCATGACTACAGCTAAGAGAGTGATTCATGACTACAGCTATTTGGATAATATTCACATGTCTATTTCTACTCCCCCAACCCCAATCAATACACAAAGATCCATTCAAGTTATGTTAAGGTTCGTGAAACTTCATATAGCTCATAAAATGAGTGATACGTGAAGGTGATTCATGAAGGCTCTGTGAACATGAGAGTACATGTATCACAAGCAATTCGTGAATCGGAGGAAGCATAGAGATACGTGATGATTCGTGAAACGCACAAAACATGCTGTATCCGATGCTCCCGATGGGGATAACATCTCATGAAAAGATCTATATAGTACCAATCCGTGTGACCAACGTGACAGTATCAAGTAAAGTAATTTAAAGCAGGAAAATAATTCTAAACAGGATATGAAATGATCAGAGAATGTACTCGCCTCGTATCTGAATGTCTGAAGTAAATATACTGTCCGAGGAGAGGTGTCTGGCTCCTAATCAGAACAACACAAGTCACAACAAGTCTAAAATGATATAATGAAGTCCTACTATGCATTCTACATGATTCTAGGACAATCTAGGCCAAAGTCAACTCTTGGTCAACTCTGGTCAACCCTAGGAGTCAAACTAGGTCAACCAAGTAAAACCTAAGTCAAACTAGTCTATACTAGTCTAACTAGCCTATTCTAAGTCTAACAAGACTAAACAGGTCTAAACCAGACTCTATACTGACACACAGATAGGCCATAGGCTAATTAGGCAATACCATGCCTAATGAACCAACCAAACCATAACATTTCACACATGACAATATATCTATACTTAAATTAATACACATAAAGATATATTATAATCTAACTTAAAATATACATAGCCTATAGGCTACTAAATACATATCACAATACCTATATAGCAATACCACACAATCTAATATAGAATACATATATATATACGTAGAGAAAAGGAAAAAAGGAAGTGTGTATGTGTCATGAGGCATGAGAGTTGAGTGTAGGCATGTGTGTGTGTGTGGGTCATGAGTGAGGGTGAGGCATGAGTGTGTGACACTTGTGGGTGATATAGACATGGCATGATAACCTGTGTACATGAGTGTCAATGCAAAACAGTGACATGTTCAGACTGGAAACAGTGAAATGAAACAACAGCTTTTGAATGGACTAACAGTGACAGGAAACACAACTCAGATTATGGAAATTCCTGCTCAGTTATAAGGAGTAATCTCAGGTATATAGGGACTTAGTATAGTGTAGTGAATAGGCAATGTGAATACCAATCAATGGAGTTAATACACTGTGTGAAACCTGGAAAAAAAACAGGATTATATGTGTGTGTATGTAGACATACAAAACAGTGGGTTCCAGTGCATGTGTCACAGGAATTGACCCATGTGTTAAAGTGTGTAACAGGATAGGTGAGGGTGTATGTGTCACAGGAAGGGTATTCATGTGTGTATACTTGTGATCTCATGTTTACAAGAGACATGAGAGTGCACAAGAGTGCATTCAGAAATTTAGAGTTTAACAGTGAACAAAGTTAAAAGAATACTTAGTTCTCAGATTTTAGGAAAAGGAAAAAAAAAGAAATCGATTCATAACAGTCCTACATTATCTCAGATTTAAGTCTTTAGGGAAAAACTCAGTTTAACATATCAATCAAAACTTGAATTCAAATAAAACCAAATCCAAACAATGAGTATCAGTGGACTTTAGTGAACAGAAATTTGAATTAGAAACCCATTAGGCTGTTAACTTAACATACACATACTCAAATCAAAATCTACTCCCAGGATCAATGAAACCCAAGGTTCATATTATATCTCAGTTATTGGAAGAATATGGAAATCAATTCTGCAGTTGATATTTAACCCAAATGACAGTTCAGTTAAGAGCTAAGCAATGTAACTCAAAAACACATCCAACAATCCAATTGTCGAACACCAATCCTAACCAATATGCCATTAACCTATTACATATGCAGGTGGTCCAAATTAACTATTAAATTAACACAAAACCATTTTAATCACATGGCCTAAAATTTTCAGGAACAACAGTGCATATCATGTCAGTCACCAGATCTCTGGTTACAGTGATCACCTAACAGCCCAAAGATGAAGTTTCGAAACTAACATCTCATGCCAAATGAATCCCTAGAATGTAGGTTAATTCCCAGGTCATAATGCAACATAATTTATCACACAACATAGGTTAATCATTTTGAATTTCCTGGGGAATACTGAAACAGTCGGGTATCAGATAATATAGGCATACAACTTCGAATTAGAAATTAACAGTCAAGATTTAAATCAATAGGTAGAAAATGATTATACTACATGTGCACGTGTCTTAGGGTTCAATTCGTGTCCACCACACACGACACAGATGTGTCCAAGTCGAGAAAACTCAAATCAGCAACACACACAGACACAAAACAACACAGTGTCGTGCACGTGTTCCAGAGAGTCTAGGACACGACACGACACGAATTAGAACACGTGCTCGTGCACACGTGTACGCCCACACTAGGGCTACGCACTCGTGTCAACACGAGGTGTCCACGCTGTGTCTAGACACGACACGAAGGCCGTATCAGTGCCCAAAAGTGACAGCCACGCGCACAGTGCACGCGCAGTGCACACGTTCGTGCGTGTCCGACACGACACGAGAGTGTCTCAAACTTTGAGGACCTCGTGTCAGTGTCTGCCCCTAGGGCTGTGTCAATTTCTAGGGGTCCACGTGTCGTGTACAGGGAGTAATTGCCCTCGAGTGGCAGGGCAATGTGCACTGTGTCAGAACAGCGTGTTCGTGTCCAGATCTCGACATGAGACGACACAATGGCCACCTCAGTCCAACAGAAAATGATAAGCGACAACAAACCCTAAATTTCTATTCAAAAAGTTTCCTAAAATCAGGTCGAAATGTCCTTTGGGATATTTCATCAAACACCTAGGTCTATAGGTTGATACGTGTCCATTTAGGACACGAAATGGACACAAAACCTAGGTCTAGGAATACCTACAGGACCAGGACACTTAGGGCTAGGTCTACATGCAAAGAAACTAGAATTTTAATGGGTGGATTAGGATTTTACCTATGGTGTTCTCCAACACAAAAACCCCTTCCAATGAGGATTCCAAAAAGCCACCAAACTCCTTCAAATTGATAGAAAACTGAGAACAACAAATTCCAACAGCAATAAAACAATAATTAGAACCTATTGCAATTTGTTTGGATTAAAAAGGAGGTAAAATGGATTTTCTAAGGATTTTTGAAGATGGAGACTCACCTTTTCCAAAGCTTTGTTCTTCCTAAGAGGCTAGCCCTAATTTCTAAGAGGATACTTATAGGAAGGATTCCCAATGGGTGTAGTGGCTGGCCAAGACTTGTTAGGGTTAGGGTTTAGCTAGTGGTGTGGGCCTATGGGCTTTTAAGGCTAAGTTATTGATTAAGGTGCAACCACAAGTCATGGCTTATGACTTAAATCCTAACTTGAGTCAAATAATCAAACCATAGGTCAACTCTAGTCTAACTAGGGTTGCATAACCTAACCAAGTCCAAACTCAACTAGGGTTAGCTCCTAGGTTGGTCTACCATGGTCATTGCTAGTCAAAGTCAACCTAGTCAACCCTCATTCAAACAATTCCAAAATAAATTCTAAAAATTCCTATAAATTCAAATAAATTATAATAAAATCAAATAACCCCCAAAATGTCTAAATACCTAATCACATGGCTAGTCTCTAGGGTAGGCAGTCTCTACTGTTTACTAGCAAAATACCATAAACACAAGTCATGAATTTAAATAGTTTAAAAATAATTAAAAATCACTAAAAATCATAATATGAAATAAATATCATTAAATAATAATTATAATTACAAAATTTCAAAATTACCCTCTTCTGGAAAAATTGGGTGTTACAATCCTACCCACCTTATAAAAATTTCATCCTCGAAATTAAGATGGTCGCACCCCTTCTAGGTTAAGCCCCCAGCAATCAAAGTCTCAGAAAACTATCTTAAATCATACAGTTGAAAAGTGTAACCTATGGGGTCATGGCATGCAATATCAGTCTGTGGTCTCTTCTAGTTATACCAACCATGCTACAGTACTAGGCAATCACAAGGTATCAAAACATACAAGCAAAGGATGCATCAAAATTCTCAAAAAGGAATACTAAGGTTAGGTCAAACTCACCTCCAGCTAGGTCTGAGAACCAGAACTCCCTCCTGGAAGCAGGGCCCTGGTTGGGGCAGGTATAGCAGGGCAGTGCTGCATCTAGTGTGCAGCTGAACCATATATTAGGCACAATCCTAGTCTCTTTCTACAGTTGTTCCACTTGTGTCCAGACTTCTTACAGTAGGCACAGATAGGCTCCGGCTCAGCTGGCCTCTGCTGGACAGGAGACTGGGATGGGCATGATGATATAGGCTGGATAAATGGGTACCTCCTCAAACTCTGGATAGGACTGGGTACTGCTCCTCGCCCTCTTGGAGCTAGGCTCTCCTCCTAGAAGCACAGAGTCCCGCAGACGTAGCAACCTCTGGATTTGCTTCCTCATGGCCTCCTTATGAACTCTCTGTGACTCCATCAACCTTTCTTGGAAAAATGTAAATACCTGGGCTGCATCAAGTAGCAAACCCCCGGGTGGTACAGTATGGAGTGCAGAGGGTAGGGAAGGGCTCTCGGTCTCAGGCAAATCCACAGCTCTCTCCTGAACGAAAGGAGGTGAAGGAAGACTCTCTGGCGAGGCTACCACCATCTCCTCAATGGCAGAAGGTGCCACCACCCCCTGATCGGATAGAGGGATAACTACCTCCTGAACAGTAGGAGGTGGAGGCACACTCTCAGTAGCTGCAGCTGCTCTCAGGCAACGGGCTCGGGTCATGGGTGACATACTGAAAGAAAGAGAAAGGAAATAAAATATAAACCAATCATCAAGGCTGAAAAACTAGTAAATATCAACAAAGGAGAACTAGCTACAAGAATTACTATTTAAAGCCAGGCTATACTATCATTCCTAAGACAAGGGCCTAATCACAAGTCATCAAATCAACACACTAAGAAAGAACTACATATGCATAAGCTCTATAAAGCTAAGAAGATCTCTACTCCTAAATTATTTGATGATAGAAAAATAATAATTTATAATAACTGGAATGAAGATAGAGATGATATATTTAAGAACCTTTCCAAGATACAATCTGATAATCTTATGCGTCTGTCCAAAAATCATGGTACTCAGAATCCTCGCCACGCTAGTAAGCAAGGCTGCGATAAACGGTAGAGTCCATAACAGGGGCATGCACCTCTATAATCATGTCGTCTGGAATTTTCGCTATGCCGACTAGTATAGCTGCGAGGAATTCCAAATCTCATAACCAAGATACGTACATCCGAAGTCAGGTCTCTATGTTTCTGCCATGCCAGCTAATATAGGTGCGATAAACTCTAGGTTCCATAACCAAGTAGACGTTTTACCATCCCTGTATTCCCGTCGACATATGTTATCAGAAAAATATCGTAACTCAGGCCATAAAAATTCATCTCGATAGGAAAAATCAAATCAACAACGATCCAACAAAATCAAATTCAATAATCAAGGAGTGAGAGAAACAAAGCAAGGAAAATGATTCAAATTAAAGTTTAATAAGATTCTCAAGGGTCGTCCCAGGAATCTTTCAAGGAATCCTAACAGTGATTGAGTACCTTCAAAATATGCATCCTAATCCTACTACAGGCTGTAGTGATACTCAAGTTCGAGTACCACTACATAAACTCGACCTGCATAGGCCACCACTAAAAATGTGTCACGACCCGTACCCACTGTGAGGGTACGAGAACGTCACAACGCCCAGCCTACGCCGCAGTGTCGACGGTAGAACGCTGTCCTAGGTCAACATACATCTAGCAATATAATACTAAGCAGTAAATGAACTCAATCACAACTAAGGAGGAAGAAAACACGATATGATATAGAACTCAAGGAAATACTGAAGATAGAAAAGTCTAAGATAATATCCCAGCAATATCCAGAGTACATATCACATCTACTGAATAAGAAAGAATATATATAACTCAACATCTCTGAACAGAAGTAAAATATAGCTAAACAGTCTCAAGACAACATGAAAATAAGATAAGGCCTAACTAAACTAGTCTAGGCAGTGGGGTGATGTCCTCAGCTAGAGCTGTCCGAAGAAGGTATCCTCCGAGGCCTCCTCCTCGTCCTCTGTAATATTTTCAACAGGTCCAGTCAGGACAGGAGCGAGTACAGTACATCTCAACAGTTCACAGCAGGTTAGAAAATATAATCATGCAGTAAAGTAAGATATAGATACTGAAGAAATGCTGTATGTAAACAGAGAGAGAAAACTGTAATAGAAATATCTACTATAAGTAGAGAGCTAATAGTGACTAGTGAGTCAGAGTAAAACATAAACATGTGAATGGCATAGGAGGTTCATGACTATAGCTAAGAGAGTGATTCATGACTACAGCTACTTGGATAATATTTACATGTCTATTTCTACTCCCCCAACCCCAATCAATACACAAAGATCCGTTCAAGTTATGTTAAGGTTCGTGAAACTTCACATGGCTCATAAATGAGTGATACGTGAAGGTGATTCATGAAGGCTCTGTGAACATGAGAGTACATGTGTCACAAGCAATTCGTGAATCGGAGGAAGCTTAGAGATACGTGATGATTCGTGAAACGCACAAAACATGTTGTATCCGATGCTCCGATGGGGATAACATCTCATAAAAAGATCTATATAGTACCAATCCGTGTGACCAACGTGACAGTATCAAGTAAAGTAATTTAAAGCAGGAAAATAATTCTAAACAGGATAAGAAATGATCAAAGAATGTACTCTCCTCGTATCTGAATGTCTGAAGTAAATATACTGTCCGAGGAGAGGTGTCTGGCTCCTAATCAGAACAGCACAAGTCACAACAAGTCTAAAATGATATAATAAAGTCCTACTATGCATTCTACATGATTTTAGGTCAATCTAGGCCAAAGTCAACTCTTGGTCAACTCTGGTCAACCCTAGGAGTCAAACTAGGTCAACCAAGTCAAACCTAAGTCAAACTAGTCTAACTAGCCTATTCTAAGTCTAACAAGACTACACAGGTCTAAACCAGACTCTACACTGACACACATATAGGCCATAGGCTAATTAGGCAATACCATGCCTAATGAACCAACCAAACCATAACATTTCACACATAACAATATATCTATACTTAAATTAATACACATAAAGATATATTATAATCTAACTTAAAATATACATAGCCTATAGGCTACTAAATACATATCACACATACCTATATAGCCATACCACACAATCTAATATAGAATACATATATATATATATACATGTAGAGAAAAGGAAAAAGGGAAAATGTTCAAGGGTGTCACATATATATGCTAAAGTGTGTATGTGTCATGAGGCATGAGAGTTGAGTGTAGGCATGTGTGTGTGTGTGTGGGTCATGAGTGAGGGTGAGGCATGAGTGTGTGACACTTGTGGGTGATATAGACGTGGCATGATAATCTGTGTACATGAGTGTCAATGCAAAACAGTGACATGTTCAGCCTGGAAACAGTGAAATAAAATAACAGCTTTTGAATGGACTAACAGTGACAGGAAACACAACTCAGATTTATGGAAATTCTTGCTCAGTTATAGGAAGTAATCTCAGGTATATAGGGACTTAGTATAGTGTAGTGAATAGGCAATGTGAATACCAATCAATGGAGTTAATACACTGTGTGAAACCTGGAAAAAAATAGGATTATATGTGTGTGTATGTAGACATACAAAACAATGGGTTCCAGTGCATGTGTCACAGGAATTGACCCATGTGTTAAAGTGTGTAACAGGATAGGTGAGGGTGTATGTGTCACAGGAAGGGTATTCATGTGTATATACTTGTGATCTCATGTTTACAAGAGACATGAGAGTGCACAAGAGTGCATTCAGAAATTTAGAGTTTAACAGTGAACAAGGTTAAAAGAATACTTAGTTCTCAGATTTTAGGAAAAGAAAAAAAAAAATCGATTCGTGACAGTCCTACATTATCTCAGATTTAAGTCTTTAAGGGAAAAACTCAGTTTAACATATCAATCAAAACTTGAATTCAAATAAAACCAAATCCAAACAATGAGTATCAGTGGACTTTAGTGAACAGAAATTTGAATTAGAAACCCATTAGGCTGTTAACTTAACATACACATACTCAAATCAAAATCTACTCCCAGGATCAATGAAACCCAAGGTTCATATTATATCTCAGTTATTGGAAGAATATGGAAATCAATTCTGCAGTTGATATTTAACCCAAATGACAGTTCAGTTAAGAGCTAAGCAATGTAACTCAAAAACACATCCAACAATCCAATTGTCGAACACCAATCCTAACCAATATGCTATAACCTATTACATATGCAGGTGGTCCAAATTAACCATTAAATCAACATAAAACCATTTTAATCACATGGCCTGAAATTTTCAGAAACAACAGTGCATACCATGTCAGTCACCAGATCTCTGGTTACAGTGATCACCTAACAGCCCAAAGATGAAGTTTCGAAACTAACATCCCATGCCAAATGAATCCCTAGAATGTAGGTTAATTCCCAGGTCATAATGCAACACAATTTATCACACAACATAGGTTAATCATTTCGAATTTCCTGGGGAATACTGAAACAGTCGGGTATCAGATAATATAGGCATACAACTTCGAATTAGAAATTAACAGTCAAGATTTAAATCAATAGGTAGAAAATGATTATACTACATGTGCACGTATCTTAGGGTTCAATTCGTGTCCACCACACACGACACAGATATGTCCAAGTCGAGAAAACTCAAATCAGCAACACACACAGACACAAAACAACACAGTGTCGTACACGTGTTCCAGAGAGTCTAGGACACGACACGACACGAATTAGAACACGTGCTCGTGCACACGTGTACGCCCACACTAGTGCTACGTACTCGTGTCAACACGAGGTATCCACGCTGTGTCTAGACACGACACGAAGGCCGTATCAGTACCCAAAAGTGACAGCCGCGTGCACAGTGCACGCGTAGTGCACACGTTCGTGCGTGTCCGAAATGACATGAGAGTGTCTCAAACTTTGAGGACCTCGTGTCAGTGTCTGCCCCTAGGGCTGTGTCAATTTCTAGGTGTCCATGTGTCGTGTACAGGGAGTAATTGCCCTCGAGTGGCAGGACAATGTGCACTGTGTCAGAACAGCGTGTTCGTGTCCAGATCTCGACACGACACGACACAATGGCCACCTCAGTCCAACAGAAAATGATAAGTGACAACAAACCCTAAATTTCTATTCAAAATTTTCCTAAAATCAGGTCGAAATGTCCTTTGGGATATTTCATCAAACACCTAGGTCTATAGGCTGATACATGTCCATTTAGGACACGAAATGGACACAAAACCTAGGTCTAGGAATACCTATAGGACCAGGATACTTAGGGCTAGGTCTACATGCAAAGAAACTAGAATTTTAATGGGTGGATTAGGATTTTACCTATGGTGTTCTCCAACACAAAAACCCCTTCCAATGAGGATTCCAAAAAGCTACCAAACTCCTTCAAATTGATAGAAAACTGAGAACAACAAATTCCAACAGCAATAAAACAATAATTAGAACCTATTGCAATTTGTTTGGATCAAAAAGGAGGTAAAATGGATTTTCTAAGGATTTTTGAAGATGGAGACTCACCTTTTCCAAAGCTTTGTTCTTCCTAAGAGGCTAGCCCTAATTTCTAAGAGGATACTTATAGGAAGGGATTCCCAATGGGTGTAGTGGCTGGCTAAGACTTGTTAGGGTTAGGGTTTAGCTAGTGGTGTGGGCCTATGGGCTTTTAAGGCTAAGTTATTGATTAAGGTGCAACCACAAGTCATGGCTTATGACTTAAATCCTAACTTGAGTCAAATTATCAAACCATAGGTCAACTCTTGTCTAACTAGGGTTGCATAACCTAACCAAGTCCAAACTCAACTAGGGTTAGATCCTAGGTTGGTCTACCATGGTCATTGCTAGTCAAAGTCAACCTAGTCAACCCTCATTCAAACAATTCCAAAATTAATTCTAAAAATTCCTATAAATTCAAATAAATTATAATAAAATCAAATAACCCTTAAAATGTCTAAATACCCTAATCACATGGCTAGTCTCTAGGGTAGGCAGTCTCTACTGTTCACTAGCAAAACACCATAAACACAAGTCATGAATTTAAATAGTTTAAAAATAGTTAAAAATCACTAAAAATCATAATATGAAATAAATGTCATTAAATATTAATTATAATTACAAAATTTCAAAATTACCCTCTTCTAGAAAAATTGGGTGTTACAGTCTGTACAGAGACTTTTCCCTTCATTTCCGATTTCTCTCAGCAGCAGCGATTCATGCAGCATCAGCAGCAGAGATTTATGCAGTATCAGCATCAGGCTGGAGGAAACCAGCAGGGCGAGCTATCGTCAGGACAGTCAAGGATGTACAGACTGTTGGAGATCTTGCTGCAAGTTTCGTTCTTCTCAATTCTATTTCCGCAATTGTCTTTTATAATTACCTTGAAATCCGATTCCATCTGTTCCTTGTTGATTGATTAATTTTATTATGTTACACTTTTGTTGTGTTTGTTTTTCTTCTGAGAAAATCATATGGGCTAGGTCGCCTAAATCATGGGATCTAGAATCCTCGATAGTCGTGTTAGTTGGCATAGTGAGGACATGTAGTCAGATTTTGGATGTATTCTCGGGTATGGGAATTTAAGGTTTTCGTCGTCGCATGCGGCAGTGCAAAAATTTTAAATATCATGAACCTAGAGGTACGTACCTTAGTCAAGGACTCTGTGATTATCGTAGCCTTGCTCACTAGCATGATGAAGACTCTGGACAACATAATTTTGGACAGACGCATATGATTAACAGATTGTATCTTGAGAAGGTTTAAACATTATACCCTTTTGATTGTCATAAATGAATTAGGAATAGGGATATTTAGTTTTGTAGAGCTTATTCATAGGTAGTTCCTTCATAGTATAATGGTATGATAACTTGTAGAGTGTCTGTACCCTAGAGGTAATAGTTAGCATTGGTGTTAGAATAGTAACCCATTGCAGATGATTCTTATGTTATCTATAATACCAACCAGTTACACATAGGATGTTAGTATGCCTTACAGCCTTGATAATTATTACTACTTTCTCTTACCTTTTCCAGTGAGGCACCCATGACCAGAGCCTGCCTTTGAGTATAGTTGTAGTTTCACCTAAGACCGAGAGGTCTATTTACATAGATAGATTGCAGATGATATTGGCATATGGGATATAGGTTAGTTGGTATCTATAGGCCATTGCTGTATAAGGTTATAAACATGTTGTTTAGCCTATACTTGGTTCAGTTTTCCATTTTAGTTAAGTTCTCTTCGTGTTGAGTTCCTTTGTGTTGATCACCTCTATAGGAAGTGTGCAGACCCTTCACTAGATACCATGTCCCCTTGATTCAGACCATTCATCCTTAGCCTAGTTCTAAGTATTGTTTCAGACCCTTATAAGTTTAGTCTGCCTTAACCCTTGGTTGATCAGTCATGTATATATATATAGATGATATACTTAGGATATATGTGATGGGTTGTTGTTCTTGAGCATATATATATATATATATGTGGTATTTGGTATTCATGTGCTTAGCTTGTAGGTATTTAGTTATAGGTGACTTGATAGGATTGGGAAGTTAAGAGCTAGTCTATTATAGAGTTTCTCTTTTGCTAAATTCTAGTTGCCAACACCTAGATAGCTAGCATAGGTAAAATCCTAAGAAGTTAACCAGTTGATGACCAAGTACTTGGATGTTGAGAAATTGACTAGTGATTGTCCCTTGACTATGTGTGACGTAGAAGGGGGTGCGATCATCTTAATTTCGAGGACAAAATTTTTATAAGGTGGGTAGGATTGTAACACCCAATTTTCCAGATGAGGGTAATTTTGAAATTTTGTAATTATAATTATTATTTATTGATTATTATTTTATATTATGATTTTTGGTAATTTTTAATCATTTTTAAACTATTTAAAATTATGACTTGTGATTTAGACATTTTACTATTATTTGGTTTTAATTTCGAGGAATTTGTCACGCCCAGTTTTCAGGAACAGGGGTATTTTTGTCATTTTATATTTTTGAAATATTTTTGAAATTTATTTTACTATTTATGATATTATTTTAGGATTATTTGAGTCGGGTTCGAATTTTAGCTCAATCCGACTTGAAACGGAGACCCGGGGGTAGTGTTGACTTTAGTGGACCCACACATTAGTTAGCCATGGCCCACATGATAGAAATATTTTAGTTATAGGTTAGACTAATTATTATGGATAAGGTTAGTATGATTAGAGACTTTAGAATGACTAATTTAGCCCCAACCAATTAGCCCTTTTCTAATACTAATAGAATAGGTTAGTGGGGGCATTTTGGACCTTACCATAATAGAACAAATAGCCCCATATGGCCAGCCACTTTGGGAGAGGATAGGCTCAAGTTCATTTAATTATTCTCATCCACACCCTCTCTCTTGTTCTTCCCCAAATTTCTAGAGAGCAATCCCTAGCAATTTCTCCACCAAATCCTTCCATTTCGCCACCAAATCTTCTTCTTTCTTTCTCCATTCTAGCCAAGGAGAAAGCTACCCAAGTTTGGGAGGATTCGGAGCTCGTTCGTGTCCTTTTGGAATCTCTACGTGTCGGTGTCGCTCCGGGAAGGCTTTTCATCGATTCGATCTACCGGGAGGTATAAATCCCTTCTCCTTTTCATTTCCTCCTGCATATAGGTCTATTTTGAACCCATAGGAATGACCCACATGGTTGTATCTTCATTTGTGTCCATTTCGTGTCCATTTGGAGGTCATAGGAGTGTCCTTTGTGTTGTGATTGTGTCCTAGTGGGAAAAAAACCCCTATTTTGGACACTTGTGTGCATATATATATATATTTATTTTGTGTGGTTAGATGGTTAGAGAGTGGATTGATCTTATTTAGGATGGTTAGAATAAGTTTTATTTAGATAGCTATGTTGGTATCCAAGTATTTTGGCCTACATGTGTTTTTTGTCCAAACAACCCAAATTCGTAATAATTTTTATCCACATTTTTAGTACCTAGAGCAACTTAGAAATGTCATAACTTTTAGCTTAGAACTCTGATTTATCTCCCTTTTTTTATAAAAAACCATATCTAAGTTAGCTTTCGAAATATATATTTTAACAAGTTAAATTCTTTCGATAACTTTCTGTAGAATTATTTGAGTGTCAGTTGTACGAAAGACGAACGTATTTCGGTATTTTGGCGATTCCGGGAGCTTCCGGACGCGAAAATACGATCCGTTTAAAGTTTCGGAAAGCTAACACAAAGATATAACATAATTTAATCCTAGAATTTAATGAATTTCCAATTTGTACAGTATTGGTTTTAAGTAGAAGAGTGACTATACGATATATGCATTTTGTGTAACCTATGGGCCTATGTAGTATGGATATTAAATGAATATAGAGTATGTAATGCATGATATGTTAGATGAATAAAATGATATATATATGATATATATTCTCTTTACATTAATTTATATATATGGTTGAATGCAAGCATGTAGGAATGCTATTAATATAACGCATATAAGCAATGCATGAATGAAAGAATGATATACAATGTATGCATGAAAGCATATAATGAATGCTAGATATGAATGCAAGATATATATATGCAATGATAGATATGAATGCATAATGTATAAATATTGTAATGCAATATTTAATGATAACATGTATGGTAATGTAGAGTATATGATGCAAGCATGAATGAATGGAGGAAATACATGTATATAGGTAATATAGAATATAATATATGAAAGGAATGAATGATAATATATAACATGATATGTAGGTAATGCAAGGTATGAAATATATGATGTGTGTATGTTTGTATGTCTCTATGTTAATGTATGAAATTATATGAATATACAATGTATGCATATGTATAAAACATGTAGGTAATGCATAGATGCATGAATGAAATGAATGTTTGCAATATGTTAATATAAATACAAGTATCTAATATGCATGAATGTAAGTATAGTATAATACAAGTATACATGTATGTATCATATAAATGTAATATACATGATATGTATGTATGCATGTATACAAGGTAAGTATGTATGTATGTATTCTATAAACTGAGTTAACCTATAACCTTTTACACACATGCATTCATACACCCTTTGACATCATGTATCCCATGTCACATACACCTACCTATCACTAAATTTTAGAACATTAACACATATTCTTTCACACACATGCCAAACACACACATACTCACTTACTCTTTTACCTCTCTTTCTCTCTCTCTCTCTATATATATATATATATACATATATATATATATATATATAAATATATATATATATATATATATTTATATATATATGTATGTATGTATGTGCCTATATATATAGCTTTCCTATATATATATATCTATGTATATGAATATGTGAATGTGAATAATATATATACATTATATGACTAAGTTTGTGTGCCTTGTTAGCTTATGGTTTAGTTTTGTGCTTAGTTTAGCAAGTGACTTAGGCTATGAGTTAGTAGCTATCTTGGATACTTGATTTGCATATACTTAGTTTGTTTAGACCTAGAATAACTTGTTTGACCTAATTTAGACTTGTTAGACCTAGTTTGACCATAGTTGACCTTGGTTTGACTTTCAAGGTTGACCAAGTTGACCAAGAGTTAATTTTGGTCTAGATTGATCTAGAATCATGTAGAATGCATAGTAGAACTTCATATTGTCATTTTAGACTTGTTGTGACTTGTGCTATTCTGATTAGGAGCCAGACACCTTTCATCGGACAGTATATTTACTTTGGACATTCAGATATCAGACAAGTACATTCTCTGATAGTTCTCTCATTTATTTGTCAATTACTGTACTTCAGTTCTAGTTAGTTGTATGTCATTCTCTGTTACAACACGTATGGATATTCTGGATTCATGTATACGACACACATTTATTTTCTGGCCTCTATTACTGGTATCATCATTCCTGGCTTCTATTACTGGAATCATCTACTGGAATCATTTACTGGAATCATTTACTGGTATCATTATATTTTGGCTGGACTCATCTTGAATCATTGTGTCAGAATTCTGGATTCACTTGCTAGGAGCGGAAATACTAGAGTAAGACATGTAGACATACCCCAATCTGGAATCTCCCAACTGGAATCTACTGGAAGCATAGCCATCTCTCGCCTGATCAGTGAGAGACGTGCCTGATTACCTACAGCCGTTTACATGTCGATCTCGGTATTTTAAAACACACTGCTAGAGTATAGGCTGGACTCACCCTGGAATCTTTGATCACTGACTGGAATCATCTCATACCGGACTCATCTTGTACTGGAATCACCTGGTATCAGATTCATGTTGCCTGGATTTACGTTGGTCTTACACTTGTTTACATTTACTGTCTGGACTTATATCATGTTACCCTGGTTCAGCTAGTTCTATTTTTACAGTCTTCATTGCTATGATTCTTTTCTTGTTTAGTTATTTACTTTCCTTGCACTTTATCTGCCTTTCTTACCATCACCTGAATATAAACTGCCATTTTCATTAATACAACTGTCTATAACTGCTTTATAGTTCTCTGTCATTTACTTGGGTTTTCTAGATGAGATGTGCTCGTTCCTGTCCTGACTGGACCTGTTGATAAATTTTACAGATAGCCTGGAGGTTGCCTGCTAGCCTAGAGGAGACACAGTAGAGGTTGTATTGTTAATTATTTCAGTTGTATTGAGTTGTATTTATTCTATGGATTACTGTATTGAGCCTTGAGATGTTTTCTGGGTTTGTGTATCTTAGACACTTAGACTTCTATCTGCTGTATCTCTTTTGGATTTTATGTTTTACCTATCTTTTATCTTGCTCTACCTTAGTTGTGATTGAGACTGTATCTGCTATGTCACCTCCATTCGGAGAGTATATACTGTACAGGTACCTTTATATTGTTAGATGTTTGACCTAGGACAGCGTTCTACCGCCGACACTGCGGCGTAGGCTGGACGTACCCACGTCTCGTGCCCTTACTCTAGGGTGCGGGTCGTGACACGTAGGGAGAAGCCTGCAGAACCAGACTTTTCTACTTGTCTGCGTCATGTGGAGACTCCACTCTCCAAGAGAGTCCACATGAGAGCACGAGGACGAGATGCGGGAGCGCTATCCTAATCTGTTTGATTGATTTGATTGTACTCTGTTTCTTTTGAAATTTTATTTTCAATAAATGACTATTGTTTGGATCTTTTGTGATTTACTGAGATTTTTTGGGTCTTCGAATTTCGAGGATGAAATTTTTTAAGGAGGGGAGATTTGTAACTCCACTTCCCGATTCTTTGAGGAAAAATTGATTTTAATAATAGCAATTGTTAATTTCGATTTCAAAATAAAAATGTTAATATTTTATTTAATAATTTGATGATCTATTTTGGAGGAAATTTAATTTAGGAGCAATTTCAATTTCAAAAAGTGGTTACAACCAATTTAGTGGTCCCCTCACCTTTGTTTAAAAATAATAATAATTATAATAAAAGTTTTAACTGTTTTTCAATAGTTACTGTAATATATGAAAAGGGGAAGGGGGTTTCTGAGATTTTTCTTAGCTCTTTGTAATTTCCTGAGAGCGGAGGGTTTTTTTGTAAAGTCCATCTTTTTCTTTGTAAACTTACAGAGGAGAGAGAGAGAATGTTTTCTCTGATATTTTCAAGCTCTCAATTTCTTCCCCATTCTCCCGAACCCTAAACCTAAATTCTTCTTTCCCTCGGCGACGATGGCGAGTGGCGCTTTGTTGAACGAGGTCTTCTCTTCGGCCATGGCGGCCACTCAAGGCGAGATCGGCGGCGGGCGTTCCTTCTCTGTTGAGTTGTATGGCTGTGATGATGGCGAAGATGCGCCTCATCCGCACCAAGAGCTGGGCGCGTCTGGCTAGTTCTTCTCCGACGAACTCTTGGGAGCAGATCTCGGCACACACGACTATTCTCAACGATTCTTCTATTTTCAGCAGCGACTTCGACTCTTCTTCCCCATGGCGGCAGACCTTCGTCTCCGTTGATCTAGGTCAGTAGATTTAATTCTTTGAGAATTTCTTCCTTGCTTCTTTTGAGATGGGATAAATCTTCAGATCTATTTTTTTCCATTAAGTAGAGGATTCGATTCCCAGATCCAATACGAGTGGATCATCGGATCGAGTTTCCTCCTGAGATTGTTCAGATCTGAATGGTTCGAAGTCGGATTCGGAGTTTTTGTTTAATCAAGTTGTGATCAATCAACTAATTGGAGGACGATGCCACAGTGGAACGTTGAGTACAGTAGAGCCCTGTAGCCGTGCCCGACACTTGGAAACCTGTCCTGTGGATTTCCTCGTTCATGTATTGATGCTATTTTTGTTAATTCTTGAAATTTTATTTCTTCTTTTTGAGTCGGGTGTGTTGTCCAGGGTCGGTTGAGGCGTGGATAGTATTAGCCGTGTCCGAGTTTATGTTCATGACATTCGTATCAGAGTACATGTGTATGTTCAGTGTACATGTCCAAGAAGTCGACTATGTCTGTGCTCGGTTAGGTGCAAGACCAGTAGCGATGTCTGTTGATTGGTGGCATGTTCGTAACGGGGTTGCGTTTAAAAGACTATTGATTTACAGTTGTATATTCTCTGTATTTTGACTTATCTTGATTTACTTATACTTTTCGACTCCACTTGTTCTGATTAAGATTTTGATTTTTGAATCAAATAAGTTAGTAAATTTCTGGGTTATGATTTCAAATGAATATTTCTTTTTCTATGTTCGATTTGGTTGTAAAATTATAGATTCAGCTTTTACACTTCTTATGAATTGATGTATACATCTTCTTAAGTTTTTGATGGGGAATTCAACTTGTGTGAGTACTGACAGAAGTTGGGAGAAAATGACAGATATATTTGAATGTTGAGAGTTTATTACACTCCTTGCTTGAGCTTGAGCAAATGGCTAGTGGCTTTGTAAATTTGTTGGGTATTGCTTTGTTTGGACTTTAATGCAGTCGTTTAGTTGTAGTCCAGGTTGAAATGGATATGAGTCCCATGAGTGTGTCTGAACTATGGTTTTGGCTATAGCTATGTGTGGTTGAGTTGATTGAACCTTTGTCGATATTGGGGTTACTGCCAAGTAAGTCCATATGGGAATTAGGCCGTGGGCCATGGTACAAATGTGGTTGGCTCTGTTTTGTTCTGCATAATTAAAACAGTAATACAAGCTGAGTCTCAAATGCTGTTAGTTGAGTAGGTTTGATTGGGTGGGACTCATATGTGCATATTCGGGTTCGGATGACTGGCCACTTTAGTGTTCAATTGAAAAACCTTTCCATTTGTACAGGAGGAGAGTGGCCTACTAGTAGAAATTAGGTTATGTTAGAGTTGATACAATTTGAAGTTGGTCTTGTGTTGCTAGAAGCAATCTTTTAAAAATCTTAACTTGTAGAGTATATTGGTGACCTCATTTATTTTGTGACATAATTCTAAAATCCTGTCACTTCTTGATATATTGCAATTCCTATTAACCATTAGGTAATTAGTAGCCTTTAACTTATATAAATATCTTACTCTGGGTTGAGTAAGATTGTTGGCATCTATTAGAAATTTCCTTACAGTAAATAGTCGGATGATATATGTAAATTAGTATCATTTTATTAAATAGTTACCTATACCCTAAATTACTATCTTAAACTAAAAGTTAGCTTCTTAATAGTAAATGGTGACATGATAAATAATTAGATTATTTTAGTTAAAACCTGAATAGCTAGTGTAGTATTAGAACTTAACCAACTTGTACACATTATCAAATTCAGGTGGACATAGAGACTACTATCTCCCAATTCCGATCTTCCCGGAGCAAAGTCAAGTACACTCTATGGTCTTGTACATTTCATTATATTATGTGCTTCCTTGATTGACACACTGCGACACGACATGTTTTTCTGGTGCTCATGTTCCTTGTTCTTATTACTTGTACCTGGGGAGGGAAAATATACTATTTATGTGACCAAACCCAAGAAACAACTCAGGTGTGTTTAGCTTAGACCCCGCATCGTGCACGCGGGTCCTAAGCCGTACCATTCATGTGCTTCATGTGCTTATCCCTACCCGGTCACATACTTAGTTATATTTCAAATATTGTGCACACATGTTCAGGAGATATATTATGTACTTAGTTCCTGTGATTCCTAAGATACCATGTTCTTTCATGTTCTTATACACCATGTTCTTTTATGTTCTTACATACCATGTTTTTTCATGTACTTATACACCATGTTCTTTCTTGTGCTTTACATACCATGTTTCCTTATACTTTCATATCATGATGTCTTGTTCATTACCTAGAACTGTACTTTGCTCCGCTCCTGACTGGATAAGTTGCAGGTATGCTTGCAGGATATCATTCTACTTTATGGGCCAGAGCCCGGGATCTTAGCTGAGCAGGATGGGTCATGACTTAGCTTGAGGTTTCAGGTTTAGACTGTTAGCTTTACTTTTAGATATTGATTTAGAATTCATAGTACATTTCATTCTTGATAACTCGTACATTTATATACATAGAATTATGTATTATGGTGATCATTCTGGGATACGTTTTTAGATGCTGTGATTATATACTTTCATGTTTATCTGGTTAGTTTTTCCTAGCTTGGTATAGCTTACTTCGTCGTGTCTAACGACGAAGGCTTGGCGTGTCCGACTCGTGTCCGATTATTCGGGAGCAGGTCGTGACACCACGTCCTAAGGAGGAATACTCCTTTGATGAGGATGACATTATGAGCATATTTGATTGTCTAATCAAAAGCAACAAACTTCAACTGCCCGAAGCTAAACGGCCAGATGAAGTAGGTAAAACTGATAATCCTAAATATTATGTTTATCACAGGTTCTTGGGACATCTAACCAGAGCGTGTTATGTACTCAAAGGAAAGATCTAGGAACTGATCAATGTCAAGGCAACCACTCTCCAGAAAGATAAAAGGACGATGACTGCTAGTATCGTCTTCCTACAATTCAGCGACTTTCCTGCTTAACTTGTGCATGACGGAGTCGTCCCTATTCTAAAAGCTACCCTGGAGATCGTGAACCTTCCGCTAGCACGAAGTGACGGTCTTATACCCCTGTGAACCGATAAAGGAGAGATCATGTGGATTCATCCTGAATTGATTGCTGACTTTGAATCAAAGACGCCTGCTTTCTCTACAAAGTCAAGAAAGGTAGCCAAGTACAAGATATATCATATAACGTTATTGGGCGGACACCTCCCATCTTTGGATGCTACATTCATTCAAGTAGCAACTTCTTCTCCTTCTACCGAAATGGTGGTACCAAAGCCAAAAATCAATGACCGACCAGAATTCTATCTATACAGTCAACTGTCCCGCGAACTGATGACAAAGATGGGATATGATCTACAGAAAGCCCTTGGCTTGAATGACGGGAAAGGGTCGCCTATACCTCTTTTTCTATGTCTTCAACACAATTAATCCCATGTTGGCTTGGGATTCTGGACAGATCCTTCTTCTTTCCAAAAGAAGTCTTCCAGAAGCAAGACTCGGATGAAGAGCTGTAACATGGTTTCCTTTGCACCAGTTCCGGAAGAAGAAGCCATGGCTGGTATCAGATCTGGGAAGCTCTATCTCAGAGACTATCCAGAGGGACAAGAGAATGTAGTCACTCCTCCTCTAGTCTCCGATGTCCCACCAGCATCTTTTTCACCTGCCGTCAATGTTCCTTCGGCGTCATTACCCCAAATTGAATATGTTCCTCCTAAACCAACAGCAGGTGACAAAGGCAAACAGCCAGCTCGCTTTGATAAAATATTAAAGAAAACTCTACCTCATGGATTCAAAAGCTGTATAATTTTGACATATTCGCTCAATTAGCCAATACTCCGACAAGGTTATCGATTTTCGAACTCCTACATCTCTCGAAGGAAAGTCGAGAGACATTAAGTAAATCTTTGATACAAGCTGACGCTTATCTGGCCCATCTTAAGGAACCGGACGAGGAACCGGTAGCATGCTCTCACTATCATAGTGTGATAGAATTGATTCCCAATATCATCTTCAATCAATATGATATACTTTTGGAGGACAATCGGTATTACCGACCTCTCTACTATACAGGGCATGTCGATACCATGAAGGTCGATTGCATTCTAGTAGACCTAGGATCTGCACGAAACATTATGCCGAAAACTCTATTGGATGGACTAAAGATCCCAGTTCATAACCTCTCTACAACAATCACGACTATCCAGGGGTTCAATTCCGAAGTAGCGAACAATTGGAAAAGATTCGCTTGAAAGTCCAAATTGGCAATCCTCGTAAAAAGGTCACCTTCTATGTGATTGACAATCACGTCTCCTACAACTTCTTGTTGGAAAGACTATGGTTGCATGAATAATATCGTGCCATCCACTCTCCATTAATGCGTCAAGTATGTCGATGACAATGGAGAAGTACGGAAGGAAGTGGCTGATCTTAATCCCTTCTGAGGCATCAAAGCATATTATACAAACTCCATAATGTATAAAGAAGAGTTCATAAAAGTCGTACTGGCCATGGACACTGAAGAAGACCAGAAAGAGAGTCAAGATGATATCTTGGTGATTTCGGTCAAGGGACGCACTTCTCGTACTTCGTCTTCTCAGACGCTGACCATCAATCTTTCTCCTTCTATCAAGCATCCTGTAACGCCCCAGAACCAGAATACTGGAGAGTGGGGGTGCACATAGCCAGCTACATATATTGAAGTGTAACCCACCTCGCTATACGGTCACGGCTATCTAGATACATGAGGGTTTAACTACAAGCCAATAGTCTCCTATGGTCATGAACAAGCCTATTGTCTCAATCTCAAGCAAGCAATAATAGTTACAAGATGTCAGAGCACCAAATATATAATAGCAAGGCGTCCTATACATTACATATTGGATGATCATGAAGCTAGTCGTACAAAATATCAAGACTAGCAAGAGTTCAGTCATACATAATCAACCATAGGATCTGTCATTCATGTTACAGCCCGTAGACAGATAGTAAATAAAGGTGCAATACGAGCTAACACGTGCTCGCCGGCTAAACGCCTCAAAAGAATAATTTTTACAATAAAGTGGAAGGACAAAAAGAAACCCACTCGTTGCCGGGATTACGCCTGGTGGTCACCATCTGGATGAAAGACAGGTGGATCCTCTGGTGTTGCTCTGATATCTGGCCACACAAAACCAGCTGGGTCAGACCCCAGAAAGAGCAAGTGCCACAAATGAAGCTTCACTTAGGAACTAAAACCAGCATATCACAATAGAATATTAAAGATAATAAATAAAAAACTGATAATAATAGAGATAACAACAGTAAACTGAGTACGAGGAAACCATTCAAGTAGCCAGGTCACAACCCTTAAACCAAACAAGGACCGGGGTTGCAGCCCTTCACCTGAATAGAAATCCGTCTCAAATACAATTGGTACCGTGAAGACAATAAACGAAGATAGGACAAAGAACTGCTCCGGGAGCCAGGTTACAACCCTTAAACCAAACAAGGACCGGGGTTGTAACCATTCTCCTGAACAGAACTGGACCCCTGATCTTTATTGCTAAGGCCAGTATAAATAATCATGGTATTAAGGTAAGGTAAAACATGACAAACATGGCATGGGGTTGAAATAAGACAATAAACGAAGAGAGGACACAGAACTGCTCGGGGAGCCAGGTTACAACCCTTAAACCAAACAAGGACCGGGGTTATAACCCTTCTCCTGAACACAATTGGACCCCCGATCATTATTGTTAAGGCAAGCATCAATAATCATGTCATGTCACAATCTTGCACAGGATCAGGATAAAACTAAGCTGGAATAAACTCCATCCAATCAATCACGGCCAATCAAGAGTACGGCTTGATACTTTAACTAACTAGGGTTATCACAGGTCTAGTTTCTAGCAAGATGCAATGAGATTATCCCAACAGCCACAAGCCCTGCAGACCATCCGGTTATCTAGGTCGAATGTCCATTTATGAAGAATACAACACGAGACTGTGTGCTGGAAATGTGCCCTACTCGTCGGTAGGCTACAAGTTCACTTAGTGCGCCCAGATAACGGGGTTGCCTGTAGCTGGGAAATCTTTTCATGACTACTGAATTATTCTAGTTTATTAGCCTTAGTCGATTACAGTGGGTACCCTGACCGTGGTATTCAGGGATCCCCATCCTAGACATGATGCAAGATAGTGCCAGTTTATTTGTACAAACACAATTGTCCACGGTGTCCAGGTCATTCCTACTTGTCATGTCAGGCTAGCTATCGTAACAGCATGTCGAGATATATTATTTCAGTTTACTTGTCAAGAGTGCGCCATAGCGGGCCACTATCGTGTTCTATTCTTACATTATTATGAATGAGAAAAACTTACAAAAAATAACTAATAACATATTCTTGAAGCCAATGAAAAGATCTACAACTTTTATGTTGGAAGTTAGGAGAAATTCTGGCCACAATTCAGCCAAATAGCACTTAAAATAGCCAAAATAGCCAAAAAGGCACTATGTGGCACTATTCAGCACTATGCGGCACTATTCAGCACCACACGGCACTCCCATATGCGGCTGGACACTATGAGGCACTATACAGCACCCTTATGCGACTGGACACTATACGGTACTATGCAGCACCCTTATGCGGCTGGACACTATGCGGTACTATGCAGCACCCTTATGCGGCTGGGCACTATGCGGCACTATTCAGCACCATTATGCGGGTGGACACTATGCGGCACTATGCAGCACCCTTATGCGGCTGGATACTATGCGGCACTATGCAGCACTCTTATGCGGCTGGACACTATGCGGTACTATGTAGCACCCTTATGCGGCTGGGCACTATGTGGCACTATGTAGCACCCTTATGCGGCACTATGCGGCACCCTTATGCGGCTGGACACTATACGGCACTATGAAGCACCCTTATGCGGCTGGACACTATGCGGCACTATTCATCGTCCCTGCCAAAATTAGCACAGATGAACATAGAAATGGCCAAAATGCTTTTGGCCATAACTTCCTCAAAACAAGTCGAAATCCAACTTTTCAAAGGTCTATTTTGGGTAAAATCGATTCTCTACAACATGGAATAATCATAACATGAAAATAATACTGTTTAATAGATCAAAACCCAAGAAAATAAAAATAATATAAACTTAGATCTATAAGAAAATATCCATCAAATGAAAAATGCCAAGTTCTAAAGTATCTTAGAATCTCGCGAGGAAGACAATAGAACAACAAAAATAGAGTTTCTCCATGAAGCAAGTTGCACTTGCCTAAGCTTCTCTTGGTAGGTGGAAAAGTTAAGAGGAAGAAGATGAAGAATAAATGAAAAGTAAAGATGAGAGAGAAGGGGGTTGGATTTTAAATGATGATGGTGGTGGTAGGTAGGGGTTCTCTTTTGGTTCATGATGAACCCAAAAGCAAACCAAACCAAGCTAAGCCATAACCAATAAAATGCTAAAATAACCATACCAATGTAACATGCTAAAAATAAAATCATGACTAGCTAAGCATGACTAATAAAATACGGACCCAAAATATGTACACATATACGATAATACGTAACACGGATTTCGAGGGGTGACAACTCTATCCACCTTAAAAGAATTCCGTCCTCGAAATTTAATTAAAGAGGCTAGAGGTGTCAGGACAAGTTACACTATCAGATGCAATCTACAGCTATCGGATTCGAAGTTTAAGGCATAAGAAAGATATTATACCTCACGAGTCAAATAGGTCAAGATATCGCGATCGGATATCATCCTCACGCTCCCACGTTGACTCACCCAAAGAGTGATGACCCCAAGCAACTCGGACTAACTTGATAGTCATGTTCTTGAGTGTCTTCTCTCTTGGTCCAATATAGATACGGGCCTCTCCTCATATGAAAGGTTGGTACCAACAACCACTTCCGAATGATCCAGGATGAGGCTCGGGTCCGGGATATACCGTCGTAGTTAGGATACATGGAATACGTCATGCACCTTCCGTAGCGATGGTGGAAGAACGAGACGATAGGATACATCTCCTACTCGCTCCAGAATGTCAAATGGCCCTATATACCTAGGACTAAGCTTTACCCGCACGCTGAAACGAATGACGCCACGGTTAGACGAGATCCTAAGGAATACATGATCACCGACAGAAAATTCAAGGGGGACGCCGATGAGAATCGGCCCAATGGCGCTGGCGATCTTAGGCAACTCGAAGATGATCTCTGACTCTCCTGACCACTTCAACGGTCTGAGCAATCATTTCTGGACTGAGCATCTGCCTCTCCCCGACATCGTCCCATGCTAGCGGGGATCGGCACTTCCTACCATACAGTGCCTCGAACGGTGCCATTTGGATACTAGCTTGGAAACTGTTGTTGTATGAGAACTCTACCAGGTGCAGGTGATCTTTCCACGAACCACCAAAGTCGAGCGTACAAGATATCAATATATCTTCGAGAGTCTGGATCGTGCGTTCTGACTGGCCATCTGTCTGTGGGTGATATGCTGAGCTGAATTGGAGGTGAGTCCCCAAACTCTCTTGCAACCTACGCTAAAAGTGCGACATAAATCTTGAATCTTCTTCCCGAGGTGATACTGACTGGTATACCGTACAATCTGACAATCTGTCGAAGATACATCTCCGCTAGCTGAGCCGTCGACTGACCAACTCTGAATGGAAGAAAGTGAGCCACCTTCGTGAGTCGGTCAACTATAACCCAAATAGCATCTCGACCAGCTGGGGATCTAGGTAATCCAGTCACAAAATCCATGGTTACATGCTTCCACTTCTATTCTGGAATTGGCAAGGGCTGAAGAAGTCTAGCTGGTCTCTGATGTTCAGCTTTAACTTGTTGTCAAACCAAACATCGAGAGACAAATCGGGCTATCTCCCTCTTCATACCATTCTACCAAAAGTGCTGACGGATATCACGGTACATCTTCGTGCCACCGGGATGAATGAAATACTGCAAACTGTGAGCCTCTGTCATGATCTCATGTCTGATATCTCCACTGGGTACACAAAGACGCTTACAATGTCGAAGTGTACCGTCTTCATGAATTTATAATTCTGGTCTTCGTCCTGCCTCACACTCTGCTCTGAGTCGCTGAAGCTTAGAATCTGATGACTGAGCTATCTTGATTCTCTCAACTATACTGGACTGAACTTGCCTGCTGGCCATCAATGCCACAGTGGAAGGAAGAACAACTTCTATACCCATCTTCTGAAGATCTGCTAACAACTCTGGTTACGCTGTTAGGAAATAAACTCCGGCTCTCCTACTCAATGCATCTACAACAACGTTGGCCTTCCCAGGATGATACTGCAAGTTGATGTCATAATCCACAAGCAGCTCTAGCCTTCTCCTCTGATGCATGTTGAGATCCTTCTGGGTGAACACATACTTCATACTCTTGTGGTCGGTAAAAATCTCTACCATATCTCCATATAGGTAGTGCCTCCACAACTTATGTGTAAACACTATTATTGCCAGCTCCAAGTCATGGGTTGGATAATTCCTCTCATGATCACGAAGTTGTCATGACGCATAAGCTATTACCTTTCCATGCTGCATCAGAACACATCCTAAACCTCTGCCCGAAGCTTCACAATACACTGAGAATCCTTCAGTTCCATCTGGAAGCATGAGAATAGGAGCCGTCATCAAGCCTCGCTTTAACCTCTCAAAAGAACCCTGACACTCTGCTGTCCAAGCAAACTGCACATCCTTGCGGGTCAACTGGGTCAATGGAGCTGAGATCCGAACAAAGTTCGAAACAAATCGTCGGTAGTAGCCGGCTAATCCAAGAAAACTACGAACTTCTGCCACTGTGCTAGGTACCGGCCACGTTTCAATGGCCACGATCTTTTAGGAATCCACTTCTACTCCTTATCTGGTGATGATATGACCCAAGTACGAAATGCGATCAAGCCAGAACTCGCATTTACTGAACTTGGCATACAACTGGTGCTCTCTGAGAATCTGGAGGATAACTCGGAGATACTGTTCATGCTTCGCCCCACTCTTACTGTAGACCAGGATGTCGTCTAGGAACACAATCACGAACTGATCCAAATAAGGCATAAAGAACGATTCATGAGGTCCATGAATACTGCCGGCGCATTGGTTGCTCCAAATGGAATCACAAGGAACTCCTAATGCCCATATCTCGATCCAAAAGCTGTCTTCGGGATGTCCTTCTCTCTGACTCTGATCTGATGGTATCATAACCGTAAGTCGATCTTCGAGAATACTGCTGCACCCCTTGAGTTGATCAAACAAGTCATCTATCCTCGGGAGAGGGTATCTGTTCTTAATTGTCACTGAGTTCAAGGTACGATAATCTACACATAATCTGGATGTACCATCCTTCTTTTTCATAAGAAGTATCGGGGCTCCCCAAGGCGATCCACTTGCACGAATGAATCCCTTAGTTCTGAGTTCTTCAATCATCTTGTACAATATCTCTAGCTCTGACGGCGCCATCCTGTAGACCCTCTCTGACACTGGGGATGTCCCTGGAATCAAGTCGATGGTAAACTCGATCTCTCGCTCTGGCGGCATCCCTGGAAGCTCTTCTGGAAAACATTCGGGAACTCTTCGACTATCCGAGGTAACTGCATTACTGCTACTGCCATCCGTAATACTGGAGGAGAAGGTTCAACTTCACCTCGGGAGAAAGAAAACTCCGGCTCACCTGGAATGTTAAAACAACCCTGCCAATGTGGCAGTCTATCCTAGCATACTGGTCCCTCAACCAATCCATCCCTAAGACTACATCATAATTGGCCATCGGGAACTCTATCAATCTAGCGGAGAACTCTCTACCGCTAACTACGATCTGACACGAGAAAAACACCCTATCTACTCCCACAAGTCCATTACCAGTAAGTATATTGAGCCTTACTGATAATGACTCGGGCTCCAGTCCTATCCGTTTCGCGAATCGTGCAGACATAAATGAATGTGAGGCACCAAAATAAATAATACTGAAGCTGGAAAGGTGTTGACGAGAATAGTACCTGACACAACCTCACCTGGTGCTACTCCTTCCTCTTCCATGGTCAAAGCCAGCACTTGACCATGCCCTCTTGGTGCGGGCCCCCTCTGCTAAAAATTTCTCTGCCTGCTCTGGATTAGGGCTTCGGCTTGGGCATACTGTTGCGGTCTCTGTTGCTGGAATGCCTGGGCCCGCATCGACAATGGCCTCGGAAACGGGTACTGCAGCTGCTGCTGCTGCTGGACTGGTGCTGGTCCTGTAATTGAAGGACTAGAGAAGGCCGATGAACTCCCCATGTTCGGGCAGTTCCCAACCTTGTGGTCTGGGGCACCACAAACTAAGCACAAACCCTGTGCTCTGTGACACTCTGATACCACATGTCCTGGCTTCCCGCAGTGTTAACATCCTACTGCGGAAGACTGCTGCTGCTGCTTCTGCTGCTGAGGGTACGTCAGGGTGGAATGCTAAAACCGACGTCACTGAGGCTACCTGCCTCGGAGCTCCAATGGTCAAAGCCCAGGCTGCCGAGGCTGGTGCTGAAGACTGATTCATCTGGCCATGGGATCGCTTCCGACCCCGGTCCTATCCACGATCCTCTGAGAGGTATACTTGTACCTTCGTGCTGCTCTCAATACTGCATCAAAAGTCTGATGCTCAAACTGCTCCACCGCCAACAAAATCTCCAGATGAAGCCCCTGCTGGAACCGCTGGGCTCTATCAAACTCGGTTGCTACCAAGGTAGGAGCAAACCGACTAAGTCTCGAAAACTCGGCCGCATATCCGTCGACCGTCCTGTCCATCTGTTTCAGATTGGTGAACCTCGTCTGTAGGTCGTACTGAGCTACAGCATCAAAATACTTACTCTGGAATCTCTCTCTGAACACTGCCCAGGCAATAGGGGCTACTAATCCAATGGCCTGCACCGCCTACCAGCTGCGGGCAAGATCTAGTAACTGCAGGCTCACTACGGCCACCTTCTCGTTCTCTGGAGTCCCGGCTGCTTCTAGAATCGCCTCTGTGTCCTGAAGCCATGCATCTGCAGTGATCGCATCTTCACTATCGTCGAAGAAGGGAGGGTTCAAGCGCTTGAAGCTGTTGGCCGTGCTATTACCCTGATGACCTCTTATGGTCAAAGCGTCTGCCATCGCCTGGTGCAAGGCATCTCCTCGACGATCCTGGGAGGCTAATAGTGACCTGATAAGACCCACCAAAGTGCCATCATCAGGCTCTGTAGGTTGGACGGGCTAAACTGGTGGCTCTTCTCCAGTAGGCATAACTCTGGAGGCTACTCCTGAATGCTGGGCTTGATCTCCAGGTTGCTGCTGGTTCGCGGAAGGTGCTCCGTCCTGCTGATCGGCAGGTCCAGGAATAATGCCGCTGAAGAAGATGACATAGGGAACAATAAGGAAGGACCAGGACTGATCAATGATACAAGCATGTGATCAGGTCAAGAATTCAGTGATTCAGAGGATACGAGTAGAGATCAAGGACAAGTACTGATTGAGACATCTATTCGGTAAACCCTCACATACCTTGATCTACAAGACCTGCACGGGCCACCACTTAAACCATGCAGCACCCCAGAACCAGAATATTGGAGAGCGGGGGCGTACATAGCCAGCTACGTATATTGAAGTGCAACCCACTTCGCTATATGGTCAAGGCTGTCTAGATACATGAGGGTTTACTACAAGCCAACAGTCTCCTATGGTCTTGAACAAGCCTATTGTCTCAATCTCAAGCAAGCAATAATAGTTACAAGATGTCAGAGCACCAAATATATAGCAAGGCGTCCCATACATTACATATTGGATGATCATGAAGCTAGTCGTACAAAATGTCAAGACTAGCAAGAGTTCAGTCATACATGATCAACCCTAGGATCTGTCAATCATGTTACAGCCCGTAGACAGATAGTAAATAAAGGTGCAATACGAGCTAACACGTGCTCGCCGGCTAAATGCCTCAAAAGAATAATTTTTATAATAAAGTGGAAGGACAAAAAGAAACCCACTCATTGCCAGGGTTACGCCTGGTGATCACCATCTGGCTGAAAGACAGGTGGATCCTCTGGTGCTGCTCCGATATCTGGCCACACAAAACCAGCAGGGTCAGACCCCAGAAAGAGCAAGTGCTACAAAGGAGGCTTCACTTAGAAACTAAAATCAGCATATCACAATAAAATATTAAAGATAATAAATAAAGAACTGATAATAATAGAGATAACAACAGTAAACTGAATACGAGGAAACCATTCAAGTAGCCAGGTCACAACCCATAAATCAAACAAGGACCGGGGTTGCAGCCCTTCACCTGAATAGAAACCCGTCTCAAATACTATTGGTACCGTGAAGACAATAAACGAAGAGAGGACACAGAACTGCTCCGAGAGCTAGGTTACAACCCTTAAACCAAACAAGGACCGGGGTTGTAACCCTTCTCCTGAATAGAACTGGACCCCTAATCTTTATTGCTAAGGCCAGTATAAATAATCATGGTATTAAGGTAAGGTAAAACATGACGAACATGGCATGGGGTTGAAATAAGACAATAAACGAAAGAGGACACAGAACTGCTACGGGAGCCATGTTACAACCCTTAAACCAAACAAGGACCGGGGTTGTAACCCTTCGCCTGAACAGAACTGGACCCCCGATCGATATTGTTAAGGCAAGCATCAATAATCATGTCATGTCATAATCTTGCACATGATCAGGATAAGACTAAGATGAAATAAACTCCATCCAATCAATCACGGCCAATCAAGAGTACGGCTTGATACTTTAACTAACTAGGGTTATTACAGGCCTAGTAACTAGCAAGATGCAATAAGATTATCCCAACAGCCATAAGCCCTTCAGACCATCCGGTTATCCAGGTCGAATGTCCGTTTATGAAGAATACAACACGTGACTGTGTGCTGGAAATGTGCCCTACTCGTCGGTAGGCTACAAGTCCACTTAGTGCGCCTAGATAACGGGATTGTCTGTAGCTGGGAAATTTCTTCATGACTACTGAATTATTCTAGTTTATTAGCCTTAGTCGATTACAGTGGGTACCCCTGACCGTGGTACTCAGGGATCCCCATCCTAGACATGATGCAAGACAGTACCAGTTTATTTGTACAAACACAATCGCCCACGGTGTCCAGGTCGTTCCTACTTGTCATGTCAGGCTAGCTGTCGTAACAGCATGTCGAGATATATCATATCAGTTTACTTGTCAAGAGTGCGCCATAGCGGGCCACTATCGTGTTCTATTCTTATTTATCATGAATGATAAAAACTTGCATAAAATAACTAATAACATATTCTTGAAGCCAATAAAAAGATCTACAACTTTCATGTTGGGAGTTAGGAGAAATTCTGGCCACAATTCAGCCAAATAGGACTTAAAATAGGCAAAAACAGCCAAAATAGGCACTATGCGGCACTATTCAGTACTATGCGGCACTATTTAGCACCATATGGCACTCCCATATACGGCTGGACACTATGCGGCACTATGCAGCACCCTTACGGCTGGACACTATGCGGCACTATGCAATACCCTTATGCGACTAGACACTATACGACACTATGCAGCACCCTTATGCAGCTGGATACTATACGGCACTATGTAGTACCCTTATGCGGCTAGATACTATACAGTACTATACAGCACCCTTATGCGGCTGGACACTATGCGGCACTATGCAGGACCCTTATGCGGCTGGACACTATGCGGCACTATGCAGCACCCTTATGCGGTTGGACACTATGATACTATGCAGCACCCTTATGCGGTTGGGCACTATGCGGCACTATGAAGCACCCTTATGCGGCTAGACACTATGCAACACTATTCATCGTCCCTGCCAAAATCAGCACAGATGAACAAAGAAATGGTCAAAATATTTTTGGCCATAACTTCCTCAAAACAAGTCGAAATCCAACTTTTCAAAGGTCTATTTTGGGTAAAATCAATTCTCTACAACATGGAACAATCAAAACATAAAATAATAAAGTTTAATAGATCAAAACCCATAAAAACCGAAATAATGTAAACTTAGATCTACAAGAAAATATCCATCAAAATGGAAAATGTCAAGTTCTAAAGTATCTTAGAATCTCGCGAGGAAGACAATAGAACAAAAAAATGGAGTTTCTCCATGAAGCAAGTTGCACTTGCCTAAGCTTCTCTTGGTAGGTGGAGAAGTTAAGAGGAAGAAGATGAAGAATAATGAAAAGTAAAGATGAGAGAGAAGGGGGTTGGGTTTTAAGTGATGATGGGGTGGTAGGTAGGGGTTCTCTTTTGGTTCATGATGAACCCAAAAGTAAACCAAACCAAGCTAAATCGAACCAAGCTAAGCCATAACCAATAAAATGCCAAAATAACCATGCCAATGCAACATGCTAAAAATAAAATCATTACTAGCTAACCATGACTAATAAAATACGGACCCGAAATATGTATACGTATACGAAAATACGTAACATGGATTTCGAGGGTGACACATCCTCTTGCAGAAAAGATGGAGCATAGGGAGCTCACCTCTTCTAAGCCTCTCGTTATCGAACTTCGTCGTAACAAGTCTTCTTCTTCTCCTCCTTTTGTTATCAATCTTAGCAAGCTATTGGCTAAGGTCAAGAGCACCATTATGAATGATGATATAAATATAATAAAGTAGCATCTCCTTTGCAGTACATTGATGTCAATTATTACACACGACATTATCTAGAAATTTCGGATAACTTTGAACCCCTTACATTAGGAGCACTTCAACCTCTTCAAGATGAGGTATCACTTGAATCAGTAAAAGATTCATTCTTTTTAGTTCCCTTCCGGAAGAAAGATGAACATCCTATCCTCTTCAGCAAAGGGTTGAATCAAAAGGCTACATCTGAAGGCGATTCCGAAAATGATGACAGTGGACGACTTCAACTACATCGTTACTGTCAACAATCTAAGAACATCCAGAAGATGGGCTACAATTTCAAATTCGGCCTCAATGGTGGTAGGAGAAGGCGAACTCCTATTCGTATACCTGCTCCAAAAAGAAAATCACTACAATATTATAATAAAATTATGTATGGGTTAGGTTACACCTCGCCAACTACAACCCCGGATGTTTCTGAATTTGACAAAGAAGAACGATCTAATTCTTCTGACTCTGCATCATGGGATTCAGATACCAGCATAGGACACGTTCATCGAGTGACTCTATCTTCTAACATGGTGACCGTTGAGTTTTCGGAGGATGATGACGACTTTGTCGAGACTTCCGAAACTGAGCCCTGGGCACAAAAAATAGACATGTAGTAGGAACTTTGCTTCGAGCAACGTGAACCACCTACTGGGATCAACTGGTCCAGATCGATGTCGGAGATGAAGCTTCTCAAAGGCCAATCTTCATCAGCAAAAGTTTTCCTGAAGCAGATAAACAATAACTCATTCGGGAATATATTGACGTATTCGCCTGGAGCAATGAAGACATGCCAGGATTAGATCCTCAGAATGCTACTCACAAGCTTAAAATTTAGTCAAATGCTAAGCCAGTCAAGTAACAACAACATCGATTCTAACCTGATATGATGGACGTTAGAAGCTAAGTTAAGAAGCTCATCGCTTGTGACTTTTTTAGGGAAGAACAACAACTAGACTGGGAGGCTAACGTCATCCCTGTTATGAAGAAAACAGGGAAGGTCCGAGTCTGTATCGACTTTAGAGACCTTAATGAAGCTTGTCCTAAAGATGAGTTCCCCCTTCCGATCACTGATGTCATGATCAACAACACATGCAGGTTCGAGTGAATGTCTTTCATGGACGGGTTCTTCGGATACAATTAGATCAAGATGAATCCCGAAGATAAAAAATATACATCTCCTCTAGGAGTCTACTGCTACACCGTCATGCCATTTGGTCTTGCCATTTGGTCTTAAAAATGCTGGTGCAACCTATAAGCGGGCCATGAGCACCATCTTTTGCGAACATTTACGAAGACAGTCGAATGCTATGTTGATAATCTTGATGTCAAAAGTCATATAAAGGAACATCACATCCAAGACTTAAGAACTATCTTTGATCTAATGCGCCAGTATCAAATCAAGATGAATCCTATCAAGTCATTCCTGGGAGTCTTTAGTGGCAAATTTCTCGAATTCGTTATTACCTCTAAGGGTATACACGTTGACCCCGAGAAAGTCAAAGCCATTCAATATTTGCATCCTCCACACAACCTAAAAGAGCTACGATGATCCAGGAATGACATACATATCAGAAGATTTATCTCAAATCTCTTAGACGCTGCAGACAATTCACTTAATTAATAAAGAAAGATGTGTCTTTCGTTTGGACTGACGAATGCCGACAAGCACTTGTAGACATAAAATGGTACTTGATGAACCCTCCAGTCTTAGTGCCTCTAATCACAGGAATACCCTTTCTGATGTATGTTCGAGCAATGGATCATTCTCTAGGTGCCCTACTAACCCAAAAGAACAAAGAAGGGCATGAACAAGCAATCTATTATATTAGTCGTACAGTGATCGGTACTGAACATCGATACAGCCCGGTAGAAAAATAATGTCTAGCCTTGATGTTCACTATCCAGAAAATATGGCACTATATCACATGACAAACCATTCACGTCATCTCCCGAGTCAACCCCCTCCAGTCTTGATGAAGAAGCCCAGTACACTCAATTTCAGACTCACTACATGGGCTATATTGCTAGCACAACATATGATATGGTCTATGTCCCACAAAAGTCTGTTAAGGGGCAAGCCCTGGCTGATTTTCGGCAGCTCATCCAATTCTTGAAATGTCTAAACTCTATGACAAATTTCTGATGAAACTCTGGAATCTAACATGATTTCAGAAGAAATCCTTGCTTGGCGTCTATTCTTTGATGGTGCATCCCGAATTGGACCCAAAGGCGCTATCATCGCTGGAGTTGGAATCGTTCTTGTATCTCCCAAAGGACTGGCCATTCAAAGAGCCTATTCCCTGGACGAGCTATGTTTTAACAGTGTTGTTGAATACAATGCTCTACTCATCGGTCTCCAATTGGCTAAACAGTTGGATATCGTATATCTGAAGTATACGAAGACTATAAACTAATTGTCAATCAGGTTAGAGGCACGTATGAAGTTCGGCATCAAGATCTTATCCCATATCAAGAGGTAGCAGTCAAACTGGCTGCATCATTTAAAGGTTTCTTCATCGAACATGTACGTAGAGCATGCAATACAGAAACTGATGCACTCACTAATCTAGCGGTAATATTAGCGATTCCTGTGAACAGACAAGATGATCGTCATCACTAATAGGAAATTATTTATATCGAGAATAATCTGAATTTGGAATCCTACAATTTAGTCGAGATTTGTACTACTAGCGAAGACTGAATGGCTTATTTTATCGAATTTGCGGTACATGACATCTTATATGAAGATCCCAAAGAAGCAACGACAATCCATCGGCGGTCACTCTGGTTCTACTTACAATCATACCTCCAAAATACTCTATCGGCGATCATTTGATGGTATGCTTCTACGCTATCCTGCGGCAGATAAAGCAAAGCAGATACTACATGAAGCTTACGATGGTGTCTGTGGTGCATATCAACCTGGTCTAAGCTACAAGATCGGATCCGATGCATAGAATATTATTGGCCTACCATGGTGTCAGATGCCATTAAATATTCAAAAAATGTCAGCATGTCAAATCCATGCAGATTTTATTCATCAACCATCAGAATTTTTGCATCCGACTGCAGCATCATGGCCCTTTGAAGCTTGGGGTATGGATGTTATCGGCCCTATTAATCTGCCATCATCTCGAGGACATCGATTTATATTAGCTATAACCGATTACTTCTCAAAATGGCCGAAGCTATACCTTTAACCGAAGTCAAGACAAACAGTGTCATCAACTTCATCAAACACCATGTGATATACAGATTCAGCATTCCTCGAGGAATCATCCATGACAACGAGGCTCAATTCGTTAGTCAGATGTTCACTCGATTCTATGATGACAATCGTATCAACAATGTTGCTTCGATAGCATGCAATCTCGCAGCTAACGGTTTGGCAGAAGCATTCAACAAAACGATCATGAAGCTTTTTAAGAAGTTCATTTCTACCAATAAACGAAACTGGAGCAAAACTCTTAGAATGTCTATGGGCCTACCGTTCTACTGTACGTACTCCGACTGGCTGTATAACATTCTTTTCGGTGTACGGATGCGAAGCTGTCCTGCCGTTGGATATTCAAATCCCTTCTCTAAGGATTGCCATTACCAACAAACTCACAACAGAAAATAATGATCATCTTCGACATCAGAAGCTTGAAGTGCTTGACAAGAAGCGGCTACTAGCTCAGCAACACATCGAGCTATATCAAGCCCGTATCTCAAAAGACTTTAATCGTAAGTCATAGTATGAGCATTTGAAAAAGGCAAGCTAGTCCTTACCGTCGACGTCCTATGACTATGACATACATGAGCAAGGGCAAGTTCGAACCAAAGTGGGAAGGTCCTTACGTTAAGCAAATTTTTCTCTAACGGAGCTTATCAACTGTCAGGGATGGATGGCCGACTCGCCATGATGCCTATTAACGGCAAATTCCTGAAGAAGTACCATGTTTGAAAGTGTGTACGATATTTTCTGATAAATATTGTACATACTTTGAATCTTTGAATTATTTACTCTTCTACAAAATTCCCAGCGGAGTCTATCTAGATCTTATGATACATCCTCATTAACCCACAACATCTACTATATTATTACAAACATCAACTTTTGAAACCCAGTTGTTTTAAAAGTATTCTTGAGTCCCAGTTGCCCAAGGATGAATAACAGATATACGAATTCACATCCATATTACTATGAGTTCTATTATCGACATCAATGACTTTTCTGAATTCTACTATTTGTATCAATGGATTATTACAGAACCTAGATACGCAAAAGATGGTAAATCTACAAAATCATAACAAATGAGGAAACGAAAATGTTCTTTATTTATTTCTCCATAAAAAGGAGTAAAGGACTATATTGGAAGCAAACACACCTTGTAATATATGAAAACTATATTTTGAAGATGAGATGCATTTATTCATTTGCTCACGAATGAGCATGATAGGTGAAGTACCATCCCCTCAACCATCGTACATATGAAGGATCCAGCTGATCAAGGTCTTCTGGAGTTGGCTGACTAGAGCGTCCTATACCACTATCTTCTGGTGCTGGATCTTCCTTGATAGCCACTTTGACTTTTGGAATTATCTCTTCCTTGGCATTGACTTCAATTTTAGGAGTTATTTCCTCCTTAATGGTCATCGACTCCTTTTTGATTGAAGGAGACAGTACTTCCTCTTTGACGGCAACCTCAGCTTTTGGCGTCACTATAGATGTTGTAGAAAGGCAAAAAAGAAGTTGAGTAATGAAAGATTGTAAAAAACAAGTGATTTTAACTCTACACAGAGTTTTTCTTTAAAAAATAGCACATGCAGTGCGACAGTTCTCAAATCAAATTCATAGATGGTGCATCACTCAGTTAGCGCATGCGCATAACATCGGATAGCGCATCATGCTTAAGAAGTGTCAAATGGCACAGGACGTCATTTTTTAATTAATATTAGCCAAACACTCTGAAAGAGGTGGGCAGTTTATAAATGGCACAAAGCACCGACCAACACTCTGAAAGAGGCGGTCGATGTTGGCCCATGATCGCGATGTACGCGAATGGCACGAGCGTACTATTGTCATCTTCTTTGATCGATTCTTCTCACCATCAAGAGCGGGGTTCACCTCAGCTCTCGTCGATGGCACGATGTGCAGCTGCATCATCAACGGAGGCACGTGACGTGGCTCCAGCCACGTTCTTGCCCTTCTCAGTCACGGATCTCCTAGGCGCCATTTGATCAGAAGAAAGCTTCGAGGGTTTGCGAAGAAGAAGAAGATAGGAGCTCAAAAGATAAAAGTTTTTGAGAAAAACTTTTCTATCTCTCTCCTCAGAGCTATTTATAGCCGAAGTACGGTGTAACAGTCGCGCCAATCGTGCCCAAAACTCGGGTCAGATAGAACCCAAACATGCGCCAGTCAACAAAAACTCTTCTTATTCAAAGTATTCCAAATTTTAAAGTTTTTCAAATTTGAAAACTTTGAAGGGGGTCTTGTAGAAGCTCAAAAAGTATAAACATAACCATGCGCTACTCATAAATGGTGCCAGGAACCAAATCATCAAATAGCTGGTCATCAATGGCACATGAATCAGTTGGCGCTGGACCTAATTGGTGCTGGCCGCCACGTGGCAAGATTCCTCGAAAAGCTGAAATAGTTGTCATCATGACTGACAACACGTCAGTCGAGGAAAATCCTTTCGAATCTTGAGCGCGCGCACTCAAGAACATTGTGTCAGATTTGTCATAATGACTGACAGCTGCCTTGCGCCATTTGTATTTGGTGCGAGATAATCAGTATCATTATATTAAGCAGAGTGCATTAAATAGCAAATAGTGCATGGCGCCATTCAACAGTTGCGCCATCTGATCAAATCATCCAGAAGCAGTTAGATGACGTAGCATGCAGGCCACTAATCTCGAAGAATGTGTGCACGAGACTGTCCACGACCAAACGCATCTCTCTCATAGAATGCCACGCATCATATGAAGTTAATTTAACCGTTCGCGCGACTGGGTGAATGGCGCGGCGATTATAGTGTGCACCAATCAGTATAACTACTTAACAGTTATCTCTAAACTCTACAAATAGAGTTCCAAATTACTTCACAAGCATCACTAATGATCATAATCTCCTGAGCACTTGCTGCAGCACTCTCTAATAGCTTTCTTCTTCGACATCGCATCGTCTAAGGATAAAATGATTGTCTTCTGATCAGATTTCTATAGTTGTACTTCTCCAAAAATCAAATCGTACTCTTGTACTTTTCTCAGCTTGTAATCAAACTTTTTGTTTTTGCAAACAGGTATCGCGAGAGTGGCTAAGGTTAGGACCCTAGGTCTAAATGATGTGCCAAAAAATAGTGCAAGAGAAGATGCATTTGAGTGGGACACGATAGGCATAAGCAAAGGTGGACTCATCTAGGTTAAAATTTGTTTGAAGGTAACAGCTAGTCTTGTGCTTCAAATATCAAAGTCAGGATAGAGGACTCCAAATGGCATGATTAGAAAGTGGGTTCATGAACTGCTGACTTATTAGCTTATTTGGAACAAAGATTCTTCCAATCACTCGCAAATATAGGGAAATCTTAAATTTGGGAGGCCGATAATATCGCTACCATAGAACCTTGGGTTATCGAACTAAATAGTAGTACTACATAAAAGGGTAAGAAAGTCATCCTTGGAAGAAGCCAAGATGACTATAAGTAAGGAGCATTAAGTCATGTTGACTTGATTAAGAAAATTCGAATAGATGATGACTGGCACCTATCGTGATATGGATGCTATAATTACGGAGGTATAAAGGAGTAAAGATCTATCCTTAGTGTGGCTCGACTTTGAATAGGAATATAGGCCATACTCATTCAACTAAATGAGACTAGTTATAACAAAAATCTTGAGATGAAATGTTGTAAAACGTATTCGTAATTGAAGGGGTAGTAGCATGATCAAGGACGAACCCTACTCAAGTTCTAGAATAATCCTGAGCTTTGGATGATCATTCAGACGAAGAGTGTCGAGCTTCTACTCCTACTAGAATGTTGACTTTTCTAACAAGTTTTCCTAGGATACAGTTGATTCTGGAGGCTATGGCTAACTAATCGTTGAAGGTCATGACCTAACTTATAATACCCTAGAACTTTTATCTCCAATCCCTTTGCTCTCACTTTTGTGACATGGTCTTCTTAGAGGTTACCTTCACTAATAGGGTATCACACACTAAGAATGTAGTCCGCTAGGTCCTAACCCTCTTTGATCTCTATTACCAATCCATAGTGCAACTACTATGATCCCTCCTAGTTCATAACCACTACATGTAACTTAGTCCAACCCTAGTATTCTATTTACGAGGTATTCTAGGATTTTCACTACCCTATATCAATGGGTTTGACCACTAATCTTCTTAAGGTAAGGTTTTTTATTTCACCCTCGATTTTCTAGGTTGGTCTAAAATCAAAGGATATAAATACTAAATCTATTTCTTAAACCCTAAGCCATACTTCATAGATCACCTATTTAGTTTACCATTTAGCACTCACGAATATGCCTACACACTATACACCTTTCTATTGAGTAAGGGTGGAAGTTAATGATAGGTAATGCTCGCTGAATATCTCTATTATAACGAGACCATTTGGCCCTTTTCTACTAGTCTTCCCCGGGTGACTATCACTTCTAGTGGGGAACTGCAACTAATATCTAGAGTCCTATTATATATTCCTTCTGGTTCCTCCAAAACATCTCTATCTAACGTAGATAAGGGTAGAAGGTTGTAATCTACTAATCCTAAAGTCTCTTGCTAGAGTTAAGTTGTCGATAAGAATCCTATATTACCCATCCGATCTGCTCGCCTCTACCTAATAGAGGTATATACCCAATCCTTTCTTAATAATCAACCCCTCTTATAATACTCTGTCAACTACGTTCTATCTAATGATAGAATAAATGGTTCACCAAGCACAAGCGTTCGACTTTTCGAAAGATGGAATGACAAGAATCTAAAACAAGGAGGTCAAGGAAGTTGTTCGAATTCAATTTTGAGCTTTAAGGACGATGGATAAATTCAAAAGAGTTTTCAAGGCATTTGCGGATTGTGATCATATTATATTATCTTATCGCAGGCCCGCTCGATACAATAACATACCCGAAACGGCTAAGTCGACCTGCATGGGCCACCACAAAAATATGTCACGTCCTAGTTCCAAAATAATAGGAACCAAAGACATGAGCATGTCAGCTGTACGGTTAGAAAAAGTATTCCCAATTTAATGGACTTATCCTAATCGTAGTACACTATAAAGTAAACTAAATCTACTCTATCTCAACTATGTTTCAATCCACAATAATGAACAAAATCAAGAACAAACAATATATGTCATGGTCTACAGCCCATTAGCATATATGTTTGGAATGGACCCGAAGAATAATAGAAGTCCGATAAAAATAGGCTAAATGAGCAAGTTATAACAGGAAAGAAAATAGAGAGCACGAGAATATGATAAACTAACACTACAAGCAATACCTGAACCCTGCAGCCAAAATCATACCATCCACCTGTCTATACTAGAATCTCAATAATAACCTGGAGATATCACTATGTCCTTAGAGGGACGTAACAAGATACAACAACTAGCCACAATATGAATAGTAAAAGTAATATACATGAATATGAATATAACTGACAAGGTAGACTAACCATCTAAGTGAATGCACTTGAAGACTACTTTAGGATCGTATAGGTAGTTAAGGAGTGATATTAGCATCAACTAATATCGTAAATATATTCGCAACTCCCGCCCAAACTAGAGACTAGTCTGCAGATGATAATGGAATATCCACTAGTATAGCCTATAAATCGGCAAATTAAGGCTGATGAGGATAGGGTAATCCCGTATGCCTACTAATAGTATTTTTTGCCCAGGAATAGTACAAGGTCATGTCCATGACTCGTACGACTGGTATCTCACATGCAAATCATCTAACTAACGCAACTAGTCATATATGATCCATCACACGAACCCCTTGTACAGGCCAAGTACAAGGTGTGTGCCAATACTCATGTAACTCTCACTCCAAGTATCGTGTCATGAGTCGTGTCCATGTCATAAAAGTCATTAAAGAATAACTTCAACACAAGGAAGTCTACTAACACACTAGGTCACACACATACACTATAAGTCATCTATGGCACATCGACGGCACCCAAGTCACACATAGATGCTCTCCTAACACATCTAATCCTAACACAACTAGCAAAAAAAAATAATAAGATCACAATGGCATGATATCTTGCTTGAAATTGCCGTGAAGGAATAAACTACCGTTATGGCTTCAACCTCGTAGCCATAGTCTCACGAACTTCTGCTGTGTGAATTCAGCACCTCTTCGGTTGAAGTTTTGCCAAGTTATTGGCCTTTGCTCCTTGCCGAAGTGCCCGTGGGGCTTCCCTGAATAGCTAGGGTGAAAGAGGGAAAAGTGAAGGCCTAAAATATGTTGTGTTGTATACAAAAAGGTGGAGAAAGGGGTGTGAGGGTGGTGTCCATGTAGGGTGGCTAGGGTTTATGGCCACCCCTTATGCACTCGGGTTGGAGTAGAGGGCAGGGGTGTTGGCGGCTAGGAGAGGGGGTAGATGTTAGGATTTATATATGGGGAAGGTTAGGGTTTAATTTGAGGAGGTATGAATAAGGTTTGACCCTCCTAATTGCAATTATAGAAAGGGGTGCAAGTGGTTTCCTAATATAGTAAAGGGTGTTTGACTTAGGTCAATGGTGCATGAATGTGCACATAGTTGTGCATAATCAAATAAATTAAAATTAAAAAAAGTCTAGATTATAGGTTGGCAACCTAAGGTGGTCCCCACTAGGCTAGCTTGGTTAGGATTGAGCCCCGAAATTTTTTCTAGGTCGATTGAGCACCGAAATGGCTAAGAAGAGTCTTATGTGTCATTTGAAAATAAGTAGTGCATAGGAACTAAATTATATGGCACACACTTAGCATGTGTGTAGTAGAAAAATAAGTCGAAACCATATATTGGTCAAATAGATTGGATCCATGTCGAGTCTGGAAAAAAGTTGGAAGTTATGGCAAGTCTCACGATAGATAACTTCTTGGCCTAAATTGACCCAAAGTTGTGCAAAGAAATTAGAATACAAGAAGACATTGGAGTGGGACATGATATAAAGATAAACTTGTCTAGGTCAAAACTCATGAAGGAAGTTTTTAAAGTTTGGCATTTCTTGTGCTCCAAAAACCAAAGCTACGGAAAAGTACATTTTATGATCATGAATAAAAGTGGGGTAATATCTATTAATAACTATATTAAATAAAAATTTGAAATAAAAAAATAACCTAAAAATCATGGGGCTTACAAAAGATACTTGTAATCTCAAGCACTCTTTCGACCCACAAATAACCCCGACGGCGAACAAGCCGGCGACTCTGCTAGGGACGGCTTTCTCCTCCGACGAGGAAGCGGTGACGTAATCCAATACTTCCAATTGGGTTCATCCTAACAGACGTTGGTCATCCAGTTAGGTAAACAGGCTTATGAAGACATGTTCTCTGAAGGGTCAATCCCTTCCCCTAGGTGGACAAAACCTAGAAAGACTCGCAAGGTCTGGGTGGTCAAAGATGCTGCGCCACCACCAACGACTACTGAGGATGCTCTCCCGACTTCTATCAATGAAGCCCCACATCCATCTCCCGTGCATCATTCCTCTACTTTCAAAGTCAGGAAGAATAGAGCCCAACTCTCGGGTCCAAACCAGAGATGGCGACACAACGTAAGAGACTCGGGAGCACGCGTTCTTAACAGGCCATATCACATACACCTTGCTCAAGAAGACGAAGCTGTACTTCAACCAGATCGCCAGTAGGAAGTACAGAAGCAAGCCTCGTCTAAATCAAGACGAGTGCTTATAAACACACATCAGGCCACCTAAAATGGTGTCGGGCGATAGCCCCCACAAAGGAAAAGAAGATACGTCTTCCACAAGATCTCCCAAAATCTCGTCCACAAAAAATGCCTTGACACGCTGTACTACTCTGCCGGTGCAAAGAGGTCTAGAGCAACATGGGTTCAACATACCCAAACTATTGCCTCGGCGGATACTCGTCGGAAAGTTCCCCGGATAATCATACGGGCCCCTGGAGGAAGGCTCTATCGGACGCATACATGGGCCCGCCCAATCATGCACATATGGTTAGCCAACCTCATAAATCCTTCCTGAAGAATCCCTGTGGTTGGTGTAAAACCTCATCTGATCGACCATGTGACCCATGCGCACCGGTAAATCGTCTGCTAGACTTGTGAAATAATCGATCGCAAGTGCAGGTCAAAAAAGATGGTAGCACATACAGTAAACCCTCTATGAGATACTGTACTGAAATCACCATCAACTGCTATTGTTCTCAAAACACTATCTACAAACAACCCGTTTGTCTTCCAGTGGCTGCAACAGACAACGGAAGATGAACCAATTCATGCTTCCTGCTACTCTGCCCGAAGGGATACTCCCGTCCTGAAGGGCTCAAAGGTGCCTTCTTCCTCAGATAATACGAGGAAGTTACGGGCACAAAGATTATCCCACCTAGCTATACTGGCACAGGGGTATTCTAAAATACTCGATCGAGAGGACTCCTATAAAAAAGCGTGCGTAGCCAGGGAGCACATCTTCTCCACCTATGTTCTACACATAGGGTAGTGATCTACCAAAGATGAGGAGCATAGCTGGGGGTAGACCATCTCCCAGCCAAGCTGTTACAATGACTGGGGATAGCTAGCTGCTGGAGTCAGAAGATGACGATGCTATGCGTCATTGCCCCAACAAATACGGGGGCAACGGGATGAAGTCAGCCTACACCAAGATTCTGTCGAACTTCAGGCAATACAAGTCCGTTTACATGCCTCCGACAACAAGGCCAAGGTCTGAAAAACTAGATCCAACAAACATATGGACGTGACACCGGCCCTTATCAAGAAGTGGTTGCACCCTCAGGCGTACCAGTTACACTGGAGGCACTAGAAGAGCTATTTCGAAACCACCTTCCAGAACAGACAGAAGGAGATTTGGTTCAACAAACCCCTGAAGGATGGCCCCTCGCCAAGGCTGGATAGGCCCTACAACTTTGACATCCTAGCTCAACTAGACAATACTCGGCTAGGCTATCAATCATTGAGGTCCTCCGTCTATCCATGAACATGTGAGACGCACTAAGCGAAGCACTTCAAAACGCCGATTCCTACCTAGCACAGATCAAGAAGCTGAAAGTCGACCTAGAGGCATGCCCCCACTGCAACAACATAACGAATAATATACCGAACAACACGTTTTACAACAACATATTACTAAAAATAATAAGCACAGTCGTCCCCTATATTATACGGGATACATTGGTGCCATCAAGGTTGACCGTATGCACATCGACCCAAGGTCCTCTATCAGCATCATCCTGTAGAGCCTCATCCAAGTCTTGGGATCCTATGCATAGGTTGTCAGCCACAAGCACAACCATTAGCAGTTTCAACGTTGAGAGAAGCTACCCTCTCGGGAAGATACGCCTTAAATGCCAAATAGGCGATCTAAAGACGGAAGCTACCTGCTACGTTATTGTGGACACAAAAAAAGAGAGAAGAAAATGATGTCTTTTCTTTTTCAGGCACAAGGCACCACAAATCGAGTATGCATGAGAGATCCTGCGCTAAGGATCCCCAAGTACAAAAAGAAGAATTTGGGGAATGGAACGATGGAGATCGAGCAACAGTTGCTCTATACTCCGTTGACACTCCGATTACAAAAGTGGGAGAAAACCTAAGAAAATTGCTAACTCTCGGCTCACTGGCAAGAAGTGCAGCAATTTGGCTCTTGAAAATGCTCTCTGTTCTGTCTTTGAAGAGGGATGAGGCCTCCCTTTTATAGTTGTTCCTGAGCTGGAATGGTGTTATGTGCCCATATAAAATACGCTGTTTTTATGTGGGCGCATAGTCCTGCTTTGGGCACATAGGACGTAGACGCATACAGGCTGCGAGATCGTGGATTGGTCATGTATTGATGTGGCCGCATGCTTCGGTGCACGACTGTTCGTGGAGACTGACGTGGCCGTGTGCTTCGGTGCACATTTTGATCGTGGCTTTGACTGAGTCAGGCTTGGGTGCATAGCCATGTCTCAGGCTATGCGCCCTCCTTTAGTCTTGGGCGTATGAAACTTCACTGGCTGGGCACATAAAGTTGTACTGACTGGGCATGAAGCTTCATTAGCTGGGTGCATAGAGCTCTACTGACTGGGCGTATGGGGCTTTTCTTGACCTGGGCGCATGGAGCTACATTTGCTGAAAACTTTTCATGCTTCTACAGGACCCCCTTCAAAGTTTTCGACACTTGAACATGTTCGAAATACTTTGAAAGAAGCATGGATCGTCTTCTCGCGAGGCAACGCATAGTACGACCCTTTTCTTGGGCGCATAGTATTTGGCCAGCCTGTCAGGGAGATACGACTGTTGAGATTTTTTTTTTAAATCCGAACTGACAGATTCATCGGAACAGAATTTGAAGCGGTCTATCCTTTATACGTCGTCCACGTCAGCAAGAGACAGTCGCATACCATGGAGAGAGCTGGTCTTTCACGTGGGCACATAGGCTATAGTAGACGCATACATAATGGGCATACAGCAGGCGGGTGCATAGTATAGCTCGTGCCTATAAATAGACCCCTGGAGGAGAGAGAAAGTTTATTATTCCTTTCTTTTTGAATTTTTCAGAAAAAACTCTTCATCTTCTTTCTTTGAGAATCATGTCTCCCAAGACCGCGAAGAGATCCGCGTAGGGCAAGGAGGCTCCGTCGAGTGGCTCTCCTCCTGCGACAGAGTCCTCGACAATCCAGGACCCAATTATGGGTGAGGGCATGATTTAAAAAATGAAGTCTCAAGCATTAATTTGCGACGCTCGGACTTCTCTTCTGCCCGGGCGCTTGCGTCTAGGGCAACATACTTCTGTGGACATTACTATGCGCTCACAGAAGTCATGCGCCAATACTGTGGTG
>JANAVB010006390.1:12941574-13033821 GCA_029216955.1 Iris pallida | reverse complement strand
GTAACGGGTTCTTTTAAAAGACTCTTGATTTACAGTTGTATATTCTCTGTATTTTTACTTATCTGATTTACTTATACTTTTCGACTCCACTTGTTCTGATTAAATTTTGATTTTTGAATCAAATAAGTTAGTAAATTTCTGGGTTATGATTTCAAATGAATATTTCTTTTTCTATGTTCGATTTGGTTGTAAAATTATAGATTCAGCTTTTACACTTCTTATGAATTGATGTATACATCTTCTTAAGTTTTTGATGGGGAATTCAACTTGTGTGAGTACTGACAGAAGTTGGGAGAAATGACAGATATATTTGAATGTTGAGAGTTTATTACACTCCTTGCTTGAGCTTGAGCAAATGGCTAGTGGCTTTGTAAATTTGTTGGGTATTGCTTTTTTGGACTTTAATGCAGTCGTTTAGTTTAGTCCAGGTTGAAATGGATATGCGTCCCATGAGTGTGTCTGAACTATGGTTTTGGCTATAGCTATGTGTGGTTGAGTTGATTGAACCTTTGTCGATATTGGGTTACTGCCAAGTAAGTCCATATGGGAATTAGGCCGTGGGCCATGGTACAAATGTGGTTGGCTCTGTTTTGTTCTGCATAATTAAAACAGTAATACAAGCTGAGTCTCAAATGCTGTTAGTTGAGTAGGTTTGATTGGGTGGGACTCATATGTGCATATTCGGGTTCGGATGACTGGCCACTTTAGTGTTCAATTGAAAAACCTTTCCATTTGTACAGGAGGAGAGTGGCCTACTAGTAGAAATTAGGTTATGTTAGAGTTGATACAATTTGAAGTTGGTCTTGTGTTGCTAGAAGCAATCTTTAAAAATCTTAACTTGTAGAGTATATTGGTGACCTCATTTATTTTGTGACATAATTCTAAAATCCTGTCACTTCTTGATATATTGCAATTCCTATTAACCATTAGGTAATTAGTAGCCTTTAACTTATATAAATATCTTACTCTGGGTTGAGTAAGATTGTTGGCATCTATTAGAAATTTCCTTACAGTAAATAGTCGGATGATATATGTAAATTAGTATCATTTTATTAAATAGTTACCTATACCCTAAATTACTATCTTAAACTAAAAGTTAGCTTCTTAATAGTAAATGGTGACATGATAAATATTAGATTATTTTAGTTAAAACCTGAATAGCTAGTGTAGTATTAGAACTTAACCAACTTGTACACATTATCAAATTCAGGTGGACATAGAGACTACTATCTCCCAATTCCGATCTTCCCGGAGCAAAGTCAAGTACACTCTATGGTCTTGTACATTTCATTATATTATGTGCTTCCTTGATTGACACACTGCGACACGACATGTTTTTCTGGTGCTCATGTTCCTTGTTCTTATTACTTGTACCTGGGGAGGGAAATATACTATTTATGTGACCAAACCCAAGAAACAACTCAGGTGTGTTTAGCTTAGACCCCGCATCGTGCACGCGGGTCCTAAGCCGTACCATTCATGTGCTTCATGTGCTTATCCCTACCCGGTCACATACTTAGTTATATTTCAAATATTGTGCACACATGTTCAGGAGATATATTATGTACTTAGTTCCTGTGATTCCTAAGATACCATGTTCTTTCATGTTCTTATACACCATGTTCTTTTATGTTCTTACATACCATGTTTTTTCATGTACTTATACACCATGTTCTTTCTTGTGCTTTACATACCATGTTTCCTTATACTTTCATATCATGATGTCTTGTTCATTACCTAGAACTGTACTTTGCTCCGCTCCTGACTGGATAAGTTGCAGGTATGCTTGCAGGATATCATTCTACTTTATGGGCAGAGCCCGGGATCTTAGCTGAGCAGGATGGGTCATGACTTAGCTTGAGGTTTCAGGTTTAGACTGTTAGCTTTACTTTTAGATATTGATTTAGAATTCATAGTACATTTCATTCTTGATAACTCGTACATTTATATACATAGAATTATGTATTATGGTGATCATTCTGGGATACGTTTTTAGATGCTGTGATTATATACTTTCATGTTTATCTGGTTAGTTTTTCCTAGCTTGGTATAGCTTACTTCGTCGTGTCTAACGACGAAGGCTTGGCGTGTCCGACTCGTGTCCGATTATTCGGGAGCAGGTCGTGACACCACGTCCTAAGGAGGAATACTCCTTTGATGAGGATGACATTATGAGCATATTTGATTGTCTAATCAAAAGCAACAAACTTCAACTGCCCGAAGCTAAACGGCCAGATGATAGGTAAAACTGATAATCCTAAATTATGTTTATCACAGGTTCTTGGGACATCTAACCAGAGCGTGTTATGTACTCAAAGGAAAGATCTAGGAACTGATCAATGTCAAGGCAACCACTCTCCAGAAAGATAAAAGGACGATGACTGCTAGTATCGTCTTCCTACAATTCAGCGACTTTCCTGCTTAACTTGTGCATGACGGAGTCGTCCCTATTCTAAAAGCTACCCTGGAGATCGTGAACCTTCCGCTAGCACGAAGTGACGGTCTTATACCCCTGTGAACCGATAAAGGAGAGATCATGTGGATTCATCCTGAATTGATTGCTGACTTTGAATCAAAGACGCCTGCTTTCTCTACAAAGTCAAGAAAGGTAGCCAAGTACAAGATATATCATATAACGTTATTGGGCGGACACCTCCCATCTTTGGATGCTACATTCATTCAAGTAGCAACTTCTTCTCCTTCTACCGAATGGTGGTACCAAAGCCAAAAATCAATGACCGACCAGAATTCTATCTATACAGTCACTGTCCCGCGAACTGATGACAAAGATGGGATATGATCTACAGAAAGCCCTTGGCTTGAATGACGGGAAAGGGTCGCCTATACCTCTTTTTCTATGTCTTCAACACAATTAATCCCATGTTGGCTTGGGATTCTGGACAGATCCTTCTTCTTTCCAAAAGAAGTCTTCCAGAAGCAAGACTCGGATGAAGAGCTGTAACATGGTTTCCTTTGCACCAGTTCCGGAAGAAGAAGCCATGGCTGGTATCAGATCTGGGAAGCTCTATCTCAGAGACTATCCAGAGGGACAAGATGTAGTCACTCCTCCTCTAGTCTCCGATGTCCCACCAGCATCTTTTTCACCTGCCGTCAATGTTCCTTCGGCGTCATTACCCCAAATTGAATATGTTCCTCCTAAACCAACAGCAGGTGACAAAGGCAAACAGCCAGCTCGCTTTGATAAATATTAAAGAAAACTCTACCTCATGGATTCAAAAAGCTGTATAATTTTGACATATTCGCTCAATTAGCCAATACTCCGACAAGGTTCGATTTTCGAACTCCTACATCTCTCGAAGGAAAGTCGAGAGACATTAAGTAAATTTGATACAAGCTGACGCTTATCTGGCCCATCTTAAGGAACCGGACGAGGAACCGGTAGCATGCTCTCACTATCATAGTGTGATAGAATTGATTCCCAATATCATCTTCAATCAATATGATATACTTTTGGAGGACAATCGGTATTACCGACTCTCTTACTATACAGGGCAGTCGATACCATGAAGGTCGATTGCATTCTAGTAGACCTAGGATCTGCACGAAACATTATGCCGAAAACTCTATTGGATGGACTAAAGATCCCAGTTCATAACCTCTCTACAACAATCACGACTATCCAGGGGTTCAATTCCGAAGTAGCGAACAATTGGAAAAGATTCGCTTGAAAGTCCAAATTGGCAATCCTCGTAAAAAGGTCACCTTCTATGTGATTGACAATCACGTCTCCTACAACTTCTTGTTGGAAAGACTATGGTTGCATGAATAATATCGTGCCATCCACTCTCCATTAATGCGTCAAGTATGTCGATGACAATGGAGAAGTACGGAAGGAAGTGGCTGATCTTAATCCCTTCTGAGGCATCAAAGCATATTATACAAACTCCATAATGTATAAAGAAGAGTTCATAAAAGTCGTACTGGCCATGGACACTGAAGAAGACCAGAAAGAGAGTCAAGATGATATCTTGGTGATTTCGGTCAAGGGACGCACTTCTCGTACTTCGTCTTCTCAGACGCTGACCATCAATCTTCTCCTTCTATCAAGCATCCTGTAACGCCCCAGAACCAGAATACTGGAGAGTGGGGGTGCACATAGCCAGCTACATATATTGAAGTGTAACCCACCTCGCTATACGGTCACGGCTATCTAGATACATGAGGGTTTAACTACAAGCCAATAGTCTCCTATGGTCATGAACAAGCCTATTGTCTCAATCTCAAGCAAGCAATAATAGTTACAAGATGTCAGAGCACCAAAATATAATAGCAAGGCGTCCTATACATTACATATTGGATGATCATGAAGCTAGTCGTACAAATATCAAGACTAGCAAGAGTTCAGTCATACATAATCAACCATAGGATGTCATTCATGTACAGCCCGTAGACAGATAGTAAATAAAGGTGCAATACGAGCTAACACGTGCTCGCCGGCTAAACGCCTCAAAAGAATAATTTTTACAATAAAGTGGAAGGACAAAAAGAAACCCACTCGTTGCCGGGATTACGCCTGGTGGTCACCATCTGGATGAAAGACAGGTGGATCCTCTGGTGTTGCTCTGATATCTGGCCACACAAAACCAGCTGGGTCAGACCCCAGAAAGAGCAAGTGCCACAAATGAAGCTTCACTTAGGAACTAAAACCAGCATATCACAATAGAATATTAAAGATAATAAATAAAAAACTGATAATAATAGAGATAACAACAGTAAACTGAGTACGAGGAAACCATTCAAGTAGCCAGGTCACAACCCTTAAACCAAACAAGGACCGGGGTTGCAGCCCTTCACCTGAATAGAAATCCGTCTCAAATACAATTGGTACCGTGAAGACAATAAACGAAGATAGGACAAAGAACTGCTCCGGGAGCCAGGTTACAACCCTTAAACCAAACAAGGACCGGGGTTGTAACCATTCTCCTGAACAGAACTGGACCCCTGATCTTTATTGCTAAGGCCAGTATAAATAATCATGGTATTAAGGTAAGGTAAAACATGACAAACATGGCATGGGGTTGAAATAAGACAATAAACGAAGAGAGGACACAGAACTGCTCGGGGAGCCAGGTTACAACCCTTAAACCAAACAAGGACCGGGGTTATAACCCTTCTCCTGAACACAATTGGACCCCCGATCATTATTGTTAAGGCAAGCATCAATAATCATGTCATGTCACAATCTTGCACAGGATCAGGATAAAACTAAGCTGGAATAAACTCCATCCAATCAATCACGGCCAATCAAGAGTACGGCTTGATACTTTAACTAACTAGGGTTATCACAGGTCTAGTTTCTAGCAAGATGCAATGAGATTATCCCAACAGCCACAAGCCCTGCAGACCATCCGGTTATCTAGGTCGAATGTCCATTTATGAAGAATACAACACGAGACTGTGTGCTGGAAATGTGCCCTACTCGTCGGTAGGCTACAAGTTCACTTAGTGCGCCCAGATAACGGGGTTGCCTGTAGCTGGGAAATCTTTTCATGACTACTGAATTATTCTAGTTTATTAGCCTTAGTCGATTACAGTGGGTACCCCTGACCGTGGTATTCAGGGATCCCCATCCTAGACATGATGCAAGATAGTGCCAGTTTATTTGTACAAACACAATTGTCCACGGTGTCCAGGTCATTCCTACTTGTCATGTCAGGCTAGCTATCGTAACAGCATGTCGAGATATATTATTTCAGTTTACTTGTCAAGAGTGCGCCATAGCGGGCCACTATCGTGTTCTATTCTTACATTATTATGAATGAGAAAAACTTACAAAAAATAACTAATAACATATTCTTGAAGCCAATGAAAAGATCTACAACTTTTATGTTGGAAGTTAGGAGAAATTCTGGCCACAATTCAGCCAAATAGCACTTAAAATAGCCAAAATAGCCAAAAAGGCACTATGTGGCACTATTCAGCACTATGCGGCACTATTCAGCACCACACGGCACTCCCATATGCGGCTGGACACTATGAGGCACTATACAGCACCCTTATGCGACTGGACACTATACGGTACTATGCAGCACCCTTATGCGGCTGGACACTATGCGGTACTATGCAGCACCCTTATGCGGCTGGGCACTATGCGGCACTATTCAGCACCATTATGCGGGTGGACACTATGCGGCACTATGCAGCACCCTTATGCGGCTGGATACTATGCGGCACTATGCAGCACTCTTATGCGGCTGGACACTATGCGGTACTATGTAGCACCCTTATGCGGCTGGGCACTATGTGGCACTATGTAGCACCCTTATGCGGCACTATGCGGCACCCTTATGCGGCTGGACACTATACGGCACTATGAAGCACCCTTATGCGGCTGGACACTATGCGGCACTATTCATCGTCCCTGCCAAAATTAGCACAGATGAACATAGAAATGGCCAAAATGCTTTTGGCCATAACTTCCTCAAAACAAGTCGAAATCCAACTTTTCAAAGGTCTATTTTGGGTAAAATCGAATTCTCTACAACATGGAATAATCATAACATGAAAATAATAATGTTTAATAGATCAAAACCCAAGAAAATAAAAAATAATATAAACTTAGATCTATAAGAAAATATCCATCAAAATGAAAAATGCCAAGTTCTAAAGTATCTTAGAATCTCGCGAGGAAGACAATAGAACAACAAAAATAGAGTTTCTCCATGAAGCAAGTTGCACTTGCCTAAGCTTCTCTTGGTAGGTGGAAAAGTTAAGAGGAAGAAGATGAAGAATAAATGAAAAGTAAAGATGAGAGAGAAGGGGGTTGGATTTTAAATGATGATGGTGGTGGTAGGTAGGGGTTCTCTTTTGGTTCATGATGAACCCAAAAGCAAACCAAACCAAGCTAAGCCATAACCAATAAAATGCTAAAATAACCATACCAATGTAACATGCTAAAAATAAAATCATGACTAGCTAAGCATGACTAATAAAATACGGACCCAAAATATGTACACATATACGATAATACGTAACACGGATTTCGAGGGTGACAACTCTATCCACCTTAAAAGAATTCCGTCCTCGAAATTTAATTAAAGAGGCTAGAGGTGTCAGGACAAGTTACACTATCAGATGCAATCTACAGCTATCGGATTCGAAGTTTAAGGCATAAGAAAGATATTATACCTCACGAGTCAAATAGGTCAAGATATCGCGATCGGATATCATCCTCACGCTCCCACGTTGACTCACCCAAAGAGTGATGACCCCAAGCAACTCGGACTAACTTGATAGTCATGTTCTTGAGTGTCTTCTCTCTTTGGTCCAATATAGATACGGGCCTCTCCTCATATGAAAGGTTGGTACCAACAACCACTTCCGAATGATCCAGGATGAGGCTCGGGTCCGGGATATACCGTCGTAGTTAGGATACATGGAATACGTCATGCACCTTCCGTAGCGATGGTGGAAGAACGAGACGATAGGATACATCTCCTACTCGCTCCAGAATGTCAAATGGCCCTATATACCTAGGACTAAGCTTTACCCGCACGCTGAAACGAATGACGCCACGGTTAGACGAGATCCTAAGGAATACATGATCACCGACAGAAAATTCAAGGGGACGCCGATGAGAATCGGCCCAATGGCGCTGGCGATCTTAGGCAACTCGAAGATGATCTCTGACTCTCCTGACCACTTCAACGGTCTGAGCAATCATTTCTGGACTGAGCATCTGCCTCTCCCCGACATCGTCCCATGCTAGCGGGGATCGGCACTTCCTACCATACAGTGCCTCGAACGGTGCCATTTGGATACTAGCTTGGAAACTGTTGTTGTATGAGAACTCTACCAGGTGCAGGTGATCTTTCCACGAACCACCAAAGTCGAGCGTACAAGATATCAATATATCTTCGAGAGTCTGGATCGTGCGTTCTGACTGGCCATCTGTCTGTGGGTGATATGCTGAGCTGAATTGGAGGTGAGTCCCCAAACTCTCTTGCAACCTACGCTAAAAGTGCGACATAAATCTTGAATCTTCTTCCCGAGGTGATACTGACTGGTATACCGTACAATCTGACAATCTGTCGAAGATACATCTCCGCTAGCTGAGCCGTCGACTGACCAACTCTGAATGGAAGAAAGTGAGCCACCTTCGTGAGTCGGTCAACTATAACCCAAATAGCATCTCGACCAGCTGGGGATCTAGGTAATCCAGTCACAAAATCCATGGTTACATGCTTCCACTTCTATTCTGGAATTGGCAAGGGCTGAAGAAGTCTAGCTGGTCTCTGATGTTCAGCTTTAACTTGTTGTCAAACCAAACATCGAGAGACAAATCGGGCTATCTCCCTCTTCATACCATTCTACCAAAAGTGCTGACGGATATCACGGTACATCTTCGTGCCACCGGGATGAATGAAATACTGCAAACTGTGAGCCTCTGTCATGATCTCATGTCTGATATCTCCACTGGGTACACAAAGACGCTTACAATGTCGAAGTGTACCGTCTTCATGAATTTATAATTCTGGTCTTCGTCCTGCCTCACACTCTGCTCTGAGTCGCTGAAGCTTAGAATCTGATGACTGAGCTATCTTGATTCTCTCAACTATACTGGACTGAACTTGCCTGCTGGCCATCAATGCCACAGTGGAAGGAAGAACAACTTCTATACCCATCTTCTGAAGATCTGCTAACAACTCTGGTTACGCTGTTAGGAAATAAACTCCGGCTCTCCTACTCAATGCATCTACAACAACGTTGGCCTTCCCAGGATGATACTGCAAGTTGATGTCATAATCCACAAGCAGCTCTAGCCTTCTCCTCTGATGCATGTTGAGATCCTTCTGGGTGAACACATACTTCATACTCTTGTGGTCGGTAAAAATCTCTACCATATCTCCATATAGGTAGTGCCTCCACAACTTATGTGTAAACACTATTATTGCCAGCTCCAAGTCATGGGTTGGATAATTCCTCTCATGATCACGAAGTTGTCATGACGCATAAGCTATTACCTTTCCATGCTGCATCAGAACACATCCTAAACCTCTGCCCGAAGCTTCACAATACACTGAGAATCCTTCAGTTCCATCTGGAAGCATGAGAATAGGAGCCGTCATCAAGCCTCGCTTTAACCTCTCAAAAGAACCCTGACACTCTGCTGTCCAAGCAAACTGCACATCCTTGCGGGTCAACTGGGTCAATGGAGCTGAGATCCGAACAAAGTTCGAAACAAATCGTCGGTAGTAGCCGGCTAATCCAAGAAAACTACGAACTTCTGCCACTGTGCTAGGTACCGGCCACGTTTCAATGGCCACGATCTTTTAGGAATCCACTTCTACTCCTTATCTGGTGATGATATGACCCAAGTACGAAATGCGATCAAGCCAGAACTCGCATTTACTGAACTTGGCATACAACTGGTGCTCTCTGAGAATCTGGAGGATAACTCGGAGATACTGTTCATGCTTCGCCCCACTCTTACTGTAGACCAGGATGTCGTCTAGGAACACAATCACGAACTGATCCAAATAAGGCATAAAGAACGATTCATGAGGTCCATGAATACTGCCGGCGCATTGGTTGCTCCAAATGGAATCACAAGGAACTCCTAATGCCCATATCTCGATCCAAAAGCTGTCTTCGGGATGTCCTTCTCTCTGACTCTGATCTGATGGTATCATAACCGTAAGTCGATCTTCGAGAATACTGCTGCCCCCTTGAGTTGATCAAACAAGTCATCTATCCTCGGGAGAGGGTATCTGTTCTTAATTGTCACTGAGTTCAAGGTACGATAATCTACACATAATCTGGATGTACCATCCTTCTTTTTCATAAGAAGTATCGGGGCTCCCCAAGGCGATCCACTTGCACGAATGAATCCCTTAGTTCTGAGTTCTTCAATCATCTTGTACAATATCTCTAGCTCTGACGGCGCCATCCTGTAGACCCTCTCTGACACTGGGGATGTCCCTGGAATCAAGTCGATGGTAAACTCGATCTCTCGCTCTGGCGGCATCCCTGGAAGCTCTTCTGGAAAACATTCGGGAACTCTTCGACTATCCGAGGTAACTGCATTACTGCTACTGCCATCCGTAATACTGGAGGAGAAGGTTCAACTTCACCTCGGGAGAAAGAAAACTCCGGCTCACCTGGAATGTTAAAAACAACCCTGCCAATGTGGCAGTCTATCCTAGCATACTGGTCCCTCAACCAATCCATCCCTAAGACTACATCATAATTGGCCATCGGGAACTCTATCAATCTAGCGGAGAACTCTCTACCGCTAACTACGATCTGACACGAGAAAAACACCCTATCTACTCCCACAAGTCCATTACCAGTAAGTATATTGAGCCTTACTGATAATGACTCGGGCTCCAGTCCTATCCGTTTCGCGAATCGTGCAGACATAAATGAATGTGAGGCACCAAAATAAAATAATACTGAAGCTGGAAAGGTGTTGACGAGAATAGTACCTGACACAACCTCACCTGGTGCTACTCCTTCCTCTTCCATGGTCAAAGCCAGCACTTGACCATGCCCTCTTGGTGCGGGCCCCCTCTGCTAAAAATTTCTCTGCCTGCTCTGGATTAGGGCTTCGGCTTGGGCATACTGTTGCGGTCTCTGTTGCTGGAATGCCTGGGCCCGCATCGACAATGGCCTCGGAAACGGGTACTGCAGCTGCTGCTGCTGCTGGACTGGTGCTGGTCCTGTAATTGAAGGACTAGAGAAGGCCGATGAACTCCCCATGTTCGGGCAGTTCCCAACCTTGTGGTCTGGGGCACCACAAACTAAGCACAAACCCTGTGCTCTGTGACACTCTGATACCACATGTCCTGGCTTCCCGCAGTGTTAACATCCTACTGCGGAAGACTGCTGCTGCTTCTGCTGCTGAGGGTACGTCAGGGTGGAATGCTAAACCGACGTCACTGAGGCTACCTGCCTCGGAGCTCCAATGGTCAAAGCCCAGGCTGCCGAGGCTGGTGCTGAAGACTGATTCATCTGGCCATGGGATCGCTTCCGACCCCCGGTCCTATCCACGATCCTCTGAGAGGTATACTTGTACCTTCGTGCTGCTCTCAATACTGCATCAAAAGTCTGATGCTCAAACTGCTCCACCGCCAACAAAATCTCCAGATGAAGCCCCTGCTGGAACCGCTGGGCTCTATCAAACTCGGTTGCTACCAAGGTAGGAGCAAACCGACTAAGTCTCGAAAACTCGGCCGCATATCCGTCGACCGTCCTGTCCATCTGTTTCAGATTGGTGAACCTCGTCTGTAGGTCGTACTGAGCTACAGCATCAAAATACTTACTCTGGAATCTCTCTCTGAACACTGCCCAGGCAATAGGGGCTACTAATCCAATGGCCTGCACCGCCTACCAGCTGCGGGCAAGATCTAGTAACTGCAGGCTCACTACGGCCACCTTCTCGTTCTCTGGAGTCCCGGCTGCTTCTAGAATCGCCTCTGTGTCCTGAAGCCATGCATCTGCAGTGATCGCATCTTCACTATCGTCGAAGAAGGGAGGGTTCAAGCGCTTGAAGCTGTTGGCCGTGCTATTACCCTGATGACCTCTTATGGTCAAAGCGTCTGCCATCGCCTGGTGCAAGGCATCTCCTCGACGATCCTGGGAGGCTAATAGTGACCTGATAAGACCCACCAAAGTGCCATCATCAGGCTCTGTAGGTTGGACGGGCTAAACTGGTGGCTCTTCTCCAGTAGGCATAACTCTGGAGGCTACTCCTGAATGCTGGGCTTGATCTCCAGGTTGCTGCTGGTTCGCGGAAGGTGCTCCGTCCTGCTGATCGGCAGGTCCAGGAATAATGCCGCTGAAGAAGATGACATAGGGAACAATAAGGAAGGACCAGGACTGATCAATGATACAAGCATGTGATCAGGTCAAGAATTCAGTGATTCAGAGGATACGAGTAGAGATCAAGGACAAGTACTGATTGAGACATCTATTCGGTAAACCCTCACATACCTTGATCTACAAGACCTGCACGGGCCACCACTTAAACCATGCAGCACCCCAGAACCAGAATATTGGAGAGCGGGGGCGTACATAGCCAGCTACGTATATTGAAGTGCAACCCACTTCGCTATATGGTCAAGGCTGTCTAGATACATGAGGGTTTAACTACAAGCCAACAGTCTCCTATGGTCTTGAACAAGCCTATTGTCTCAATCTCAAGCAAGCAATAATAGTTACAAGATGTCAGAGCACCAAATATATAATAGCAAGGCGTCCCATACATTACATATTGGATGATCATGAAGCTAGTCGTACAAAATGTCAAGACTAGCAAGAGTTCAGTCATACATGATCAACCCTAGGATCTGTCAATCATGTTACAGCCCGTAGACAGATAGTAAATAAAGGTGCAATACGAGCTAACACGTGCTCGCCGGCTAAATGCCTCAAAAGAATAATTTTTATAATAAAGTGGAAGGACAAAAAGAAACCCACTCATTGCCAGGGTTACGCCTGGTGATCACCATCTGGCTGAAAGACAGGTGGATCCTCTGGTGCTGCTCCGATATCTGGCCACACAAAACCAGCAGGGTCAGACCCCAGAAAGAGCAAGTGCTACAAAGGAGGCTTCACTTAGAAACTAAAATCAGCATATCACAATAAAATATTAAAGATAATAAATAAAGAACTGATAATAATAGAGATAACAACAGTAAACTGAATACGAGGAAACCATTCAAGTAGCCAGGTCACAACCCATAAATCAAACAAGGACCGGGGTTGCAGCCCTTCACCTGAATAGAAACCCGTCTCAAATACTATTGGTACCGTGAAGACAATAAACGAAGAGAGGACACAGAACTGCTCCGAGAGCTAGGTTACAACCCTTAAACCAAACAAGGACCGGGGTTGTAACCCTTCTCCTGAATAGAACTGGACCCCTAATCTTTATTGCTAAGGCCAGTATAAATAATCATGGTATTAAGGTAAGGTAAAACATGACGAACATGGCATGGGGTTGAAATAAGACAATAAACGAAAAGAGGACACAGAACTGCTACGGGAGCCATGTTACAACCCTTAAACCAAACAAGGACCGGGGTTGTAACCCTTCGCCTGAACAGAACTGGACCCCCGATCGATATTGTTAAGGCAAGCATCAATAATCATGTCATGTCATAATCTTGCACATGATCAGGATAAGACTAAGATGAAATAAACTCCATCCAATCAATCACGGCCAATCAAGAGTACGGCTTGATACTTTAACTAACTAGGGTTATTACAGGCCTAGTAACTAGCAAGATGCAATAAGATTATCCCAACAGCCATAAGCCCTTCAGACCATCCGGTTATCCAGGTCGAATGTCCGTTTATGAAGAATACAACACGTGACTGTGTGCTGGAAATGTGCCCTACTCGTCGGTAGGCTACAAGTCCACTTAGTGCGCCTAGATAACGGGATTGTCTGTAGCTGGGAAATTTCTTCATGACTACTGAATTATTCTAGTTATTAGCCTTAGTCGATTACAGTGGGTACCCCTGACCGTGGTACTCAGGGATCCCCATCCTAGACATGATGCAAGACAGTACCAGTTTATTTGTACAAACACAATCGCCCACGGTGTCCAGGTCGTTCCTACTTGTCATGTCAGGCTAGCTGTCGTAACAGCATGTCGAGATATATCATATCAGTTTACTTGTCAAGAGTGCGCCATAGCGGGCCACTATCGTGTTCTATTCTTATATTATCATGAATGATAAAAACTTGCATAAAATAACTAATAACATATTCTTGAAGCCAATAAAAAGATCTACAACTTTCATGTTGGGAGTTAGGAGAAATTCTGGCCACAATTCAGCCAAATAGGACTTAAAATAGGCAAAAACAGCCAAAATAGGCACTATGCGGCACTATTCAGTACTATGCGGCACTATTTAGCACCATATGGCACTCCCATATACGGCTGGACACTATGCGGCACTATGCAGCACCCTTATACGGCTGGACACTATGCGGCACTATGCAATACCCTTATGCGACTAGACACTATACGACACTATGCAGCACCCTTATGCAGCTGGATACTATACGGCACTATGTAGTACCCTTATGCGGCTAGATACTATACAGTACTATACAGCACCCTTATGCGGCTGGACACTATGCGGCACTATGCAGGACCCTTATGCGGCTGGACACTATGCGGCACTATGCAGCACCCTTATGCGGTTGGACACTATGTGATACTATGCAGCACCCTTATGCGGTTGGGCACTATGCGGCACTATGAAGCACCCTTATGCGGCTAGACACTATGCAACACTATTCATCGTCCCTGCCAAAATCAGCACAGATGAACAAAGAAATGGTCAAAATATTTTTGGCCATAACTTCCTCAAAACAAGTCGAAATCCAACTTTTCAAAGGTCTATTTTGGGTAAAATCAAATTCTCTACAACATGGAACAATCAAAACATAAAAATAATAAAGTTTAATAGATCAAAACCCATAAAAACCGAAAATAATGTAAACTTAGATCTACAAGAAAATATCCATCAAAATGGAAAATGTCAAGTTCTAAAGTATCTTAGAATCTCGCGAGGAAGACAATAGAACAAAAAAAATGGAGTTTCTCCATGAAGCAAGTTGCACTTGCCTAAGCTTCTCTTGGTAGGTGGAGAAGTTAAGAGGAAGAAGATGAAGAATAAATGAAAAGTAAAGATGAGAGAGAAGGGGGTTGGGTTTTAAGTGATGATGGTGGTGGTAGGTAGGGGTTCTCTTTTGGTTCATGATGAACCCAAAAGTAAACCAAACCAAGCTAAATCGAACCAAGCTAAGCCATAACCAATAAAATGCCAAAATAACCATGCCAATGCAACATGCTAAAAATAAAATCATTACTAGCTAACCATGACTAATAAAATACGGACCCGAAATATGTATACGTATACGAAAATACGTAACATGGATTTCGAGGGTGACACATCCTCTTGCAGAAAAGATGGAGCATAGGGAGCTCACCTCTTCTAAGCCTCTCGTTATCGAACTTCGTCGTAACAAGTCTTCTTCTTCTCCTCCTTTTGTTATCAATCTTAGCAAGCTATTGGCTAAGGTCAAGAGCACCATTATGAATGATGATATAAATATAAATAAAGTAGCATCTCCTTTGCAGTACATTGATGTCAATTATTACACACGACATTATCTAGAAATTTCGGATAACTTTGAACCCCTTACATTAGGAGCACTTCAACCTCTTCAAGATGAGGTATCACTTGAATCAGTAAAAGATTCATTCTTTTTAGTTCCCTTCCGGAAGAAAGATGAACATCCTATCCTCTTCAGCAAAGGGTTGAATCAAAAGGCTACATCTGAAGGCGATTCCGAAAATGATGACAGTGGACGACTTCAACTACATCGTTACTGTCAACAATCTAAGAACATCCAGAAGATGGGCTACAATTTCAAATTCGGCCTCAATGGTGGTAGGAGAAGGCGAACTCCTATTCGTATACCTGCTCCAAAAAGAAAATCACTACAATATTATAATAAAATTATGTATGGGTTAGGTTACACCTCGCCAACTACAACCCCGGATGTTTCTGAATTTGACAAAGAAGAACGATCTAATTCTTCTGACTCTGCATCATGGGATTCAGATACCAGCATAGGACACGTTCATCGAGTGACTCTATCTTCTAACATGGTGACCGTTGAGTTTTCGGAGGATGATGACGACTTTGTCGAGACTTCCGAAACTGAGCCCTGGGCACAAAAAATAGACATGTAGTAGGAACTTTGCTTCGAGCAACGTGAACCACCTACTGGGATCAACTGGTCCAGATCGATGTCGGAGATGAAGCTTCTCAAAGGCCAATCTTCATCAGCAAAAGTTTTCCTGAAGCAGATAAACAATAACTCATTCGGGAATATATTGACGTATTCGCCTGGAGCAATGAAGACATGCCAGGATTAGATCCTCAGAATGCTACTCACAAGCTTAAAATTTAGTCAAATGCTAAGCCAGTCAAGTAACAACAACATCGATTCTAACCTGATATGATGGACGTTATAGAAGCTAAAGTTAAGAAGCTCATCGCTTGTGACTTTTTTAGGGAAGAACAACAACTAGACTGGGAGGCTAACGTCATCCCTGTTATGAAGAAAACAGGGAAGGTCCGAGTCTGTATCGACTTTAGAGACCTTAATGAAGCTTGTCCTAAAGATGAGTTCCCCCTTCCGATCACTGATGTCATGATCAACAACACATGCAGGTTCGAGTGAATGTCTTTCATGGACGGGTTCTTCGGATACAATTAGATCAAGATGAATCCCGAAGATAAAAAATATACATCTCCTCTAGGAGTCTACTGCTACACCGTCATGCCATTTGGTCTTGCCATTTGGTCTTAAAAATGCTGGTGCAACCTATAAGCGGGCCATGAGCACCATCTTTTGCGAACATTTACGGAAGACAGTCGAATGCTATGTTGATAATCTTGATGTCAAAAGTCATATAAAGGAACATCACATCCAAGACTTAAGAACTATCTTTGATCTAATGCGCCAGTATCAAATCAAGATGAATCCTATCAAGTCATTCCTGGGAGTCTTTAGTGGCAAATTTCTCGAATTCGTTATTACCTCTAAGGGTATACACGTTGACCCCGAGAAAGTCAAAGCCATTCAATATTTGCATCCTCCACACAACCTAAAAGAGCTACGATGAATCCAGGAATGACATACATATATCAGAAGATTTATCTCAAATCTCTTTAGACGCTGCAGACAATTCACTTAATTAATAAAGAAAGATGTGTCTTTCGTTTGGACTGACGAATGCCGACAAGCACTTGTAGACATAAAATGGTACTTGATGAACCCTCCAGTCTTAGTGCCTCTAATCACAGGAATACCCTTTCTGATGTATGTTCGAGCAATGGATCATTCTCTAGGTGCCCTACTAACCCAAAAGAACAAAGAAGGGCATGAACAAGCAATCTATTATATTAGTCGTACAGTGATCGGTACTGAACATCGATACAGCCCGGTAGAAAAATAATGTCTAGCCTTGATGTTCACTATCCAGAAAATATGGCACTATATCACATGACAAACCATTCACGTCATCTCCCGAGTCAACCCCCTCCGAGTCTTGATGAAGAAGCCCAGTACACTCAATTTCAGACTCACTACATGGGCTATATTGCTAGCACAATATGATATGGTCTATGTCCCACAAAAGTCTGTTAAGGGGCAAGCCCTGGCTGATTTTTCGGCAGCTCATCCAATTCTTGAAATGTCTAAACTCTATGACGAAATTTCTGATGAAACTCTGGAATCTAACATGATTTCAGAAGAAATCCTTGCTTGGCGTCTATTCTTTGATGGTGCATCCCGAATTGGACCCAAAGGCGCTATCATCGCTGGAGTTGGAATCGTTCTTGTATCTCCTAAAGGACTGGCCATTCAAAGAGCCTATTCCCTGGACGAGCTATGTTTTAACAGTGTTGTTGAATACAATGCTCTACTCATCGGTCTCCAATTGGCTAAACAGTTGGATATCGTATATCTGAAGTATACGAAGACTATAAACTAATTGTCAATCAGGTTAGAGGCACGTATGAAGTTCGGCATCAAGATCTTATCCCATATCAAGAGGTAGCAGTCAAACTGGCTGCATCATTTAAAGGTTTCTTCATCGAACATGTACGTAGAGCATGCAATACAGAAACTGATGCACTCACTAATCTAGCGGTAATATTAGCGATTCCTGTGAACAGACAAGAGATGATCGTCATCACTAATAGGAAATTATTCTATATCGAGAATAATCTGAATTTGGAATCCTACAATTTAGTCGAGATTTGTACTACTAGCGAAGACTGAATGGCTTATTTTATCGAATTTGCGGTACATGACATCTTATATGAAGATCCCAAAGAAGCAACGACAATCCATCGGCGGTCACTCTGGTTCTACTTACAATCATACCTCCAAAATACTCTATCGGCGATCATTTGATGGTATGCTTCTACGCTATCCTGCGGCAGATAAAGCAAAGCAGATACTACATGAAGCTTACGATGGTGTCTGTGGTGCATATCAACCTGGTTCTAAGCTACAAGATCGGATCCGATGCATAGAATATTATTGGCCTACCATGGTGTCAGATGCCATTAAATATTCAAAAAATGTCAAGCATGTCAAATCCATGCAGATTTTATTCATCAACCATCAGAATTTTGCATCCGACTGCAGCATCATGGCCCTTTGAAGCTTGGGGTATGGATGTTATCGGCCCTATTAATCTGCCATCATCTCGAGGACATCGATTTATATTAGCTATAACCGATTACTTCTCAAAATGGGCCGAAGCTATACCTTTAACCGAAGTCAAGACAAACAGTGTCATCAACTTCATCAAACACCATGTGATATACAGATTCAGCATTCCTCGAGGAATCATCCATGACAACGAGGCTCAATTCGTTAGTCAGATGTTCACTCGATTCTATGATGACAATCGTATCAACAATGTTGCTTCGATAGCATGCAATCTCGCAGCTAACGGTTTGGCAGAAGCATTCAACAAAACGATCATGAAGCTTTTTAAGAAGTTCATTTCTACCAATAAACGAAACTGGAGCAAAACTCTTAGAAAATGTCTATGGGCCTACCGTTCTACTGTACGTACTCCGACTGGCTGTATAACATTCTTTTCGGTGTACGGATGCGAAGCTGTCCTGCCGTTGGATATTCAAATCCCTTCTCTAAGGATTGCCATTACCAACAAACTCACAACAGAAAATAATGATCATCTTCGACATCAGAAGCTTGAAGTGCTTGACAAGAAGCGGCTACTAGCTCAGCAACACATCGAGCTATATCAAGCCCGTATCTCAAAAGACTTTAATCGTAAGTCATAGTATGAGCATTTGAAAAAGGCAAGCTAGTCCTTACCGTCAGACGTCCTATGACTATGACATACATGAGCAAGGGCAAGTTCGAACCAAAGTGGGAAGGTCCTTACGTTAAGCAAATTTTTCTCTAACGGAGCTTATCAACTGTCAGGGATGGATGGCCGACTCGCCATGATGCCTATTAACGGCAAATTCCTGAAGAAGTACCATGTTTGAAAGTGTGTACGATATTTTCTGATAAATATTGTACATACTTTGAATCTTTGAATTATTTACTCTTCTACAAAATTCCCAGCGGAGTCTATCTAGATCTTATGATACATCCTCATTAACCCACAACATCTACTATATTATTACAAACATCAACTTTTGAAACCCAGTTGTTTTAAAAGTATTCTTGAGTCCCAGTTGCCCAAGGATGAATAACAGATATACGAATTCACATCCATATTACTATGAGTTCTATTATCGACATCAATGACTTTTCTGAATTCTACTATTTGTATCAATGGATTATTACAGAACCTAGATACGCAAAAGATGGTAAATCTACAAAATCATAACAAATGAGGAAACGAAAATGTTCTTTATTTATTTCTCCATAAAAAGGAGTAAAGGACTATATTGGAAGCAAACTACACCTTGTAATATATGAAAACTATATTTTGAAGATGAGATGCATTTATTCATTTGCTCACGAATGAGCATGATAGGTGAAGTACCATCCCCTCAACCATCGTACATATGAAGGATCCAGCTGATCAAGGTCTTCTGGAGTTGGCTGACTAGAGCGTCCTATACCACTATCTTCTGGTGCTGGATCTTCCTTGATAGCCACTTTGACTTTTGGAATTATCTCTTCCTTGGCATTGACTTCAATTTTAGGAGTTATTTCCTCCTTAATGGTCATCGACTCCTTTTTGATTGAAGGAGACAGTACTTCCTCTTTGACGGCAACCTCAGCTTTTGGCGTCACTATAGATGTTGTAGAAAGGCAAAAAAGAAGTTGAGTAATGAAAGATTGTAAAAAACAAGTGATTTTAACTCTACACAGAGTTTTTCTTTAAAAAATAGCACATGCAGTGCGACAGTTCTCAAATCAAATTCATAGATGGTGCATCACTCAGTTAGCGCATGCGCATAACATCGGATAGCGCATCATGCTTAAGAAGTGTCAAATGGCACAGGACGTCATTTTTTAATTAATATTTAGCCAAACACTCTGAAAGAGGTGGTGCAGTTTATAAATGGCACAAAGCACCGACCAACACTCTGAAAGAGGCGGTCGATGTTGGCCCATGATCGCGATGTACGCGAATGGCACGAGCGTACTATTGTCATCTTCTTTGATCGATTCTTCTCACCATCAAGAGCGGGGTTCACCTCAGCTCTCGTCGATGGCACGATGTGCAGCTGCATCATCAACGGAGGCACACGTGACGTGGCTCCAGCCACGTTCTTGCCCTTCTCAGTCACGGATCTCCTAGGCGCCATTTGATCAGAAGAAAGCTTCGAGGGTTTGCGAAGAAGAAGAAGATAGGAGCTCAAAAGATAAAAGTTTTTGAGAAAAACTTTTCTATCTCTCTCCTCAGAGCTATTTATAGCCGAAGTACGGTGTAACAGTCGCGCCAATCGTGCCCAAAACTCGGGTCAGATAGAACCCAAACATGCGCCAGTCATACAAAAACTCTTCTTATTCAAAGTATTCCAAATTTTAAAGTTTTTCAAATTTGAAAACTTTGAAGGGGGTCTTGTAGAAGCTCAAAAAGTATAAACATAACCATGCGCTACTCATAAATGGTGCCAGGAACCAAATCATCAAATAGCACTGGTCATCAATGGCACATGGAATCAGTTGGCGCTGGACCTAATTGGTGCTGGCCGCCACGTGGCAAGATTCCTCGAAAAGCTGAAATAGTTGTCATCATGACTGACAACACGTCAGTCGAGGAAAATCCTTTCGAATCTTGAGCGCGCGGCACTCAAGAACATTGTGTCAGATTTGTCATAATGACTGACAGCTGCCTTGCGCCATTTGTATTTGGTGCGAGATAATCAGTATCATTATATTAAGCAGAGTGCATTAAATAGCAAATAGTGCATGGCGCCATTCAACAGTTGCGCCATCTGATCAAATCATCCAGAAGCAGTTAGATGACGTAGCATGCAGGCCACTAATCTCGAAGAATGTGTGCACGAGACTGTCCACGACCAAACGCATCTCTCTCATAGAATGCCACGCATCATATGAAGTTAATTTAACCGTTCGCGCGACTGGGTGAATGGCGCGGCGATTATAGTGTGCACCAATCAGTATAACTACTTAACAGTTATCTCTAAACTCTACAAATAGAGTTCCAAATTACTTCACAAGCATCACTAATGATCATAATCTCCTGAGCACTTGCTGCAGCACTCTCTAATAGCTTTCTTCTTCGACATCGCATCGTCTAAGGGATAAAATGATTGTCTTCTGATCAGATTTCTATAGTTGTACTTCTCCAGAAATCAAATCGTACTCTTGTACTTTTCTCAGCTTGTAATCAAACTTTTTGTTTTTGCAAACAGGTATCGCGAGAGTGGCTAAGGTTAGGACCCTAGGTCTAAATGATGTGCCAAAAAATAGTGCAAGAGAAGATGCATTTGAGTGGGACACGATAGGCATAAGCAAAGGTGGACTCATCTAGGTTAAAATTTGTTTGAAGGTAACAGCTAGTCTTGTGCTTCAAATATCAAAGTCAGGATAGAGGACTCCAAATGGCATGATTAGAAAGTGGGTTCATGAACTGCTGACTTATTAGCTTATTTGGAACAAAGATTCTTCCAATCACTCGCAAATATAGGGAAATCTTAAAATTTGGGAGGCCCGATAATATCGCTACCATAGAACCTTGGGTTATCAGAACTAAATAGTAGTACTACATAAAAGGGTAAGAAAGTCATCCTTGGAAGAAGCCAAGATGACTATAAGTAAGGAGCATTAAGTCATGTTGACTTGATTAAGAAAATTCGAATAGATGATGACTGGCACCTATCGTGATATGGATGCTATAATTACGGAGGTATAAAGGAGTAAAGATCTATCCTTAGTGTGGCTCGACTTTGAATAGGAATATAGGCCATACTCATTCAACTAAATGAGACTAGTTATAACAAAAATCTTGAGATGAAATGTTGTAAAACGTATTCGTAATTGAAGGGGTAGTAGCATGATCAAGGACGAACCCTACTCAAAGTTCTAGAATAATCCTGAGCTTTGGATGATCATTCAGACGAAGAGTGTCGAGCTTCTACTCCTACTAGAATGTTGACTTTTCTAACAAGTTTTCCTAGGATAGCAGTTGATTCTGGAGGCTATGGCTAACTAATCGTTGAAGGTCATGACCTAACTTATAATACCCTAGAACTTCTTATCTCCAATCCCTTTGCTCTCACTTTTGTGACATGGTCTTCTTAGAGGTTACCTTCACTAATAGGGTATCACACACTAAGAATGTAGTCCGCTAGGTCCTAACCCTCTTTGATCTCTATTACCAATCCATAGTGCAACTACTATGATCCCTCCTAGTTCATAACCACTACATGTAACTTAGTCCAACCCTAGTATTCTATTTACGAGGTATTCTAGGATTTTTACTACCCTATATCAATGGGTTTGACCCACTAATCTTCTTAAGGTAAGGTTTTTTATTTCACCCTCGATTTTCTAGGTTGGTCTAAAATCAAAGGATATAAATACTAAATCTATTTCTTAAACCCTAAGCCATACTTCCATAGATCACCTATTTAGTTTACCATTTAGCACTCACGAATATGCCTACACACTATACACCTTTCTATTGAGTAAGGGTGGAAGTTAATGATAGGTAATGCTCGCTGAATATCTCTATTATAACGAGACCATTTGGCCCTTTTCTACTAGTCTTCCCCGGGTGACTATCACTTCTAGTGGGGAACTGCAACTAATATCTAGAGTCCTATTATATATTCCTTCTGGTTCCTCCAAAACATCTCTATCTAACGTAGATAAGGGTAGAAGGTTGTAATCTACTAATCCTAAAGTCTCTTGCTAGAGTTAAGTTGTCGATAAGAATCCTATATTACCCATCCGATCTGCTCGCCTCTACCTAATAGAGGTATATACCCAATCCTTTCTTAATAATCAACCCCTCTTATAATACTCTGTCAACTACGTTCTATCTAATGATAGAATAAATGGTTCACCAAGCACAAGCGTTCGACTTTTCGAAAGATGGAATGACAAGAATCTAAAACAAGGAGGTCAAGGAAGTTGTTCGAATTCAATTTTGAGCTTTAAGGACGATGGATAAATTCAAAAGAGTTTTCAAGGCATTTGCGGATTGTGATCATATTATATTATCTTATCGCAGGCCCGCTCGATACAATAACATACCCGAAACGGCTAAGTCGACCTGCATGGGCCACCACAAAAATATGTCACGTCCTAGTTCCAAAATATATAGGAACCAAAGACATGAGCATGTCAGCTGTACGGTTAGAAAAAGTATTCCCAATTTAATGGACTTATCCTAATCGTAGTACACTATAAAGTAAACTAAATCTACTCTATCTCAACTATGTTTCAATCCACAATAATGAACAAAATCAAGAACAAACAATATATGTCATGGTCTACAGCCCATTAGCATATATGTTTGGAATGGACCCGAAGAATAATAGAAGTCCGGTAAAAATAGGCTAAATGAGCAAGTTATAACAGGAAAGAAAATAGAGAGCACGAGAATATGATAAACTAACACTACAAGCAATACCTGAACCCTGCAGCCAAAATCATACCATCCACCTGTCTATACTAGAATCTCAATAATAACCTGGAGATATCACTATGTCCTTAGAGGGACGTAACAAGATACAACAACTAGCCACAATATGAATAGTAAAAGTAATATACATGAATATGAATATAACTGACAAGGTAGACTAACCATCTAAGTGAATGCACTTGAAGACTACTTTAGGATCGTATAGGTAGTTAAGGAGTGATATTAGCATCAACTAATATCGTAAATATATTCGCAAACTCCCGCCCAAACTAGAGACTAGTCTGCAGATGATAATGGAATATCCACTAGTATAGCCTATAAATCGGCAAATTAAGGCTGATGAGGATAGGGTAATCCCGTATGCCTACTAATAGTATTTTTTGCCCAGGAATAGTACAAGGTCATGTCCATGACTCGTACGACTGGTATCTCACATGCAAATCATCTAACTAACGCAACTAGTCATATATGATCCATCACACGAACCCCTTGTACAGGCCAAGTACAAGGTGTGTGCCAATACTCATGTAACTCTCACTCCAAGTATCGTGTCATGAGTCGTGTCCATGTCATAAAAGTCATTAAAGAATAACTTCAACACAAGGAAGTCTACTAACACACTAGGTCACACACATACACTATAAGTCATCTATGGCATCATCGACGGCACCCAAGTCACACATAGACGCTCTCCTAACACATCTAATCCTAACACACAACTAGCAAAAAATAAAATAAGATCACAATGGCATGATATCTTGCTTGAAATTGCCGTGAAGGAATAAACTACCGTTATGGCTTCAACCTCCGTAGCCATAGTCTCACGAACTTCTGCTGTGTGAATTCAGCACCTCTTCGGTTGAAGTTTTGCCAAGTTATTGGCCTTTGCTCCTTGCCGAAGTGCCCGTGGGGCTTCCCTGAATAGCTAGGGTGAAAGAGGGAAAAGTGAAGGCCTAAAATATGTTGTTGTTGTATACAAAAAGGTGGAGAAAGGGGTGTGAGGGTGGTGTCCATGTAGGGTGGCTAGGGTTTATGGCCACCCCTTATGCACTCGGGTTGGAGTAGAGGGCAGGGGTGTTGGCGGCTAGGAGAGGGGGTAGATGTTAGGATTTATATATGGGGAAGGTTAGGGTTTAATTTGAGGAGGTATGAATAAGGTTTGACCCTCCTAATTGCAATTATAGAAAGGGGTGCAAGTGGTTTCCTAATATAGTAAAGGGTGTTTGACTTAGGTCAATGGTGCATGAATATGTGCACATAGTTGTGCATAATTCAAATAAATTAAAATTAAAAAAAGTCTAGATTATAGGTTGGCAACCTAAGGTGGTCCCCACTAGGCTAGCTTGGTTAGGATTGAGCCCCGAAATTTTTTCTAGGTCGATTGAGCACCGAAATGGCTAAGAAGAGTCTTATGTGTCATTTGAAAATAAGTAGTGCATAGGAACTAAATTATATGGCACACACTTAGCATGTGTGTAGTAGAAAAATAAGTCGAAACCATATATTGGTCAAATAGATTGGATCCATGTCGAGTCTGGAAAAAAGTTGGAAGTTATGGCAAGTCTCACGATAGATAACTTCTTGGCCTAAATTGACCCAAAGTTGTGCAAAGAAATTAGAATACAAGAAGACATTGGAGTGGGACATGATATAAAGATAAACTTGTCTAGGTCAAAACTCATGAAGGAAGTTTTTAAAGTTTGGCATTTCTTGTGCTCCAAAAACCAAAGCTACGGAAAAGTACATTTTATGATCATGAATAAAAGTGGGGTAATATCTATTAATAACTATATTAAATAAAAATTTGAAATAAAAAAATAACCCTAAAAATCATGGGGCTTACAAAAGATACTTGTAATCTCAAGCACTCTTTCGACCCACAAATAACCCCGACGGCGAACAAGCCGGCGACTCTGCTAGGGACGGCTTTCTCCTCCGACGAGGAAGCGGTGACGTAATCCAATACTTCCAATTGGGTTCATCCCAACAGACGTTGGTCATCCAGTTAGGTAAACAGGCTTATGAAGACATGTTCTCTGAAGGGTCAATCCCTTCCCCTAGGTGGACAAAACCTAGAAAGACTCGCAAGGTCTGGGTGGTCAAAGATGCTGCGCCACCACCAACGACTACTGAGGATGCTCTCCCGACTTCTATCAATGAAGCCCCACATCCATCTCCCGTGCATCATTCCTCTACTTTCAAAGTCAGGAAGAATAGAGCCCAACTCTCGGGTCCAAACCAGAGATGGCGACACAACGTAAGAGACTCGGGAGCACGCGTTCTTAACAGGCCATATCACATACACCTTGCTCAAGAAGACGAAGCTGTACTTCAACCAGATCGCCAGTAGGAAGTACAGAAGCAAGCCTCGTCTAAATCAAGACGAGTGCTTATAAACACACATCAGGCCACCTAAAATGGTGTCGGGCGATAGCCCCCACAAAGGAGGTAAAGAAGATACGTCTTCCACAAGATCTCCCAAAATCTCGTCCACAAAAAATGCCTTGACACGCTGTACTACTCGACTGCCGGTGCAAAGAGGTCTAGAGCAACATGGGTTCAACATACCCAAACTATTGCCTCGGCGGATACTCGTCGGAAAGTTCCCCGGATAATCATACGGGCCCCTGGAGGAAGGCTCTATCGGACGCATACATGGGCCCGCCCGAATCATGCACATATGGTTAGCCAACCTCATAAATCCTTCCTGAAGAATCCCTGTGGTTGGTGTAAAACCTCATCTGATCGACCATGTGACCCATGCGGCACCGGTAAATATCGTCTGCTAGACTTGCATGAAATAATCGATCGCAAGTGCAGGTCAAAAAAAGATGGTAGCACATACAGTAAACCCTCTATGAGATACTGTACTGAAATCACCATCAACTGCTATTGTTCTCAAACAACACTATCTACAAACAACCCGTTTGTCTTCCAGTGGCTGCAACAGACAACGGAAGATGAACCAATTCATGCTTCCTGCTACTCTGCCCGAAGGGATACTCCCGTCCTGAAGGGCTCAAAGGTGCCTTCTTCCTCAGATAATACGAGGAAGTTACGGGCACAAAGATTATCCCACCTAGCTATACTGGCACAGGGGTATTCTAAAATACTCGATCGAGAGGACTCCTATGAAAAAGCGTGTCGTAGCCAGGGAGCACATCTTCTCCACCTATGTTCTACACATAGGGTAGTGATCTACCAAAGATGAGGAGCATAGCTGGGGGTAGACCATCTCCCAGCCAAGCTGTTACAATGACTGGGGATAGCTAGCTGCTGGAGTCAGAAGATGACGATGCTATGCGTCATTGCCCCAACAAATACGGGGGCAACGGGATGAAGTCAGCCTACACCAAGATTCTGTCGAACTTCAGGCAATACAAGTCCATTTACATAGCCTCCGACAACAAGGCCAAGGTCTGAAAAACTAGATCCAACAAAACATATGGACGTGACACCGGCCCTTATCAAGAAGTGGTTGTACCCTCAGGCGTACCAGTTACACTGGAGGCACTAGAACGAGCTATTTTGAAACCACCTTCCATAGAACAGACAGAAGGAGATTTGGTTCAACAAACCCCTGAAGGATGGCCCCTCGCCAAGGCTGGATAGGCCCTACAACTTTGACATCCTAGCTCAACTAGACAATACTTCGGCTAGGCTATCAATCATTGAGGTCCTCCGTCTATCCATGAACATGTGAGACGCACTAAGCGAAGCACTTCAAAACGCCGATTCCTACCTAGCACAGATCAAGAAGCTGAAAGTCGACCTAGAGGCATGCCCCCACTGCAACAACATAACGAATAATATACCGAACAACACGTTTTACAACAAGACATATTACTAAAAAATAATAAGCACAGTCGTCCCCTATATTATACGGGATACATTGGTGCCATCAAGGTTGACCGTATGCACATCGACCCAAGGTCCTCTATCAGCATCATCCTGTAGAGCCTCATCCAAGTCTTGGGATCCCTATGCATAGGTTGTCAGCCACAAGCACAACCATTAGCAGTTTCAACGTTGAGAGAAGCTACCCTCTCGGGAAGATACGCCTTAAATGCCAAATAGGCGATCTAAAGACGGAAGCTACCTGCTACGTTATTGTGGACACAAAAAAAGAGAGAAGAAAATGATGTCTTTTCTTTTTCAGGGCACAAGGCACCACAAATCGAGTATGCATGAGAGATCCTGCGCTAAGGATCCCCAAGTACAAAAAGAAGAATTTTGGGGAATGGAACGATGGAGATCGAGCAACAGTTGCTCTATAACTCCGTTGACACTCCGATTACAAAAGTGGGAGAAAACCTAAGAAAATTGCTAACTCTCGGCTCACTGGCAAGAAGTGCAGCAATTTGGCTCTTGAAAATGCTCTCTGTTCTGTCTTTGAAGAGGGATGAGGCCTCCCTTTTATAGTTGTTCCTGAGCTGGAATGGTGTTATGTGCCCATATGAAGAAATACGCTGGTTTTTATGTGGGCGCATAGTCCTGCTTTGGGCACATAGGACGTAGACGCATACAGGCTGCGAGATCGTGGATTGGTCATAGTATTGATGTGGCCGCATGCTTCGGTGCACGACTGTTCGTGGAGACTGACGTGGCCGTGTGCTTCGGTGCACATTTTGATCGTGGCTTTGACTGAGTCAGGCTTGGGTGCATAGCCATGTCTCAGGCTATGCGCCCTCCTTTAGTCTTGGGCGTATGAAACTTCACTGGCTGGGCACATAAAGTTGTACTGACTGGGCGCATGAAGCTTCATTAGCTGGGTGCATAGAGCTCTACTGACTGGGCGTATGGGGCTTTTCTTGACCTGGGCGCATGGAGCTACATTTGCTGAAAACTTTTCATGCTTCTACAGGACCCCCTTCAAAGTTTTCGACACTTGAACATGTTCGAAATACTTTGAAAGAAGCATGGATCGTCTTCTCGCGAGGCAATAGACGCATAGTACGACCCTTTTCTTGGGCGCATAGTATTTGGCCAGCCTGTCAGGGAGATACGACTGTTGAGATTTTTTTTTTAAATCCGAACTGACAGATTCATCGGAACAGAATTTGAAGCGGTCTATCCTTTATACGTCGTCCACGTCAGCAAGAGACAGTCGCATACCATGGAGAGAGCTGGTCTTTCACGTGGGCACATAGGCTATAGTAGACGCATACATAATGGGCGCATACAGCAGGCGGGTGCATAGTATAGCTCGTGCCTATAAATAGACCCCTGGAGGAGAGAGAAAGTTTATTATTCCTTTCTTTTTGAATTTTTCAGAAAAAACTCTTCATCTTCTTTCTTTGAGAATCATGTCTCCCAAGACCGCGAAGAGATCCGCGTAGGGCAAGGAGGCTCCGTCGAGTGGCTCTCCTCCTGCGACAGAGTCCTCGACAATCCAGGACCCAATTATGGGTGAGGGCATGATTTAAAAAATGAAGTCTCAAGCATTAATTTGCGACGCTCGGACTTCTCTTCTGCCCGGGCGCTTGCGTCTAGGGCAACATACTTCTGTGGACATTACTATGCGCTCACAGAAGTCATGCGCCAATACTGTGGTGTGCTATGAGCCCACGTGTTGCCATGTTATGCGCCCTTTAAGCTGTGGCACGTTATGCGCCTACTGATTATCTGTGTGTTATGTGCCTACATGTCTTTGTATTGGGCGCATATCCCTTCGGGCGCATAGCCTTTTGGGCGCATAGAAGTTCTTTCAGAACATAATTTTTCCTGCGGTCTTCTAAGTCTGACTGTCTATCTGCCTTCTTTTCATATTCTGTAGGGATCTGGCAGGCAAATTTCTCCAGGACTGGTATCGGTGATTCTGGGCATGGTGAAGATGCGACACTTGACACCCACATCAGAGAGCTCAGGACTCTTCATATTTTGGAAGGGTTTTTCTCAGATGGTAGGAAGAACCTTTATACATCGAAGAGTCGGACGGTAGTTGGGCATTACCATAAAAGTTTTTCTTTTACGGTTCTTCAAGTAGGCAAAAGCAACACTAGGGATGTTATTTTGAAGGTATGGTCTCTTGAAGAAGTGGACCCACGACATCCGCCATATGGAGGAGAGGAGAACATCATTTGTAGATGTTTTAGCATGCTTTATTTTCCCTCCTCCGTGTAGCTTCTCGAAGGTTCAACAGCCTTGTTTGCTTGCTCAGCAGTAAAACTTGACTTTCTTCGCGGGCCAAAAAACAACTTTTCGACGAAAGCGTGCTGCTGCCAAGATGATCAAGCTATGTGTTGATGATGAGTAGCGGATTCTCCCTTCTTTTGGACATCAATGTAACCTTTTACTTTTTATCCAGATGAAGAGATGAAGAACCTTATGTTTTGCTCATGAGATGTAGTCCTGTGAATGTAACTGACTTTGAATAAACAGAATGCATTCGCTCCACTCTTTGCTTGTGATATCTGTGGTGCTTATATTTAGAGAGCCAAATATCGCATTTATGTAAAGGATATTTTGCTGGGGGACCTCCCTCTATCTTTCTTTTTTGGTCGTCATGGCTCTTGTACCTTTCTTTCGTCTTTTGATAGACGTTTAAGTATAAAATAAAGAATCTTTTCAGAAATAAATGTGGTTTTTGTGAAATATCTATGCTAGAGGTAATGTTGCAGTAGAAAGGACATTTCTGATGGGTATTACACTGGAAAAATTTTATGTGGACCTATTATCCGTTTTATATTCAAATGATTCGAATATAGATAATAAGTTGAATGAAGCTGCTAGTAGAGGTTGTATGGACGTAATAGCAGAGGATGTTCTATATCTGACCAGAGGTAATATGGATATGGAAAGATATATAGCATTAGGGAGGAGTGGATAGTTCAGAGGTAGTATGGATATGACTATCTTTGATGAATGCTTTGCTCAGAGGTTATATGGACGTGGCAAGTCATTTGATCATTCTACTGGAGAAATAATTATCGAAAAACGACTCAGAGGTAATAGGGACGTGTTTTGTTTTCGTCAAACCGAGTTTGGACGGAGTCAAAAAAAGGAAAGGATTCCACTGGAGAAATATTTAGAGGACCTATTTTCCAGGGCGTATTCAAGATTATTGAAATACGGATAATAGTTAGATAGCTCTTTTGAATCACATAAACATCATACTGTACACTTACATGACTGAACATATGTGAACATTATGTAAAAGAGGTTACACATAGTATTTCTTCAGGAACTTGCCGTTGACAGGCATCATGAGCAAGTCATCGTCAGGCTTGGTCAGCCGGTACGCACCGTTAGAATATACCAATTCTATGACGAAAGGACCTTCCCATTTAGGTTGGAATTTCCTTTTTGTTTTATGCGTCATGACAATCAGTCTTCTTAATGCTAGGACCAGATCACCAACTTGAAAGATCATTTCCTTCACCTTTTTGTTGAAAGCTCTGGAATGGCGTGCTTGGTATAGCTCAATACGCTGTTGAGCTAATAGGCATTTTTCGTCTAGCGCTTCGAGCTCTTGGAGTCGCAGACGGTAGCTCTCTTTAGTAATCAGCTCGCTGGCTAGGGCTACCCAGAGAGCAGGAATTTGGATTTCTAGGGGAAGAACTACTTTGCTCCCATAAACCAGAGAGAATGGCGTACTGCCTGTTGGAGTCCGAACCGTTGTGCGATAGACCCATAGACATTCACCGAGCTTCTCGTTCCAATCGTGCTTGTTTGAAGACACGAACTTCTTGAGAAGTTTTATAATGGTTTTGTTGATGGCTTCTGCTAGCCCGTTAGCCGCTGGATTATAGGCAGTAGAGGCTATGTTCTGGATTCGATTCTTATCGCAGAACCGATAGAACGCATGACTTGCGAACTGTAGACCATTATCATAGATGATCTAGGCCGAAGCGGTAGATGACATAATGTTTGATGAAACTGATCACGTTTGACATATTCACTTCGGTGTATGGTATAGCTTTCACCCATTTAGAGAAGTAATCGGTTATAGCTAGGATGAACCGATGTCCCTTGGAGGATGGTGGGCTGATTGGTCCTATGACGTCCATGCCCCAGGCTTCAAACGGCTAAGATGCTACCGTCAGGTATAGAAACTCCGAAGGTTGGTGAATAAAATCAGCATGGAACTGGAAAACTCTATACTTCTTTGCGTATTCAACAACATCCGCTATCATGATGGGCCAGTAATAACCCATTCGCTTGAGGCGGTCTTATAATTTGGGACCTGGTTGATGTGCACCACAAACTCCATCGTGAGCCTCCCGGAGTGCATGCTTGGCTTCTGTGTCTGATAAGCATCGTAACAGTAGCCCATCATAAGAGCATCGGTACAGCATCATGGTAGCTGTATCGTAGTAAAATCTGAGGGATCGTCTTTGGATGGATACTGCTTCCTTCGGGTCCTCGGGAAGGATTCCATAAACAGCGTAGTCTATGAAAGAAAATCTCTAGTCTTTAGTATCGATGTTTGTTTCTGTTGCGTAACTGTGATGAATATGCAAGGCATCTTTCACACAGAATAATTCTCGACCAGACACTGTGATCGATTGCTGAGTATTGGTAGGAACGGTCAAGGAGGTAGCGAGACCGGCTAGAGCATCTGCTTCTATATTATGTAGTCGAGGTACATGCTCGATAAAAAATCTAGTAGAAGTAGATGCCAGTTCAATTGTTGCTCTGTGGTAGGGGATGAGATCTTCGTGGCGAACTTCGTAATCCCCTCGGATCTGACTAACTATTAGGTTGGAATTACCGTAAGCCTCTAGATAGTCAACTCCCAGTTACTTCTCCAGTTGTAGGCCGATTATTAGGGCATTATATTCGGCCACATTATTGGTGCATGGTTTCATGAGAGAATATGCACGGTGTATGACCAGATGATCAGGTGACATAAGCACGACACTTACTCCAGCCACGATATTTTCTTTGGGCCCTGTTCCTGATGCGTCGTCAAAGAACATTAGCCAAATAGGGATTTTTTTAGTTGCAGTGTTAGACTCCACAACTTTATCGGGAATTTCAACGTAGAGTTTGGACGACTCCGGCACCGGATGAGCTGCTAGGAAATCAGCTAATGCTTGAACTTTTACTTCCTTCTGAGGGACGAAGATCATATCATATGGAGTCAACAACATTGTCTATGTAGCTAAACGGGAATTGAGAGAACTCAGTTTAGTTATGAGTATTCTGAGAGGGTTGACTTTGGATATGATTTGGATAGTTTGCCCAGACACTGTAAGATGTGGAAAATTATCACACGCTGTCATTTTCATCCATACGCTTAAAGACAGATGTCAGTTGAAGCCATACGCACATTCAAAAGCCATACGCTCAGTAAATATTTTATTATTTACTGAAGTGACAGCACAGCATATGTTTAAATGAGGAATGAATCTGACACTTCATCTTTCGTGCAAAGACAGCTGTCACAAGAAAAGTAACCGTCGTATAGGTTGTTCGAAGAGTCGGTTTTGTCTTTTACGAGGACAACTCAGCAGCCTTCATAAATACAAAAGCCATCATTACTGTCAGTTTTGACAGTCTGTCAGCCGTCAAATCCGCAGTCACGACGCTCGAGAAGATTTTGTCAGTTATGGGAAGATATGGTGTACCAAAGAAGATTGATGATAGCCACGTGGCCACTTCTCCAGTGAGCGTATCAACCTCACATGACTCCTTCTTTACCCAGCCAAGTGAGCGTATCGACCTCACATGACTCCTTCTTCACCCAGTCAAGTGAGCGTATGGACCTCACATGATTCCTTACTAACCAAGCGAGCGTATGACCTCACATGACTCCTTGCCCATAAAGTAAGCGTATGGATTTCCTATGGCACTACGCTGTCCAAGTCAGCGTATAAATTCTCCTTCAACGAGGCAGCGTATTACAGCAACCATATCCAGGATTACAGTCAACACACGTTCTCACGTGTCCTGTACCAGTTATCCACTTCTCTAGAAGTTATGCAACGTGGCATCCAGGCCATCAATCTCTCCTGAACATGCTCCACTACTTTCAACCGCACGCTAATGTGTCTCCATCAGAATTCGCCATGCGTTCCTGCAGTTATGCACACGTCAAGTAACTACCTGAGCGTATGCTTAAGGACAGTTATCCTGAACTCTATAAAAAAGAGTTTCTTCATCTTCATCAGACACGACAGGTCATTTTCAGAGAGAACAGAGAGATTGCCCAGTTGCTGTCCAAGTTCTTCAAAGTTCGAGTTTTCTTCATCGCATCGTCCAAGGGATAAAGTAATCGTCTTCTAGATTAGATTCCTACAGTTGTAATTTTCTCAGATACAAAATAAATAAAGTGAATTTATTTATGGAAAATAAATTGGCAACTCTGCTGGGGAAAGCTATCTCCTCCAATGAGATAGCAACAACTCAATGCGATACTTCGTCGATCGGCTTGACCAAGAAGACGATGGTTGTACAATTCGACCAATCGGCTTATGAAGAAATGCTCAAGGCGAAGGAGGGCCGCACTGCTTCCTCCGCTCTTCCTGCTGCCAAGAAGAAGGGACACTACGTCTATGTCCCTAAGTCTTCTGCAGCAGTCCGAGACGCTTCTGTCACTTCTCATGCTGACAAGAACACGTCTTCAACTTCCATGAAGCACACTTCGGCTTCTCGGAACACGGCAACAGTGGCTTCTCCTAGTCACACTGACAAAATTGGTTTTTTAACCAAGTCAATGTGTCCAAGGAAAACCATCTCTGGATATGTCAAAGTCCCTTCTCCTTCTATTCTTACGACAGCAGTCGGCTCTTTAGCCATTGATGACTCTGAGCGTATGGCATTCAAAGGGCAGCGTACGGCAAAGGTAGCGTACAAAAGCCAACATCAGGCAGCGTACGCTGAGCCAAAGCCAGTGTATGCTAATAAAAAGGCAGCGTATGACCAGAAGTCCAAACTGAAGTCAGCGTATGCTAACAAATACAGTCCTTTGACTGTTTCTCAAAATCAAATTGGGGGTTCTCTTCCACAGAACATACAAATGATTCCCCCTCAACTTGCACATCTTGTGCCAACCAAGGAGAAAGACTCTTTAGTCAACTCCTCTACTCCTAAGGTCTTTACCTCTGGAGTTAATTTGACTAGTACTCTTACTAGATCAAATAATGGAAAATGCCTTTTGGCTAATTCCTCCAAAGATGGATTATTACCGACTCCTAGTCAGAATAATACTCATCTTCCTTCTCTCAAAATTTTTCGGTCTGAGAAAGGCAAATTACAAGTATCCAAGACTGATATCAAAGTCAAATCTCCTACGGATCTTCGTAATAAGCTTAATCAGAATCGGTTCGGTTCCACTGAGACAAGTATATTAGACCCTGATGCAGAATATGCCAAGAACTATGTGGCTCAAATTAATCAGTCTTTATACACTCAGGAACCAAGAAGACAGAAGAACAAAAGACAAGTTTCTACACAGAAACTATCTTCAAATACTTCCCAATCTGTTCCTACAGATCTCCGAGAATATTTGCAAAATAAACAGAGAATTGACACTCCATCTGGCTATGACATTGCCCATATTCGCCATAAAAAGCATGGTTGTGACTTCCAACCTCGGGTTGTCATCCAATGTTGTTGTTCACCAAAAAGACAATCTGTTTTCGAACGAATTCAATATGAACCAATGTTGGATGAAGATGAACCTCTTTATGCTTCTGTCAACATGACTTCCAGAAACATTTGGGGTAGCATACGGTCTGATGCTATATCAGACTCTGAAGATGGTGTTTATCTCGGCACTCGATCCAGGACCGGAGCCTTGACCAGAGCCTCTTCTTCTTCTCATCCAAGTGGTAATCCGGAGATCACAGAAGACTTCCTTGGAGAGTCCAATTTTCCAGTATTAACTCCTGTAAAAAGCCCTGGGAAAGATACTGATTCACACAGTGATGATTCAGAATAGACTGTTTCATCATCTATTCCTCGAATGATTACCACTTACATGGCAGAAAGTGATCATGAACCTTCGACTAGCAATGAGGCTCATGAACAGAGGATTTCTTCTTTAGAACAACAATCACGAGCTATGGCAGATATATTGAGTGCTATGCACACTCTAATGCAGGCTCAACAACAGACAGCACCACCAGTGGTATTGAATACCCCTGTTGTTCCAAACCCCGAACCCTCTACTATTCCGGGGGTACAATCTAATGTTCCTGTACAAACCACACCAAGTCACTCTGGAGCTGGGGGTGGTACATATGCTGCAGTCCCTCCTCCCAATTACACTCTACAAGCCACAACTCTACAATCTTCGGGAGTTGTCTCTGAAGAATTGAAGAATCTCAAAACTTAATTCGAGGCATTCAAACAGAAGGATGGTTTACAAAGGTTAGGCATCAAACAGCCTTATCCGATAGAATGGAAGCAGGTATCGTATCCACCAAAATATAAACCTCCGACCATCTCTTTCTATGATGGAACAACCTCTCCAAGTCAGTTCATTAATCATTTTGAAGTAATGACTGATCAACTGCAACCAAGTGACGCTCTCCTTACTCGGGTATTCATTGGATGTCTCAAAGGAACGGCTTATGAATGGTATAGAAGTCTCCCTGATGGGTGCATTACCTCATTTGCCGGTTTTAAGCAAAAGTTTCTTGAACGATTCTATGAAGGGCTCAATGATATGACCATGTCGGCCCTCATAAGAATCAAACAGAAGAATAATAAGACCACTGAGGAATTCATTGAGAGATTCAGAAGAGAAGCCCTCAAAATGCCTCTTGGAACTCCCGATGCTGTTACGATCGACACTTGCAAGTCGAACCTCTTACCAATTATCAGCATGTGGACAGGGTCCAATCAGTTCCAAGATTGGCCTTCTTTCATTGTCAGTGCCAAGGCTGCCGAGGTCAGTGCTGAGACCTTTAAGGGTCTAGGGGTACAAATGGCTCCCAAAGAATCAAATCAGAGTGCTAGCAATAGTACTCGACCCAACAATCGCAAAGGGGAAGAAGCTCTTGAAGTCAATCTCCAAAACAGTAGTCAAGAGGTAAAGACTACCCAAGCTACTTCAGCTCCAACAAATCAACAACAGAGATCTCCTCGGCCGAAAGAAGAATATTCTTTCGATGATGACGATGTTCAGGGTATCTTTGAATGCTTACTCAAAGGTAATAAGATTCAATTGCCAGAAATTAAAAAGCCTGATGAAGCCAATAAGACAGATCATCCAAAATACTGTCCATATCATAGAATGCTGGGTCATACAATCCGGTCTTGCTATGTATTAAAAGGGAAGATTCAAGAGATGATTAAATCAGGAGCTGTGACATTAACACCCAAAGACAAAACAGTCACAGCAAATGTAATTTCAATGCAGTTTGGTAACTTCCCTCCTTTAATGGTGGAAAGTGGGATTGTTCCTATCCCCAAAGCAACTCTCGAAGTTATAAACATCCCACCAGCACAGAATGACGGACTTGTTCCTGTCACAACTAAGAAGGGAGAGATCATGTTGATTCACCCGGATTTAATGACGGAGTTTGAAACGTCTTCCTCTTCTCCTCGGAAGATTTCCTCATCTAAAAAGAAGTTCGGGAAGACTAAGTCATGCAATGTGACTTCTAGTTTCACACTCGATTTTTATCTAACCTCTACTTTCATCTCAGCAGGAAATTCACTCTCTACGAAGATAAAATCTGTACCTCAAATTGAAGATAGGTACAAACCTGCTTTTCATTTATACAGTTCACAATCTCGTGAATTGATGGTGAAGATGGGTTATGATCTAGCCACTGCTCCGGGTTTGAACTCAGGCAAGGGACTCCGAGCACCTTTGGCCATCACCATGAGACATAATCAATCTCGTGTTGGCCTTGGTTTCTGGAATGAAGCTTTCATCAAACATAAAAGAACCAAGAGCAAAATAAAGAATTGCAGCATGGTTTCCATAGACCTTGAACCAGAATCTGAAGTTGAAGTTCATACTGGAACTCGGTCAGGAAAAGTATATTTGAAAGATTATGCTGAAGTTCCTGAAGAAATTTCTGACGTTCCTCCGGCTACAGCCCCAACTCCAGTCTCTATTGAAGAGCCTTTAAATGTTCCTGTTGAGACAGTTCCTTCTAAACCAACAGCAGCTGACAAAGGCAAACAACAAGTCCGCTTCGACAAACCATTGAAGAAGTCATATCCTACAGGACTTGAAAAGCCTTATAATTTTGATATATTGGCTCAACTAGCCAATACACCAGCTAAATTGTCAATCTTCGAGCTCTTACGTCTCTCTAAAGAGACTCGAGAAACTTTAAGTGAAGCACTGCTACAAGCAGAAACCTGCTTAACTCTTCTCAAGAAGTTGGAAACAGAACCTGTTTCTCATTGCCATAATGTATTGGAATTTATTCCAAACATTACCTTTACGCAGGACGATATGCTGCTAGAGGATAATCGACATGACCGTCCTTTATATCATACAGGATATATTGATTCTATGAAGGTTGATCGTTTATTGATTGATCCAGGATCCGCTCTCAGTATTATGCCAAAGGCTATGTTAGATGCATTGAAGATACCTGTACATAGCCTCTCCAGCACTATCACTACCATCTTGGGATTCAATCAAGGAAAAAGTGAGCCTTTAGGCAAGATTCGCCTTAAATTTCAAATAGGCGATCTTCGTACTAAGGTTACTTTTTACATCATCGACAATCATGGTTGCTCATACAATGCTCTATTAGGAAGACCATTCTTGCATGAACATAATGTCGTTCCTTCAACCCTTCATTAGTGCTTCAAATATGTTGATGATAATGGAGAGGTTCAAAAAGAAGTGGCAGATCTTTACCCATTCAAAGGAGTCGAAGCTTACTTCAATGACGCTCGCATGTACAAAGATGAATACTCGAAAGTCTTGCAAGCTATGGATAATGAAGATGAGACATCCAAAGTTGACACTTTTGTTATTCCTGTAAAAGGGCGTATCACTTCTCCGTAGTCTGTTAGATCATCCGAAGAAGGCTCACTGATAATTCCGGTCAGTGGACGTACTACTTCATCATCTGCCCAGGGCTCACTGATAATTCCTGTCAGTGGACGCACTACTGCACCATCTTCCCAAGCTTCACAAAGTTCGCTGATCATTCCTGTCAGTGGACTCATCACTCCCCCTCCATCTTCTCAGGCTAGATCAGATACTCTAGTCATTCCAGTCAGTGGACGCATTACTTATCCACGGTCTTCTTCAAGGGAGCTCACCTCTTCTGAGCCTTTTGTTATCGATCTTAATCAAAACAAAAAATTCTAACTGTTCTTCTTCTTCCCCCTTTGTCGTTAATCTGACTAAGTCTGATAAGGCTCAGCCTTCTGTTGTAAATACAGTATCTAGTATTAATGAAGCATCTCCTTTGCAGTATATTGATGTTTGTGGTTATGTACAAAGTTATTTACAATTGCTAAATAGCTTAGAGCCACTAACTATAGGGGTTGTTCAAGCTCTTCATACAGATGTATCATTAGACTCTATACAGAAATCATACTTTGTGGTCCCCAGTCGAAAGAAGGGAGAAAATCCAATATTTTTCTATAAAGGACCTCAGAATCCTCCTAACTTGGAAGAAGATGACATAAACGATGATACTGGAAGGTTACAACTGCGTCGCTACTGTCAACAATCCAAAAATATCATCAAGAATATGGGTTATGACTTTAGAACCAGTCTCAATAATGGAAAAGGAAGAAGAATGCATGTTCGAATTCCTCCATTAAAATACGGAAGGACAAAATGTGGTTTAGGTTACATTGCTCCTACTTCCTTTATCAACATAGTCCATGAAGATTCAAAGTCCGATGAAGACGATCGATCCGAGTCTTCTGATTCTCTCTCTTGGGATTCTGACACGAGTGTTGGCGATCTTCATCGCTCTATTCTATCCATCAATATGGTCTTTGTTGATGGCCCACAAGAAAATGATAAAGATGAGGATGATTTTGAAATATCACCTGAATCAGAACAATGGGCTCAAAGATTAGATAATCAATGGGAATTCAGGTTCGAACAGAGGGAACCTCCTACTGAAGATAAACTGATCCAAATTGATGTTGGTGAAGAAGGTTCCCCTAAACCAATATTCATCAGTGAAAGTCTTTCAGAAACAGATAAGCAAGACATGATCAAGCTTATTCGTAATTATATCGATGTCTTTGCCTGGAGCTACGAGGATATGCCAGGACTAGATCCGAAGATCGCAATACACAAACTCAATATCATGCCAAATGCTAAACCGGTCAAACAACAACAGCGACGATTTCGTCCAGACATTATGGATGCAATTGAAGCTGAAGTCAACAAGCTTATCGCTTCTGGATTTATTCGAGAGGAACAACATCCTGACTGGGTGGCTAACATTGTTCCTGTCCTTAAAAGGACTGGCAAGATCCGAGTCTGTATAGACTTTCGTGATCTCAATGCTGCTTGTCCTAAAGACGAGTTTCCTCTTCCAATTACTGATGTCATGATCGACAATACATGTGGTTTCGAACGAATGTCATTTATGGATAGGTATTCGGGATACAACCAGATCAAAATGTTTTCGGATGATGAAAAACACACTTCCTTCAGAACGCCGATCGGTACATACTGTTATACAGTGATGCCGCTTGGTCTCAAGAATGCAGGAGCAACATATCAGCGAGCAATGAGCACTATATTTTACGAACATCTCCGAAAAATAGTCAAATGCTATGTTGATGATATTGCAGTCAAAAGTCGACGAAAGGAGGATCATATCCAAGATTTGAAGACTATCTTTGATTTAATGCGTCAGCATCAACTTAAAATGAACCCTACTAAGTCCTTCCTGGGCGTCTCTAGTGGTAAATTTCTCGGCTTCGTCATTACCGCTAAAGGTATACACGTGGATCCCGAGAAGATCAAAGCCATCCAAGAGATGCGTCCTCCACGCACCTTAAAAGAGCTACGAGGATTTCAAGGAAGTATTGCTTATATCAGGAGATTCATTTCCAACTTATCAGGACGCTGCAGACCATTCCACAAACTTCTGAAGAAAGGTGTATCTTTCATCTGGAACGAAGAATGTCAAAAAGCATTTGATGACATCAAACAGTACCTCATGAACCCTCCAGTTTTGGTACCTCCCGTCTCGGGAATACCATTTCTTCTATATGTTCGAGCTATGGATCATTCTCTTGGTGCATTACTCGCCCAGAAAAATAAAGATGGTCATGAACAGGCCATTTATTATCTCAGTCGCACAATGACAGGCGCTGAACCGTGTTATTCTCCAATCGAAAAAGAATGCCTAGCATTAATGTTTGCTGTTCAGAAAATGCGACATTATATTATCGGTCAAACGATTCATGTCATTTCCAGAGTGAATCCCATCAGGATTATGATGAAGAAACCTGGTATTCTCAACTCCAGACTAGCTAATTGGGGAATCTTGTTAGCCCAATATGACATGCATTATATTCTTCAGAAGTCGGTTAAAGGACAGGCTCTTGCTGATTTTCTAGCAGCTCATGCAGTTCCAGAAGATTCTAAATTATATGATGAGATTCCCGATAAAGTTTTGGATTCAAATCTGGTTTCTGAAGAAGTTCCTACCTGGCGTCTATTCTTTGATGGAGCATCTAGAATAGGTCCTAACGGCGATATTGTCGCCGGAGTTGGAATTGTTCTTGTATCCCCAGAGGGATTAACTATTCAGAGGGCTTATTCTCTGGATCAATCATGTTCAAATAATGTTGCAGAATACAATGCGTTGCTCATTGGTCTTCAACTCGCTAAACATCTGGATGTTCAATATTTAGAAGTTTATGGAGACTCTAAGCTTATCATCAATCAGATCAGAGGAACGTATGAAGTTCGTCATCAAGATTTGATACCTTATCATCGAATAGCACTCTCTATGGCCTCCTCCTTTGAAGGTTTCTTTATTGAACATGTTCGACGAGCCTATAATGCAGAAGCTGATGCTTTGGCTAATCTTGCTGCTGTATTAGCCATACCAATCAGACGTCAGCAAGTGATAGTGGTTTATAACCGAGAACTATTCTGCGTTGAAAATAATCTGGCTTTGGCTTTTTTCCATAATCCAGACAAAGATTCTCTCAACTTTGATGCTGAATTAAAATTTGACAAAGTGTCCTTGTCTTCTTCCGATTCTACTATGGAATATGTCTTTTCTAACAAAATAGACACCGTAACTGAAGACTGGAGACGTCCGTTTCTGGACTTTGTGTTGTATGACATACTTCCTGATAACCCGAGTGAAGCAGCATCTATCCGGCGCCGGTCTCTCAGATTCTATTATAATTATACTACGAAGACACTATATCGTCGAGCCTATGATGGTCTTCTCCTTCGATGCATCGCTGGTGAAGAAGCACAACAGATAATCCGTGAAGCACATAATGGCGTCTGCGGAGCTCACCAGCCAGGTCCAAAACTTCAAGATCGTATCCGACGTATGGGTTATTATTGGCCCATGATGGTAGCTGATACTATTCAATATGCTCGGAAATGTAAAGCCTGTCAAATTCATGCAGACTTTATCCATCAACCATCGGAGTTCTTACACCCAACAGCGGCATCATGGCCCTTTGAAGCTTGGGGCATGGACGTCATCGGTCCTATCAATCCACCATCATCAAAAGGACATCGGTTTATTCTAGCAATAACTGATTACTTTTCTAAATGGGCTGAAGCAATCCCGTTATCTGAAGTCAAGACTTCTAATGTTATCAACTTTGTCAAACATCATGTCATCTATCGATTTGGTGTTCCTCGGCGTATTATCCATGATAATGGACCACAGTTCGTCAGCCAGAAATTTACTCGATTCTGTGATGATCATCGGATTAATAATCTGGCTTCTACAGCATATAATCCAGCAGCCAATGGACTAGCAGAAGCTTTCAACAAAACAATCATCAAACTCTTGAAAAAGTTCGTTTCTTCCAATAAATGTAACTGGAGTGAGAAGCTTGGTGAATGTTTATGGGCTTATCGCACCACAGTTCGCAATGCGACCGGATGTACACCTTTCTCTTTGGTATATGGGTGTGAAGCTGTTCTTCCCCTCGAGATACAAATTCCTTCTTTGAGAGTTGCAATCTCCAATGAATTTACGACAGAGAATAATGATCGACTTCGACTTCAAGAGTTGGAAGCTCTAGATGAAAAACAATTGTATGCGCAACAAAATATCGAGCTATATCAAGCCCGAATCTCAAAAGCTTTTAATCGGAAAGTCAAAGTCAGAACATATCAAAAGGGAGAATTGGTCCTTACTGTCAGACGTCCGATGACCATGACACATATGAGCAAAGGCAAATTTGACGCAAAATGGGAAGGCCCATTCGTAGTAAACAAAGTCTTCTCTAATGGAGCATATCAGCTTGCCTCTATGGACGGGAAAGTCACAATGATGCCTATCAATGGCAAATTCTTAAAGAAATATTATGTATAAATAATATTTTCATTACTCCCCAGCAAGTGTAAAATCAAAAATTTATTCTTCTCTACAAAAGCTATTTCGATGTCGTTATCCCCAGCGGAAACTGATATTCTACCATGTATCATTTTCCCAGAGAATTTGATATTTTGTTTTATTAGATTCCCAGTGGATTTAATAAAGATCTTGTATAGAAAATCATGTCCATATCACCTCTGAATTTTCTATCCCAGTATGTACCATATTCTATGAAAATGATATCTCGTCCTTTTGATTTCTGAGTCTAAAAGATCAGTGAATAAAGGCAAAATAATATAAAGCAGGAAGGATACATCATAAACAAAGTTTCCTTAAACAGAGTTTATTTGAGACAAATTCTTCAAGAAATACATCATCATGGAAGATCACTGGTATCCCTTTCGTACTTGGGACGAGGACCACATACATAATTAGCAAAAAAATTGAATACATCCTTTCCTGACCGCACCAAGAACTGACAGGCAGCCAGCCTCATTGCTTCTTCTTCTGCGGTTTCTCCTTGTTCGACCAGGAAATCCAAGATATCTTTCGGCAGCTTGGGAGCAGACGAGCTTTCGCCCGTCTCCTTTTTTTGTGGAGTCGAGTGCTCTTTAGCATTTTCATCGACTTTGGAGACGACTTCGGTTTTCTTCGTGTTCTCTTCGGAAGACATTTTGAATAAAGGAGAATAATGTGTGATCCTTCTATTCAAAGAGATGCTCTATTTATAGGCATATATTTGCCAGAATTAAAGGAACGTGTCTTTTCCCGATATTCATTCATTAATACTTGACGGTTCATCCGTACATTTATTATATTCATCCGATGGTTCGTCTGTTCATAATCTTCTATCGATTGGAATTCGTTATCTTTCACATTTTCATAACCTTTGACCTCTGTATAAATACAAATCTGACTTTATTTTTTGAGTCTTTACATCCTATCACGTCCATATTACCTCTGATGGTATTGTACACTCTAAAAACAGAAATCAAGATTTCTATTTATCATGTTCTTTTTACATCCAGAGAGATACAAAATCACTTCAGATAAAGAAGATTTATCATTTCCATTATCATATTTTCATAAAAAGTCTATTACATTTCTTAGACTTTCCTACAAATCATAATGGAAATCTATTACAAATCTTGGATTTTCATTCTATGTACAACTGAGATCTATTTCTTCTTGGGTCTTCTCTGGCAATCTCGTTGTTTGTGGCAATTCCTGGGTGTCCAGCAGGAATCAAACTCTGGTCTTATCTCTCAGACGAGAGGAGAACCACAGAGTATGGCAACACGATGGTGTGTTGCTGCCAATACAGCGCGTGGAGGAACGGCGGCACTTCAAGCAGATAGGAATGTATCCAAACCTTGGGATACAATTCCTAGTTCTGCCGTGAAAGGAACTCTACTACCCGATTTCTCGGGGTAGAGTTGACTCCACCATCCAACTCTCGTGTATAAAGGCTCTTCCTACCATCTGAGGAAGACCCTTCTATCTCACGAAGAGTTCTGAGTTGTCTGATATACGCGTCAAAAGCGTATGAGCTCCCTGATGTAGATGTCAGAAGAACATTGTCCACAGCATCCATATCACCAATGCCAGTTCTGAAGAAGGTTTTCAGCCAAAATTCTGCAAGAAACAGTAAAGAAAAATCAGTTAACAGAAACTGGCCAAGCAAAGACAGATGCATTCTGTTCATTTCGGGAAGATGAATTTGTCCTTAGCAAACAAAAAAAAATTTCAATGCGTGTATATTGAACTTACCGCTGAGTTTACTGCTAAGGATTGACAGATCCATGTCTGGTAGCGTGCACAGAGATTTGACATCAGACAACATGGCTTTCCTATTTCCTTCTCATAGAAAATTCATTCTCAGAAGAGAGGAAGAAGAATGGGAAGATGAGTTTGCGTGGAGTTCATCCATCTATTTAAAAGGGTCAAGTGCAGGTTTACTTCTTGGAAAGGATCCGCATGAATAGCGCTCGTAAACGTGGAATGAATGACACGTGTACTTTGGAAACCAGCACAGCCTTGGAAATATTCAAAGAGTGCTTTCCACAACATTGGAAGATAGCGTAACTTACGGGCTATTTATTGGTGCACGCTATTCATTGGCGTACGTTATTTAGCGTAAATCACAATGTTAAAGGACAGCGTAATTTATAGCGTAACATACGCTGATATACGCTATTCAGTAGAATTCACAAAACATTGGAAAATAGTGTAATATACGCTATTTCATTGACATACGCTATCTAGCGTAACTTACAACTTGGAAGATGACGTATTCTACAGTTATTCATCGATACACGTTGGTTTTCAACACAGATTTGGACTAAACAGAAGATTCTTGAATATCCATTTTTCATTAAGGCACTGATGGCCTTACAAAAAAGAAGGAGAGGAAAAGGAAAGGAGTGCAATAAAGTCACGCTCTATTTTCCAGAGCGACTAAGCTTGACGCCTAACTCTTCTACGCTTTGGACCCCCATGCGGTGTAACAGAGCAACGAACATTTTACGCTTCTCTGCGAGGCTCTGCCCATCAGAAAAAGAGGAGCCGTCCAGACCAAAGTAGCCCAAGAAATTCTTGGCTAAATGCATAGGGTCGTCCTTGAGCTCGATGACGACAGGTTCGGGTTCTTGGCCCCCAAAAGTGGGGTCACCATGGGAACAGAATCCCAACTTACGTGCTTCTTCTTCAGCAGCTTCCTTTGGAGTCATGGTTTCAAAAGATGAAAGTCAAAAATTGAATTCTCTCGGTTTATATAATAGAGCTTGCTGGCTGTTCATATTCTTCCATCAGATTCAATCAATCTCGAAAAATGAAGAGTCATCATGACATTTAATGAACTAATGCCAGCGTGTCAGGACTCATTCCCACTTTCTGTTCAAAGTAATTTCGAACTTTTGAAACTCATAAAGTTCGAAAACTTTGAAGGAGGTCTTGTAGGATATGGAAAATTATGACACGCTGTCATTTTCATCCATACGCTTAAAGACAGATGTCAGTTGAAGCCATACGCACATTCAAAAGCCATACGCTCAGTAAATATTTTATTATTTACTGAAGTGACAGCACAGCATATGTTTAAATGAGGAATGAATCTGACACTTCATCTTTCGTGCAAAGACAGCTGTCACGAGAAAAGTAACCGTCGTATAGGTTGTTCGAAGAGTCGGTTTTGTCTTTTACGAGGACAACTCAGCAGCCTTCATAAATACAAAAGCCAACATTACTGTCAGTTTTGACAGTCTGTCAGCCGTCAAATTCGCAGTCACGATGCTCGAGAAGATTTTGTCAGTTATGGGAAGATATGGTGTACCAAATAAGATTGATGATAGCCACGTGGCCACTTCTCCAGTGAGCGTATCAACCTCACATGACTCCTTCTTCACCCAGCCAAGTGAGCGTATCGACCTCACATGACTCCTTCTTTACCCAGTCAAGTGAGCGTATGGACCTCACATGATTCCTTGCTAACCAAGCGAGTGTATGACCTCACATGACTCCTTGCCCATAAAGTGAGCTTATGGATTTCCTATGGCACTACGCTGTCCAAGTCAGCGTATAAATTCTCCTTCAACGAGGCAGCGTATTACAGCAACCATATCCAGGATTACAGTCAACACACGTTCTCACGTGTCCTGTACCAGTTATCCACTTCTCTAGAAGTTATGCAACGTGGCATCCAGGCCATCAATCTCTCCTAAACATGCTCCACTACTTTCAACCGCACGCTAATGTGTCTCCATCAGAATTCGCCACGCGTTCCTGCAGTTATGCACACGTCAAGTAACTACCTGAGCGTATGCTTAAGGACAGTTATCCTGAACTCTATAAAAAAGAGTTTCTTCATCTTCATCAGACACGACAGGTCATTTTCAGAAAGAACAGAGAGATTGCCCAGTTGCTGTCCAAGTTCTTCAAAGTTCGAGTTTTCTTCATCGCATCGTCCAAGGGATAAAGTAATCGTCTTCTAGATTAGATTCCTACAGTTGTAATTTTCTCAGATACAAAATAAATAAAGTGAATTTATTTATGGAAAACAGACACATAGTGGCGTGTCTTTTGGATGGCAAATACTAGTGGAAGGCATTCTTTCTCCACCGGTGTGTATCTGTGTTCGGCACCCACCATTGTGCGGCTGAGGTAGTAAATTACCTGTTCATGGTTGTCTTCGTTCTTCTGAGCTAAGAGGGTGCCAAGGGAATGATCCATGGCACGAACATATAGTAAGAAGGGCTTCCCCATTATTGGAGCAACCAATACTGGAGGGCTTGTAAGATATGCCTTGATGTCGTCGAATGCACGTTGATATTGTTCAATCCAGACGAAAGATACGCCTTTCTTCATGAGCTGAGTAAATGGTTGACACCTTCCAGAGAGGTTCGAAATGAATCGTATGATATAGGCTAGCCTTCCTTATAGTCCGCGTAGCTCTTTGAGGTTTCTTGGAGGATGCATGTCGAGAACAGGCTTCACTTTCTCCGGGTCCAGATGCCCTTTGAAGTGATGACGAAACCAAGAAACTTGTCGCTGGAGACTCCCAGGAAAGACTTCCTTGGATTCATCTTGAGTTTGTGTGCACGCATTAGTTCGAACACCGTTCTCAAGTCTTGGAGGAGGTTGCCCTTGAGACGACTTTTGACTGCAATATCGTATACGTAGCACTCCACAGTTTTGTGCAAATGATTGCAAAAAATTGTGTTCATGGCTCGCTGGTATGTCGCCCCTGTATTCTTTAATCCGAAGGGTATCACCGTATAGCAGTATACCCCCAACGGTGTTCAAAAAGATGTGTGCTTCTCGTCGTCGGGGAACATCTTGATCTGGTTGTAGCCTGAGAACCCATCCGTAAAGGACATCCATTCGAAGCCGCAAGTGTTGTCGATCATTATGTTGGTGATCGGTAGAGGGAACTCATCTTTCAGACATGCAGAGTTCAAATCACGGTAGTCGATACAGACTTGGACTTTACCGTTCTTTTTTATGCCTGGAACGATATTAGCAACCCAGTCTGGATGTTGTTCCTCACGAATGAATCCACTAGCGATGAGCTTCTTGACTTCATTCTCGAGGGCTTCCATGACGTCTGGTCGAAATCGCCGTTGTTGCTGTTTTACTGGCTTAGCTTTAGACGAAATGTTCAGGCGGTGCATGGCGACTTTAGGGTCAAAGCCTGGCATGTCTTCATAGTTCCATACGAAGACATCGATGTATTCTCTTATAAGCTGTATAAGAGAGTAGCGTTCATCACTAGATAGGCTTTTGCTGATGAAGATTGGTTTGAAGGATGCTTCATCTCCTAGATTGACTTGGATGACTTCGTCTTTAGTAGGTGGTTCCTGTTGTTCGAAGCGCAGCTCCCACCTGGTGTCCATCTTTTGAGCCCATTGTTCGAGTTTGATTGATTGGATATCGTCTGTAATTTGGTCGACATAAACCATGTTGACGGACAGAGTTGCTTTGAACATGTCGTCGATGCTGGAGTCTGAGTCCCAAAGGAAGGAGTCAGAAGAATGAGAACAATGATCTGCTTCATTATCTGATCTTTCGGGAGTTGTTGGAGGAGAAACATAGACCAAACCAATATCGCTTCATTGATAGTAATACTCGGGTTTGCCGGGAGGAGCAAAGTGTCGTATTGGCAACCGTCATCCTCGGCCGTAATTTAGCCCTTCGTCGCTTTTGATGTCATATCCCATATTCTGGATGATATTCTTGGCCTGCCAACTATACCGGAAAAGTTGCATTTTTCCAGAGTCATAGTCAGCTTCTGTGTTGTGCTTGGGAGAAGTAGAGTCTGGAACGAACTTTCTCTCGCCAATTATACGGCCGAAGATTATTAGTTCTTCATCTTTCTTTCTGGCTAGAATGATGAAGTAGTGGATATCTTCTGGGTAAACTTTTTCTTGCAGGTGAGGCATCGTGATCGGCATGCAGAGGTGTGGTCCTATGTTGTTCTCTAGGGCGTATATCGTATCTATGTAATGGTTTACAGATCGATAGACATCGGAGTAATTCAAAGATAAACCTTTACTAAGAAAATACGCAAGTTCTTCTTCAGGGATAACATCATCCGCTGAAGGTGCATTATTCTGGGTATTGATATACTCATTGAGAGGATCATCATCTAGAAGAGGAGCCACAGTCTTGGCCGAGTTCACTACATATGGTAATTCTTCATGATTGGGAGGACAGGCATCAGTAGGTTCCTCCTGTGTGTTTTGCTGAGAGTGATGGTCAATGGTTTAACCTTTTCGGGTTTCTTCTTCTTCACCCAAATTGTGAGAGGCTTCGGGGTACTTTTTGGAGTAGTACATCCTTTGACTCAGACAATCAGGGGACCATTGTTGGGGGATGGAGGTGCTTCAGCTTCATTGTCAGCTTCATTGCCATCATCCTTGGGGGGTTGAGATTGGTAAAGTACCGAATCTCCATAGTAAGCTTCGATGCCCTTGAAAAGATCAACATCAGCAAACTCTGTCTTTATGACACTGTCGCTGTTGACGTACTTGAAGCACTGGTGAAGTGTAGAAGGGACGATCATGTTCTCATGTATCCATGGACGTCCCAATAAGACATTGTAGGATACATTGGCATCAATCACATAGCAGGAAACCTCCTTTCGGAGATCACCGATCTGGCATTTGAGACGGATCTTGCCCAGCGGATGGCTTCGACTAGCATTGAAAGTCATGATAGTTGTGTTGGTTGCAGATAGCTTGTGCAGAGGGATTCCCAAAATTTGAAGCAGACTTCTAGGAATGATGCTGAGGGAGGATCTTGGATCGATGTGCATGCGGTCCACCTTGATCGCCCCGATATACCCTGTATAGTACAGGTGTCTATCATGACGATTATTTTTTAGTAGCATGTCCTCCTGTGAGAAGGTGATGTTGGGCACCACTTCGATAGTACTGTGGCAGTGGGGGCAGGAAACATGATCTTCAGCGGAAGCTTTGACCTCAGTGAGGTAAGAGTCGGCATGTAGCAATGCCTCACTTAAGGCCTTCCGCGTTTCTTTGGAGATTCACAATAGATCGAACAGAGACAACCTGGCGGGCGTATTGGCTAGCTGAGCCAGTATGTCAAAGTTGTAGGGTCGATCCATGCCTTCGGGAGCTGGCGCCTTTAGAGATTTGTCAAACCGCGTCTCCTTCTGCTTGGATGTGGTTTGAGGCTTGGGCGGGCCGGCTTTTGAGCTTGTAGGTGCAGCAGGAGCTTGAGAAGGTAGTGCTTTTTCTTGTGCGGGATAGTACATCCAAAGATAAGTCTTCCCCGATCGCGTCTCGCCAGATAGAACCTCGTAGATAGGGGAGGATACCATGTGGCATGGCTTGAATTTCTTGCCCCTTCTTGCTTTGGGAGGTGCTACCCCCTACGTCACTTCTTGGACAAGGTCCGGGTAGACCCACATGATCTCACCACGTCCAGTTGTGAGTGGGACCAAGGTCGAGTTGCGAGTTGGTAGGAGGTTGATGACTTCCATCATTGCCTTGGGGATCGGGACCACACCGTCTGGGACTTCTGCAGAAGGAAAGTCGCCAAACTGAAGAGAGATCATGTTAGCAGATACGACCTTGTCTTTAGCTTCGAGGTCGATCACTTGGCTATCGATAAGCTGTTGTATCTGTAGGAACCCTAGAGGGGGGGAGAATAGGGTCAAGCTAACTAATCAAGCACTTAGCACAAGCAAATTGGCAATTTAAAAATATAAGTGCAAGAGAAGAAGCAAACACAATACCGACACCCGATGTATCCTGGTGTCCTCCTAAGAGGCAGCCCAGTCCCGGAACTCTCTCCGGCGTTAATCCACTATTTGAGCAAATAGTTACACACGAGTTTGGATCCGAAGAACTCGCCAACTTCTTACACAAGAGCTTTAATCCGAAGGGCTCTCCGACTTCAACCGAGAGTTTGGATACGAAGACTCCCCAACTTCAACCGAGAGTTTGGATACGAAGACTCTCCAACTTCAACCTTTCACAATAGGTTTTGATCTCCTTATACAATAGGATGAAGATCTCACTTTTCAACTCAATAACTCTAACACAATTTGTGAATGGCAAATGAAAGCTTTGTAGAGTTGTTTGTGGATAGGCTTTGGTGGTTTAGAAATTTTTAGGCTCAAAGCATCAATCTTGAATGAAGGGGTTCAAGGCTATTTATAACCAAAGCATTGAAAAGAGCTCAAGGCAACTTTTCAGTCCACGAACCGGCATACCGTCGGTGTCTGGGATTGCAACGGCTAGAAATATAGCCGTTGGGATCATTAATGGCTGGAAATCCGACCGTTGGAATTTCAACGTTTCGGAAGCGGTATACCGTCGGTATGGACCGGTATGCCGGTTTTGTCAACAGAAACTTTCTGTGAACAAAAACCGGTATACCGTCGGTATGCCGTTTTCCACCAAAAATGATCCTGGGCTTATTTCTGCCCTAGCTTTCGATTTTGCCATCCATTTCTTGTGTTTACAATAATTCCTAAGACTCATTACAGACTCCAGATAAACTTTAGACATGTGCAGGCTTCTTCAGAGTCTTGAAATGATGATGGCATGGCTTGGCTTCTTTCTTTGATAGGTGCTGGCTTTTTCCCTTGGCGGCAGCTGTCCAAAGATATCCAGTTTGTAAAAACTGAATATCTTTCGGGGGCTTCGCCCTCGAACACCCGACGAGGGGCGCTGCCCCCTCGACCCCCGTCCGCTGACCGGGCTGCGGAACCCCCGGTGTGTGGCTCCAGAGATGTCGTCGGGTGGTTCAGAAAAAATCTTGCGGGATCCATCGTCTTTGGCCCACCATGATGTCTTCATTGCATATGTCCACATTGATCTTACTTATTGCTTTTCTGTATGTACATGTTAGACAAACAAAGCAATATACATAGTAGCAACTATAATATGTTTAATACACATTAGGACAATGCTTAGTTTAAGTATAAGTGCTAAGGTGATAGCATAAATATTAGTGATATCATAATGATTAAACGTAATTGAATGACCACAATCAAAAACATAGTTTTGATTTTGGCAACCCGATTAAATTTAAGATAGATAAGCTTCTATCACTAATATGTAAACCAATAGACACATATCACCAAAGGTATAAGTATAAGTAGAAATGCTTTTAGCGATAGTATAAAGATTAGTGATAATGAAATGCTAAACTTAACATATTAACCATATTCAAAAATATGATACAATCATTGGGCTAACAATCTCCCCCTTTTTGATTATGGCAAATCGGTTAAGTTTAGTATGGACAGAATTGATGCATGTATCACTAATATACAAAAGACAAGCAATATCACTAAAAGCATACTACTTAGATTACTTATAGACACCTACTTAAACTTACTTCTCCCCCTTTGACATAATCAAAAATAGGCTCCCCCGTACTAAGAAAAAAAAATCAATCTTAAGTATATAAATCAGAGCATGAGGAAGGCATAGACAATCATGATCAAGATATACTAATTGAGGAACAATAGGAGAAGTGTGTAAAGACAAGTGTATAAAACTACATAGCAAATGTAGAGTACTAAATAGAAAATGCTTGTCAAAACACAATATGGTTGGTAAAACTAAAAGTATTTGAAAAACAAGAAAAAAGTAGTTTACCAACTTGAAATCCAAGGAATAAATCCAAAACACAATAGGATATGAAATATTGCTCTAGTTTTGGAAGGAAACTATGAAATAAAGGATTTCAAACAAAAGCCATGAGGAATAGATAATTGCAACTAATATATACCAATTGAGATATGACATTAAATAAACTTGAAACATTGATCCACAAATAAATAGTGGAACAAAATAAGAGAATGATCAATGTAAAATATTGCAATTGATATAAAGTAATCTCATTATATGCAAAATCTATATGCTTATCCAAGTTCATGCATTTGAACTCAAATACCTTATCATGCTATATGAATACCCTTTAGATAAACATGAAGGTAAAAGAGAAAAATACTTGAGAAAGAGAAATTCAGTCGACTTGAATGCTCCCCCTCAAAGTACTACCAAAGTTGATAAAAATCATGAATTTTGGATAAGTCCTCAACAAGGAAAGCCAAATCAATTAAGCATGAAAGAAAAAACCAAAATAACGAAAGCATAATATTCATCAAGATAAGATCTGAAAGTTAATATTAGCAAGATGACATATTTAACCCATATGAAAGAGAGAGATAAGATAATAAGGACAATCACATATACTCTCATAAATCCTTCAAAAAAAATAAAAATATCATGACCTCAATCAATAAGATATAAAAATGAAGAAAATATGGGTCCATGATAAACTATGTATACGACATATTAGAGGGTATAGATGAAATTAAAACAATTTATTTGCTCCCTCTCAAAATATGCGTAACTAGTTTCAAAGCACTTATAGCATCAAAATCTAGGGGTAAATCAACTATTGATTTCTCCCCCTTGCTCAATGCATTTAAGGCTATAACATCGTCATAAGACGAAAAATATCATCTTTAGTCAAAAGAGATATCCAATTAATAGCCACTAAAGATGAGAAAACAAAAGAATATTCCAATATAGCACATGTAATCAAAAGATGTCATATACTAACCTATGTAGAAGTAACTCATATTTAAATAAGATATATTAATGTATGTTACCTTTTGAGAAAGATGTCATCATGAAAAAGAATAAGGACAGTTAAGAACAATCATGATGATAGACAGAATATAGCTCAAAAATAAAAAATAAAATAAAAATGAAACTCAAACATCATGTCCATGATTATCTAATTAAAAAATAATCAACCAATTTATTGCTTTGCATGGACTAGGTATGTTTTATCACATATGTACCCATCAACCGGGTAATATCCAAACTTTGCTACTTCTAAATGAAAGACCAATAGAGTTCAAATAGCAAAGGTCATATGTGATAAACCATGAGTAGTCAAAATAGAGTAATAAATTGACTTGACATTTACAAAATTAGATAGTTTAGGACTACTCAATCATTAGGATCATTCATAAAGAAAACAAATGAATAAATATGATCTAATGAATCTCATCAAGAGAAAATCACAAATCCAAAAAAAATCTCACAAATTAACATGGAAAAGAGTCAATCTCATTTAAATAATTACAAGTTCAATAAAGAAGAGATGTAAATGATAATACGATAAAATCATGACTCAAAAGTGAGAGAAATTTAAGAGAGACTTGCTAATGACTAGTTATGGAAGAGAGTTAAAACAAGGAATCACAAACCTCTAAGAGAAAACAAGATTTAATAAAGAATTTGTAAAACTAGTTTTAGAGATTAAGCATATCACAAATCTTGTTTCTGTAAACTAGCATATCATATATAGATTGAAGTATAGGAATATAGCTAGATGTGTGAAAGTGAACCAAAATTATATAGCTTAATAATATATCACAAATAAGCAAACTATATAATCTAAATAAGATTAATGAGGGAAGCCGTTAACAAGATAAATGTGCTCATTAATTCTTAAGTCACTAACATTAAAAAATACTTGCTTAAGCATAGAGTTCACAATTAAGGGAATACATTTTGAATGATCAAAATGATTTATAGACTCTTTACTAAGCAAGGATAAGAGCATAAGATGATAAATAAATTAGACTCTTATCAAGTATAGGCCAAAAGAGATACTCATGAAAACATAATAAAATAAATCTCTTTGCCAAGTATTGAGATTAACCCAAGATAATAAATGATAGATCGATCTAGAGAATGCAAAATACTATAGCCATTATAAAATAAGGGTATTCTCTAGAAATAATAAAAAAAACTCAACATAAAAACTCAAACCATAGTAGCTAAATTCATGAGAAATATGATATAATAATTACAAGTATTCTCATGTGCTACAAAAATATCATTGGGGAACAATACTTCCAAAAGGAAGCATAAACCCAAGGAATGAGCAAAGAAAGATCATTAAGATCAAGAAAGCTAAATGTTCTAAAGATAGTAAGAATCATTTTCAAAAGCTTTTCATAGTGCACCATAGTAAATATATAGATGATATAGATTTGAAAATGTGCACTAAAAATGGAGGTTAATATAAAAACAAGACAAAGCACAAAACCTTGTGATTCTTAAAGAACTTCCATAAATAGTCAAGTGCAATACATAAACAAATATTTTCTCTCACCATCCCAACTTAAAGATATAAAACAAATGAATATCAAAAGCTAGGAATCATTTATATATATGAAACTATATAAATATCACGAATAGGCATACATGAAAAGATCAAAAATCAATTAAGAACATGTATCCATAAGGTCAACCAAAAAGCTAAAAAGACATCATTAAAAGAAAGCTTTAAGGAAGAAGCATATTGATTCAAAAAGAGATACACAAATTTGATCAAAAGAATCAACAGCTAGAGTATGAGTTAAGCACAAGTCTAGAAGTAACAAGTATGAATAAATACTCTTCAAGTTAATATAAAACTTTAGCTTAACTCATATGCCTACATAAAGGTATTTATACAAAAATAGATATCAATATAAGAGATACATAAACTATATGTAAATGAAAATTTTATTGAATATAGTCATGTATTCTTAATGAATATTTGAGAAACCATCATAAATTCAAAAGCATGTATAAATAAACTTTATTAGGCAAAGACATAATTGATTCTCAAGAAGATAATCAAGATAAAGTGTGAGAATCAATGATGAATATATTATGCAAGCATAAGATTAAAAAGAAGTATAAGTATATACTTGTCACGTAATAAGAAGCTTGTGCTAAACACATATATTCGCAAATACTGATTTAAAGAAAATATTACATATTAAGGAGAAATCGGTAAGAAGTAACTATTCTCAAAACTTTAAAGACGGAGAGTTAAAATCATATTAACTCAAATCAAAATCAAGCTCCTACGGACTAGAGTGATATATATGCTTTATAAATAAGGATTAAGAATAACGAGCATGCATAATAAAAGTGTCACACTAATAGAGAATGAGTGATAAACTACATAGTGTGAACTAAACATTTAGGCCAAGTAACTAGTCATGCTAGATAAAAGAAATAATAAGAAAATTAAACTAAGCATGCTAGTATTATATCTCACATTGATTTATACAATAAGCAACTAAGAATATCAATGTGAGCTAGTAGCAAAATATCAAGAGAAACATGCTAGATTCTACCAATATAAACTATTTAAAGAGAATCGTTTAGCATGTTACCAAAGTGGCTCTAGTGGCCACACTTGTGTTGGTACAATTGCTTGAAAGATGACCTTTGAGCTTTGCAACCACCAACACGCTCCTTGGTGCTATGTCCCGGTAAAAGAAGCTCCACCTACAACATTAGGCGAAGACTTTGGTATCCAAAAGAACTTGGATCCACATTTGTTAGCTTTAGGGACCCATATACTATTTACTCTAGCATTGGTAGAAAAACTCCTACGAATAGGACAAGTTAAGCTCATGTGTCCAATGCGAGAGCAATAGAAGCACCTAATACTAGTGTGTGCACATGTATCAGAATGAGCATGGTTATGAACATGTGACATGCTAGAATGATGAATATCTCTAGAGTGAGCATGAAAGGATTTGGTTTTAAGAATATTATGTTCTAATATCAAATTATCATGCATACAAGTAAGAGAATCAAATTTAACATTTAAAACATTATTCTCTTTTTCAAATAAAGCAATTCTAGAGATAAAAGCATCATTTTGTTTCTTTAAAGTGTCAATAGAAGAATCATGTAAATGATTAAGCTCATGTATTTGCCTCTTAAGATCTTCTATTGATGAGGAAAGAGATTTGATTTTCAAAATTAAAGCCTCATTCAAACTCTTTAAAGAAACACAAGATGAGTTTTGAGAATCAAGTCTAGATAATAAAAGATTATTTTCATTTCTAAGAAACTCATTTGCTTCTTCTAAATGAATAACCTTTTCAGAAAGTTCTTCATTTGTAGAATAAAAGTCATCAAGAATCTCTAAGGATTGGTTAGCCATGGCTTTCCACTTAGAGCATTTCTTGCATGTAGAAGAAATATGATTGTCTATGCTACTAGAAATAAAACCCTCTTTATCAGAGGATGAGGAATAGGTTGCCATAGAAAAATAATAAGGATCTACTCTAAGGATGTTAAGCCTAACAATAGAGTCCTTGCTCTGATACCAATTGTAGGAACCCTAGAGGGGGGGTGAATAGGGTCAAGCTAACTAATCAAGCACTTAGCACAAGCTAATTGGCAATTTAAAAATATAAGTGCAAGAGAAGAAGCAAACACAATACTGACAACCGATGTATCCTGGTATCCTCCTAAGAGGCAGTCCAGTCCCGGAACTCTCTCCGGCTTTAATTCACTTTTTGAGCAAATAGTTACACACGAGTTTGGATCCGAAGAACTCGCCAACTTCTTACACAAGAGCTTTAATCCGAAGGGCTCTCCGACTTCATCCGAGAGTTTGGATACGAAGTCTCCCCAACTTCAACCGAGAGTTTGGATACGAAGACTCTCCAACTTCAACCTTTCACAATAGGTTTTGATCTCCTTATACAATAGGATGAAGATCTCACTTTTCAACTCAATAACTCTAACACAATTTGTGAATGACAAATGAAAGCTTTGTAGAGTTGTTTGTGGATAGGCTTTGGTGGTTTAGAAATTTTTAGGCTCAAAGCATCAACCTTGAATGAAGGGGTTCAAGGCTATTTATAACCAAAGCATTGAAAAAAGCTCAAGGCAACTTTTTAGTCCATGAACCGGCATACCGCCGGTATGATCCGGCATACCGGCGGTATACCGGTCTGGGATTGCAACGGCTAGAAATATAGCCGTTGGAATCATTAATGGCTGGAAATCTGACCGTTGGAATTTCAACGTTTCGGAAGCGGTTATACCGTCGGTATGGACCGGTATGTCGGTTTTATAAACAGAAACTTTCTGTGAACAAAAACCGGTATACCGTCGGTATACACAGGTATACCGTCGGTATGCCGTTTTCCACCAAAAATGATCCTGGGCTTATTTCTGCCCTAGCTTTCGATTTTGCCATCCATTTCTTGTATTTACAATAATTCCTAAGACTCATTACAGACTCCAGATAAACTTTAGACAGGTACAGGCTTCTTCAGAGTCTTGAAATGATAATGGCATGGCTTGGCTTCTTCCTTTGATAGGTGACCGGGCAGCAGAATCCCCGGTGCGTGGCTCCAGAGATGTCGTCGGGTGGTTCAGAAAAAATCTTGTGGGATCCATCGTCTTTGGCCCACCATGATGTCTTTATTGCATATGTCCACATTGATCTTGCTTATTGCTTTTCTGCATGTACATGTTAGACAAACAAAGCAATATACATAGTAACAACTATAATATGTTTAATACATATTAGGACAATGCTTAGTTTAAGTATAAGTTCTAAGGTGATAGCATAAATATTAGTGATGTCATAATGATTAAACTTAATTGAATGACAACAATCAAAAACATAGTTTTGATTTTGGCAACCCGATTAAATTTAAGATAGATAAGCTTATATCACTAATATGTAAACCAATAGACACATATCACCAAAGGTATAAGAATAAGTAGAAATACTTTTAGCGATAGTATAAAGATTAGTGATAATGAAATGCTAAACTTAACATAATAACCATATTCAAAATATGATACAATCATTGGGCTAACAGTATCTTCTTCTTCTTCAGGACGATGCAGTCCTTTGTGGAGTGATGCACGTACTAATGGTAAAGACAGTACTTGTCACCCGCCCCACCCCTTTTCGAGACGAGACGTGTCCAAGCCAGCCTACGCCGCAGAGTCGGCGGTAGAACGCTGTCAAGTCCGCAAGAAATAAATGCTCAAAATCACAATTGCTGCTCATTCACATTTCTAAATTTATTACAACATTTACAAGATTTATATTTAACAAAATACAAGACTTTACATTTAATAGAAATGATACACATGCTATCTATTCTAGGTTGACCTCAGCATACCCAAGTCTTCCCAGTGCTAAGAGTGATCATGGTTAAACCTGAAAAATGTTGGTTTCCAGTCAAAATGGAACGAGCACAGATCTCTCACAACAGTTCATAGCAGGAATGGACATATAAAGCAAGCTATAGAAACTACATGAATCGCTGTAAAGGAAATCAACAGGAGAGAGAATATAAACTGAGATATAATATGATAAATAGAGAATATAACCTTCTACGTGATTCAGAGCATGAGTTGGTTATGTAAACAGCTTGGGTTGTATATAGATACAGCTAAGGAGTGCACATGGATACAACTACTGGGATGATGATCACATAACCAACTACACTCTCCCTGCCCCCAATCAATACACAAGGATCATGCATGTTATGTTATTGCACATGGATAACACTACTGTATACATGAAGCTCATATGGTCATGAGTGTACATGAATAACATATGAGTGCATATGGATAAATGATATATGGAGTACATGATGGCCATGATAAAGTACATGAACATGACATACTCGATGTATCCGAGAGATAACATCACATAAAAAGATCCAGAGGGTACTAATCCGTGTGAACATCGTGTCAGCATCAAGTATACTAGCTATACAAGAAACATATCCAAGAAGTATGAAAAGATCAGAGAATGTACTCGTCTGTGGTCCTGTGCTGGTGTAACCGATAATCTGAACCACTCAGAATGCCATAATAGTCAAAACTCGTACAACAGTCCCCGAAAGCTGAAATAAATATTACCAATGTTCTCAGAAATAGTCAAATAGCTAGATCGCATGTCCTTAAGTCCAATTCTGGATACAGGGCAAAACGATAATTTCGGGAGAAACGATGTCCGTCGTTGGACCCGCTTTGCACCGAAAAGCGTGCCAGAGTCCACGTCTCTAAAGTCATCTAACTAAATGTCTACGGATCCGGTTTTCCGAAATGAACCCAACCGTATGTCCAAAGTTGGATTCCGGCGGCCGTACACAAAATCGCCCGTTGAGTGGGACCATGGGCCCGTAAAACGACGTACGATTCAATTGTCTCGGAATTGGACCAAACTTGGCATACAGGACCAGAAAAATGATACGGTCCTATTGGCGTAAGTTTCGTCTCGATCTGACGTGCGTGCACAAAGTAATTGAAGAATTTGCAAAGTACACGATACGGTGAATTTCGACGGATACGCATCAAATTCGTCGCGCACACAGACCAATTTGAATTACGTCAAAGCCCACACGTCCATGAAGCCGATACGCAGCTTTCGATGCTTTTGGTTCGCGACCACGTCGCCGGGAGTGGCGGGACGCACGTCGTGTGGATGAGTTTTTTCTAAAATTCTATTTTTCTAAAAACTGTTTTTCTTAATTTTTAGCAATTGTTTTCTCAAGACATATTAGACGAAATCAGAAACTACCAAAAGGGTCTTCAAGTCCTATAGGTTATCTTCAACCTATTTAGACAGAATTTTGAAACTGTTTCGATTGGCAAGGAATCGACTTCCAATTTAGGGTCGGGACTATCCCATACTCTGTTTTGAGACAAGGTTTTTCGTCGACTTCGAGTCGATCTTTCTTCGATATGGATCGACTCGATACAAACCAGCTATGTGGATTCCTAGAGGGTTACATCATCTCTCCATAGGACTTACGGAATCGAAAACGATCGTATGGATGGATAAAAAATTGATCACGAAACATGCACCTGCACTGCTGCTGCACTGCTACTGATTCAATTCCTGCGCACGTGCTGTGCCCGCGCGGCCTCGATCGTGCGTGTTGTGCATCCGCGCGGCCTCGACCGCGCGCGGCGGCCTGCTCCGGCCTGGTGCGGCGGCGCACAGCCGCTGGGTGGGTCGCCCATGGCTGGCGAAGGTCGTGGGGTTCAGTTTTTGTGTTAGGGTTTGGGTTTTTGGGGTTTGCTCGATTCTTCTCTCTCGGTCGAGCTCTTGGATTTATATGTACTGTACATAGTCGGGTGCTGTGTTGGTTCTCATATGGCCGGTGGGCCTTGGATGGATGTGGGCTTAGGCTGAGCATAGTTGGGCTGTGGGGATTATATGCATAGTATTGGTTCTCTTATTTCTTTTTCATATATATGTATATAATATACCATATATATTTATATATACACTCATATATATCTTATACACACACATACATGTATATATATATATATAATATATAGATATATATATATATATAGATATATATATATATAGATATAATATATAAAAATATATATATATATATATCTATATATATATATATATAATAATAATTATAATATTCATATATATACATACATATATAATACATCTATGTATATATACACTACACCATTTGCATAGATATTTATATATTTAATCTATATGTATGATACATATATGACATAAAAATATTTCTTATATATTTATAATACTTTATATATTTATATATAATTCCTATATATTTATATAATCCTCCATAAAATTAATAAAATCCCCATATATTCTATTATAGGGCCTATCATATAAATACGAAATATATAATATTATATATAATATATATATATATAATATATATATATATATATATATATAATATATAATATATATAATATATATATCCTTTATTCGACGAATATAAATAACCAATAAATACTACTAATAATAATATGTCACTACCACATTCTAGTGTGAGAGTATTTTTGTCATTTTTTGGGTAATTTAAATTATTAGAATTTATTTGAATTTATGGGAATTTTAGAAATTATTTTGGAATTGTTTGAATAAGGGTTGATTAGGTTGACTTTGACTAGCTTTGACTTTGTGACCTAACCCTGGTCAAGTTGGACTTTACTAGATATGAGATCCTAGGTTAAGTTAAGTTAACCATACTCTAGTTAGGGAAACCAATTAGGAATATTGAGATTTGAATAGAAGGATTTTGACCACAAGTCATGACTTATATTTCTAAGTCATTGATTTGACTAAGCCCAAAGCCCATTAGTCAAGTGCCCAAACCCTAACCCTAACATTTTTGTCCAGCCAACCTAGGGATTCCCCCACTATATAATCTTTCTTAAAATCTAGGGCTAGCCCTTCTTTAGGAATTTATTTCAAGAGAAGAAAGAGGTGAGACTCCATGTTCAAAATCCCTAGAAAATCTTTTTTCCTCCTTTTTAACCCAAACAAATTGCAATAGTTCTAATTATTGTTTTCTTGCTGTTGGAATTGGTTGTTCTCAGTTTTCTAATCAATTTGGAGGAGTTTGGGCATCAAGAGGAGCACCTCTTTGTGGAGCTTTTTGAGGCTTTGGGTACATAGAGGTAACTTCCTATTTCTACCATAAAATCCTGAGACTTTTGCATCATTAGGGAGCCCTAGACCTAACCTAACAGTAGGAATAGGAAACCCTAAGTTTTCGTGTCCTTTTGTGTCCAAACTGGACACGTATCAGTACACTGTTCTATGTGTTTGTGGAAATGCCACAGTGAATCTTTTGTGTTATTTTCGAGATGATTTTTGAATGGAAAAATGTATTTTAGTGTCGCTTACACGTTTCTATTGCTCTGAGTTTGTATCGAGTTCGTGTCGTGTCATTTTGACACTCGTGCACATGTGTTTGCACACGCGTGCGCGGCCCAGGCGAGTCCCCTGCCACTCGGGGCTTCTGCAGGACACGACACGGCATGATCTGACACGAAACTTTGTGGACTCGAGGGGCATGCACTGACATCATGCCCCTAAAGTTTTATTGGGTTTCGTGGACGGGTTGGAGAGATATTCGTCGTGCACGGGGATTACACTGTTCTGCGCACAGTGTGTTTTGAGCCACTGACACGGCTTTAGATGTCAGGATACGACACGCTAGGACCTGATTCAGGGTGACACAGACCTAGCTGGACCCTAGGCGAACTACCCTACACGAGGACACGACCCCACTCGTGTCGTGTCGAGTGTACGACACGCATGCACATGCGCACGAGCCTGTACACACTGCACAGTGTCTCAGTGCACTGTTTGGATTTTATCGATTGGACACGTTTGTGTCCTCTTGCTGGGACACACAAATACATCATATGACACGAGCACATGTTGTATGTACATTAGCAACCATTAATAGCTTGATTTAGTTTGAATTTGATGATTAATTTCCATTTCCTCAATTTTCTGATACGGGTTATTTCACTGTTATTTTCCAGTTTTTAGTATGAGTTTTGTCAGGTTATTTTGGGTAATTTAAGTACTGTTAAGTCACATATTCAAACCCCTAACTTGTTCTCCTATTAGTTATTTACCTGTGTGTGAGTTTTGGGATGATATTGATGAGTCTTGAATTCGAATGCAAATGGAATGGTTGGACTGTTTTACAAAAAAACTGGAAAAAAAAGTGTAGCTTGAGATTTCTGGTGTTAAGATTAAATCCTTCCCTTTTAACTGAGTTTGGTTTGATATATAACTTGTGTATTGAATGGGGGGTTCAATGAGTTTTTTTCCTCCTCTTTTCTCACTGATTTGATATTAAAATCAGTAATATGATGAAATCTGAGTTAGGCTATATGTGGACTGTCACTTGGTTGGTTCCTTCACTATTTTGAAATTTCTGAATCACACACACATTCATGAGTACTGTCACACACACAACTGGAATTAGCTATCACATTTTATCAAACACACACACACTTCCCACTCTTACACACACAATCATGTTGCACCCACACTCACAGTTCACTCACTCATCTCCACCACACATGTAGACACCACACACACACACATACGAACACTTGAGTTTATCCCCTCTCTATATATCCTATTGTATATATATAGTGTATATACATAATGTGATATGTGTATATGTGATATATATGGTTTGTGTATCATAGGTATCTAATATAGCTATTTGCAATGGGTTTATAGGCTATGTTAGTTCATATATAAGTATCATACATATAACTTGTGTGTGAACCATATATGTATTACATATATATGTCGGTTATGGCTAGATTACAATGTATATATCAAGTGTTAGGTTTTAGATTTAGATTTGACTGGAATGTGTTAGTGATGGGCTATAGGCATGCTATAGCCTATGGCCTGTATGTGAGCTGTTTGGCAAATGAGCCTAGATTGAGCTTGTACAGCTTTGTTAGACCTAGAATAAACTTGCTAGACTAGTGTCGACTAGTTGACCTAGTGTGGACTTGTTTTGACATAGTTTGACCATAGTTGACCTAGTTGACCTAGTTTGACTTCTAGGGTTGACCAGAGTTGACCAAGAGTTGACTTTGGCCTAGTTTGACCTAGATTCATGTAGAATGCATAGTAGTGCTTCATTTTACCATTCTGGACTTGTTGTGACTTGTGCTGTTCTAAATAGGAGCCAGACACCACTCCTCGGATAGTACTTTTCAGTTGGACACTCAGATACCAGGCGAGTACATTCTCGATCATTTCATATTCTGTTAGAATTATTTTTGCTTTAGATTACTTTACTTGATGATGTCACGTGGTAACACGGATTAGTACTATATGGATCCATTTTTAGATGTTATCCCCTCAGGGAGCATCGTATACTACATGTTCTGTGTGTTTCACTTACATGGTATCACTATGCTTCACGATTCTTCGATCACTTGTGACATGTACTCTCATGATCACAGAGTCTTCCCAAAATTACCCTATTTATGGGCATTCCCAGAATACCCCATTGTGGGCATTCCCAGAATCACCCATTATGGGCTATCCATGTATCACCCCTTGTGGGCCTTTACATGGAATCATAACATACTTGGCTGGATCCTTGTGTATTGACTGGGGGTACGGGGGAGTAGAAGTAAACAATGAATAATATCCAAGTAGTGTACTTCCCAGAATCACTCCATAGTATAGTTCCCAGAATCTTCTATGCCATTCACATGTTTATATTATACTCTTACTCACTGCCACAGTTAGCTCTCTATTTACAGTATATAATTTCCATTACAGTTTCCTCTATTTACATTCCATGCTTCTTTCAGTTTTCTGTATCTTACTCTACTGTATGTCTATATTTTCTAACCTGCTATGATCTGTTGAGATGTATTGTGCTCGCTCCTGTCCTGACTGGACCTGTTGAAAATATTACAGAGGACGAGGAGGAGCTGGTGTGGATACCTATTATGGTGCCACCTTAGATGAGATGTTAGACCTGGACCATCAGCAGCCCCACTAGCTGTGGATGACACACCCTTAGACTAGGATGTTTTTATTTACAGTATGTCATGGATGATTGTATATATTTGATTCTGGGATTATGTATTTATCTTAGACACTTAGACTCTCTGATGTACTTGAGATTTCCTTTCATTTTAGCAGTTTCATTTCTATCTATCAGCTATGTTATCATCTGTTTTTCCTTGAGTTTTATATCATATCGTGCTTCTTCTTCCTTAGTTGTGATTGAGTCTACTTTTATCATGTCACCCCCATTCGGGGAGTATAAACTGTTTAAGCTTTTATTGCTAGATGTTGTGACCTAGGACAGCGTTCTACCGCCGACACTGCGGCGTAGGCTGGACGTACCCACGTCTCGTACCCTAACTCTAGGGTGCGGGTCATGACACATTTTTAGTGGTGGCCTATGCAGGTCTAGACTAGAAGTGTAGTGGTATTCGAACTAGAGTATCATTATAGCCTGCAGTAGGATTAGGACATTAATTTTTAAGGTACTCAATCACATTAGAAAAAATTCTTTTATTGCCATCTAAATCTTTATTGTCAGCTGATCCTTTTAAATTTTAATTGTCCGCCTTTGTTATATCGCTTCTTTATCAGAAATTGATACTCTTGTTTGTCTATCTTCAGGATGGTAGAGACTCGATCGCAGCGTACCATTCATGAGGATGCTATAGAGGGGACTGCTACCTCTCAGCCAGTACAGCGGGGCCAGGGGACTGTAGCTCCTACCACCTCTGTTCGTATTGAGACCCCAGGCAGCAGCAGGGGGTATGCTTCCACCGGTTCGGAGGCAGGACCCAGTTCTTCCAGAGGATCCTTACCGGCAGCCACTGCAGGGACAGTTGATGCCGTTCAGCTGTTGGCCTTCTTCAGGCAGTACATGGAGGGTCAGCAGACCCAGCAGCAGAGGCACACGGCAGAGCTCACTCGAGGCATTGAGCTGGCAGTGACGGCAGTGAGAGAGTCATAGCTCAGCCAGCGGCAGCCCCGCAGCCGCACCAGCCACGGAAGAAGGGCATCTAAGACATCCAGAAGATGCACGCGAGAGACTTCCGAGGGACAGAGGGGATCCTGTATGCCGATGCGTGGATCGAGCATATGGAGGAGATCTTCAGGCTGGCTGAGATTCTGACGAGGCTCCATAGAGGCAGCAGCCAGCATGATGCAGGATCTGGCCCGTACCTGGTACCAGACCTACCCGAGGGTCGGCACAGCAGGACAGACTTGGGCAGCATTCAAGAAGCTGTTCAAGGAGAAGTTTTTTCCAGACGCAGCACTGGAAGCCCTCGAGACCCAGTTCGAGGCCCTAGTCTAGGGGAGCCAGTCCATGAAGGAGTACGCAGGAGAGTTCTGCTGCCTGAGCAGATTTTGGAGGACTTGTCCGAGATGACGAAGGCCCGGAGGTTCCGGAAGGGCTTGATAAAGGAGGTCAAGTCCTACACCAAGAACGCCCGCAGTGCTACATTTGAGGAGATCCTGGTGGACGCACTAGCTGCAAAGGATGATCTTGAGCTTAGGCTCAGGAGGAGGCGAGACTCCCAGGGAGGCAGCAGTAGCGGAGGACCGCCAAGAGGCCGCACTTTCAGCAGTAGCACCTCCAGCAGCAGAGGTTCCAGCCGCAGCAGTTTCAGCAGCCGAGGTACCAGCCAGTACAGCATCAGCAGTAAAGGGTACAGCAGCAGGCACCGAGGCAGCAGGCCACCACCTGTGCTTATTGCAAGAAGCCAGGGCACGGATGGAACGAGTGTAGGAAGAGGCTGGGCAAGTGCCTGGTTTGTGGCTCAGGAGATCACCAGATGAGGGAGTGTACCTTGACCACGGGACAAGCAGCTCAGGGAGGAGGAGCCAGGACAGCAGCAGGCCAACAGAAGGGACCAGCCCTGCCGATCCAGCAGCAGAGATTTGTTCAGCACCAGCAGGCCAGGGGAGGCCAGCCGGGCGAGCCTTTGCCATGGCGGCTGAGGATGCAGAGGTGATAGGAGAGCTGATTGCAGGTTCGATTCTCCTCGACTCCAGTCCAGTATTTGTATTATTCGATTCCGGTGCTTCGCATAGCTTCATATCAGTATCTTTTGTGATTAGACATGGTATTATAGCTGAATCATTGCCTAGGACTTACAAGATCACGACCGGGGGTGGCATTATCCTCGTACATGATATTTGTAAGGGTCGGAGAGTTATTTTGGAAGGCCGTGAGTTGGAGGTGAGCCTGCTCGTGATGCCATTGCCAAACTACGATATAGTACTCGGCATGGATTGGTTGAGCAGGCACCATGCCAGTATTGATTGCAGAGGGGGCAGAGTTCTTTTCAGAGCGCCGGGGGAGCCAGAGTTCGAGTACTCCAGACGTCAGGCGGAGCAGAGAAGCGGAGTCTTCTGTGGAGTCTCGGTGGGGAGCAGACGATTCCACACCCCTTGATAGCAGAGTATATGGATGTTTTCCCAGAGGAGTTGCCGGGATTGCCACCAGACAGAGACATAGAGTTCTCGATAGACTTGGTTCCAGGAGCGGAACCCATCTCTCAGCATATCTATCAGGTGAACAACAGCGAGTTGGTGGAGCTAAAAGCAGGTGGATGAGCTGCAGGACAAGGGCTTCATCTGCTCGAGTTCGTCGCCATGGGGTGCACCAGTGTTGTTTGTGCCGAAGAAGGATGGGTCAGTACGCATGTGTATTGACTATAGGGCACTCAACAACCTCACGATCAAGAACAAATACCCACTGCCACGGATCGACGATCTATTCGACCAGTTGAGCGGAGCTCGGGTATTTTCCAAGATTGATCTGAGGTCGGGATATCACCAGGTGAAGGTGAAGAGGGAGGATATTCCCAAGACCGCTTTCAGGATGCGGTACAGGCAGTTTGAGTTTTTGGTTATGCCGTTCGGGCTAACCAATATACCAGCAGTGTTTATGAACCTTATGAACAAGATGTTCCACCAGTATCTGGATTAGTTTGTGGTGGTGTTCATAGACGACATATTGGTATATTCCAAGACTGAGGAGGAGCACGAGGAGCATTTGAGGATAGTGCTGGAGACTCTCAGGAAGGAGCAACTTTACGGGAAGCTCTCCAAGTGTGAGTTTTTCTTAGACCGGGTGGACTTCTTGGGCATGTTGTGACTCGAGATGGTATCTCAGTCGACCCCAAGAAGATTGTAGCAGTTGAGGCATGGGCAGCGCCGACTTCAGTTGCAGAGATCAGGAGTTTCTAGGGCTGGCAGGATATTATCGAAGATTTGTGCAGGATTTCTCCCGGGTTGCAGAGCCGTTGACTCGGTTGACCCGGAAGGATGCTGAGTTCGTTTGGTCAGAGGAGTGTAAGGCAGCTTTTGATGAGTTGAAGAAGCGGCTTACGACAGCTCCGATTCTGACATTGCCTTCAGGATCGGGTGGTTTCACTATTTATAGTGATGCTTCAGGGAAGGGGCTAGGTTGCGTCTTACAGCAGCATGGGAAGGTGATTGCCTATGCTTCCAGGCAATTGCGTCCCTATGAGAAGAACTACCCTACCTACGACCTGGAGCTGGCAGCAGTGATATTTGCTTTGAAGTTGTGGAAGCATTATCTGTATGGGGAGAGGGTGGAGATCTTCACAGATCACAAGAGCTTAAAGTATATGTTCACTCAAAAGGAGTTAAACATGAGACAGCACAGATGGCTAGAGTTGATGAAGGATTTTGACATCCTACTACAGTATCACCCAGGAAAGGCCAACGTGGTTGCCGATACCTTGAGTAGGTATCCAACAGCCATGTATTTGACCATGGATCGACACTTGCTTGCCGACTTGGAGACCTTGGGATAGAGGTGATCATGCCCGGAGTGCAGATGCAGTTATGGGGGATACAGATTCAGTCAGACTTGGTGGAGAGGATCAAGTCGGCACAGTTTGAGGACGTTGTTCTGCGGTGTCTCTGAGAGCAGGTTCGAACAGGATTGCTGGAGGGCGAGTTTTCTCTTACAGATGATGGTGCCTTGAGGTACGGTTCCAGATTATGTGTCCAGCGGAGAGCTCAGGGAGTAGGTTATGCAGGAGGCCCACAGATCTCAGTACTCTATACACCCGGGTCCAACAAGATGTACCGAGATCTGCGGAAGCATGTTTGGTGGTCAGGAATGAAGCGGGAGGTGGCTCGCTTCGTGGCTAGGTGCTTGGTCTGTCAGCAGGTCAAGGCAGAGAGGCAGAGGCCCGGTGGATTGTTGCAGCCGCTGCCCATTCCAGAGTGGAAATGGAAGCATATCACTATGGACTTCGTATCAGGATTGCCGCGCACACCAGGGGGGAAAGATGCGATTTAGGTCATCGTGGACAGGTTGACCAAATCGGCCTACTTCTTGCCATTCAAGATGGGAACGTCTACAGATAGGCTGGCGGAGATGTATATGCGACAGATAGTCAGGATTTACGGAGTTCCAGTCAGCATCATCTTAGATCGGGATAGTCGTTTTACTTCCCATTTCTGGAGGAGTCTGCAGACCAGCTTGGGCACTCAGCTCAAGTTTAGTACTGCATACCACCCCCAGACGGACGGACAGTCGGAGCGGACTATCCAGACACTTGAGGATATGCTACGGACGTGCGTCCTGGACTTTGGAGGTTCCTGGAAGGATCATCTTCATTTGGTGGAGTTTACTTACAACAACAGCTTCCAGGCCAGCATTGAGATGTCACCTTTCGAGGCTCTGTACGGGCGTAGGTGTCGTACACCCTTATCTTGGGATGATATTGGTGAGCGAGCTTTACTGGGGCCAGAGATGGTTGTTGATGCAGTCGAGAAGGTGAAGCTCATCAGGGACAGACTTCGCGTGGCGCAGGATAGACATCGGCACTGGGCCGATAGCCACCGGAGGCCGTTGAAGTTTGAGGTACAGATTAGAGTAGGATTAGATTTAGGTTTGTTTTTTTTGTGATTTTTGATCATGTTTGTTTATTATAATTAATTGAGACCTTGCTTGTGATTAGGTCGGAGACCAGGTTTTCTTGAGGATATCTTCGACTCGTGGTACGATACATTTTGGTGGAGGCGGGAAGCTTAGCCCGCGCTTCATCGGCCCTTTCGTTATCAGCGGGAGAGTCGGTGACGTTGCATACAGGCTAGACTTGCCGCCTGCACTTGTGGGGGTCCACAACGTATTCCATGTATCACAGTTGAGACGGTACGTGGCTGACCCTAGCCATGTGCTCGATCATTCAGAGATTGAGGTTGGGCCTTCTCTCAGCTATCCAGAGCAGCCAGTAGAGATTCTGGATCGACGGAAGAAGGTTCTGAGGAACCAAGTGATACCCTTGGTATGCGTCACATGGAGGCATCATTCTCCAGGAGAGTCTACCTGGGAGCGGGAGGATGAGATGCGCGAGCGGTACCCTTATCTTTTTGGACCGTGAGGTATACTTCCTATCCTTCTCATCAGTTGCATTTTGCCTTTCAATTTCGAGGACAAATTCTTTTAAGGAGGGTAGATTTGTCACTACCACATTCTAGTGTGAGGGTATTTTTTTCATTTTTGGGGTAATTTAAATTTATTAGAATTTATTTGAATTTATGGGAATTTTTAGAAATTATTTTGGAATTGTTTGAATAAGGGTTGACTAGGTTGACTTTGACTAGCTTTGACTTTGTGACCTAACCCTAGTCAAGTTGGACTTTACTAGATATGAGATCCTAGGTTAAGTTAAGTTAACCATACTCTAGTTAGGGAAACCAATTAGGAATATTGAGATTTGAATAGAAGGATTTTGACCACAAGTCATGACTTGTGATTTCTAAGTCATTGATTTATGACTAAGCCCAAAGCCCATTAGTCAAGTGCCCAAACCCTAACCCTAACATTTTTGTCCAGCCAACCTAGGAATTCCCCCATATAATCTTTCCTAAAATCTAGGGCTAGCCTCTTTTTAGGAATTTATTTCAATAGAAGAAAGAGGTGAGACTCCATGTTCATAAATCCCTAGAAAATCTATTTTTCCTCCTTTTTAATCCAAACAAATTGCAATAGGTTCTAATTATTGTTTTCTTGCTGTTGGAATTGCTTGTTCTCAGTTTTCTATCAATTTGGAGGAGTTTGGCCATCGAGAGGAGCACCTCTTTGTGGAGCTTTTTGAGGCTTTGGGTACATAGAGGTAACTTCCTATTTCCATCATAGAATCCTGAGATTTTTGCATCATTAGGGAGCCCTGGACCTAACCTAACAGTATGAATAGGAAACCCTAAGTTTTTATGTCCTTTCGTGTCTAAACTGGACACATATCAGTGCACTATTCTATGTGTTTGTGGAAATGCCACAGTGAATCTTTTGTGTTATTTTCGAAATGATTTTTGAATGGAAAAATGTATTTTAGTGTCGCTTACACGTTTCTATTGCTCTGAGCTTGTATCGAGTTCGTGTCGTGTCGTTTTGACACTCGTGCACATGTGTTTGCACACGCGCGCACGGCCCAAGCGAGTCCCCTGCCACTCGGGGCTTCTGCAGGACACGACACGACATGATCTGACACGAAACTTTGTGGACTCGAGGGGGCATGCACTGACATCATGCCCCCAAAGTTTTATTGGGTTTCGTGGACGGGTTGGAGAGCTATTCGTCGTGCACGAGGATTACACTGTTCTACGCACAGTGTGTTTTGAGCCACTTACATGGCTTTAGATGTCAGGACACGACACGCTAGGACCTGATTCAGGGTGACACAGACCTAGCTGGACCCTAGGCAAACTACCCTACACGAGGACACGACCCCACTCGTGTCGTATCGAGTGTACGACACGCGTGCACACGCGCACGAGCCTGTGCACACTGCACAGTGTCTCAGTGCACTGTTTAGATTTTTATATCGATTGGACACGTTTGTGTCCTCTTGCTGGGACACAAACACATCATATGACACGAGCACATGTTGTATGTACATTAGCAACCATTAATAGCTTGATTTAGTTTGAATTTGATGATTAATTTCCATTTCCTCAATTTTTCTGATACGGGTTATTTCACTGTTATTTTTCCAGTTTTTAGTATGAGTTTTGTCAAGTTATTTTGGGTAATTTAAGTACTGTTAAGTCACATATTCAAACCCCTAACTTGTTCTCCTATTAGTTATTTACCTGTGTGTGAGTTTTGGGATGATATTGATGAGTCTTGAATTCGAATGCAAATAGAATGGTTGGACTGTTTTACAAAAAACTGGAAAAAAAAAGTGTAGCCTGAGATTTCTGTGTGTTAAGATTAAATCCTTCCCTTTTAACTAAGTTTTGTCTTGATATATAACTTGTGTATTGAATGGGGGGTTCAATGAGTTTTTTTTCCTCCTCTTTTCTCACTGATTTGATATTAAAATCAGTAATATGATGAAATCTGAGTTAGGCTATATGTGGACTGTCACTTGGTTGGTTCCTTCACTGTTTTAAAATTTCTGAATCACACACACATTCATGAGTACTGTCACACACACAAACTGGAATTAGCTATCATATTTTTATCAAAACACACACACACTTCCCACTCTTACACACACAATCATGTTGCACCCACACTCACGGTTCACTCACTCATCTCCACACACATATGTAGACACCCACACACACATACACATGAACACTTTAGTTTATCCCCTCTCTATATCCTGTTGTATATATATAATATAGTGTATATACATATAATGTGATATGTGTATATGTGATATTATATGGTTTGTGTATCATATAGGTATCTAATATAGCTATTTGCAATGGGTTTATAGGCTATGTTAGTTCATATATATAAGTATCATATACATATAACTTGTGTGTGAACCATATATATGTATTACATATATATGTCGATTATGGCTAGATTACAATGTATATATCAAGAGTGTTAGGTTTTAGATTTAGATTTGACTGGTGAATGTGTTAGTGATGGCCTATAGGCATGCTATAGCCTATGGCCTGTATGTGAGTCTGTTTGGCTAATGAGCCTAGATTGAGCTTGTATAGCTTTGTTAGACCTAGAATAGACTTGCTAAACTAGTGTAGACTAGTTGACCTAGTGTGGACTTGTTTGACCTAGTTTGACCATAGTTGACCTAGTTTGACTTCTAGGGTTGACCAGAGTTGACCAAGAGTTGACTTTGGCCTAGTTTGACCTAGATTCATGTAGAATGCATAGTAGTGCTTCATTTTACCATTCTGGACTTGTTGTGACTTGTGCTGTTCTAAATATGAGCCAAACACCACTCCTCGGACAGTACTTTTCAGTTGGACACTCAGATACCAGGCGAGTGCATTCTCTGATCATTTTATATCCTGTTAGAATTATTTTCCTGCTTTAGATTACTTTACTTGATGCTGTCACGTTGGTAACACGGATTAGTACTATATGGATCCATTCTTGAGATGTTATCCCCAGGGCGCATCGTATACTACATGTTCTGTGCGTTTTACACTTACATGGTGTATCACTATGCTTCATGATTCTTCGATCACTTGTGACATGTACTCTCATGATCACAGAGTCTTCCCAGAATCACCCCATTTATGGGCATTCCTAGAATCACCCCATTGTGGGCATTTCGGAATCACCCATTTATGGGCTATCCATGTATCACCCCTTGTGGGCCTTTATGGAATCATAACATAACCTGGCTGGATCCTTGTGTATTGATTGGGGGTACGGGGGAGTAGAAGTAAACATGTGAATAATATCCAAGTAGTGTAGTTCCCAGAATCACTCCATAGTATAGTTCCCAGAATCTTCTATGCCATTCACATGTTTATATTGTACTCTGACTCACTAGCCACAGTTAGCTCTCTATTTACAGTATATATATTTCCATTACAGTTTCCTCTGTTTATATTCCTTGCTTCTTTCAGTTTCCTGTATCTTACTCTACTGCATGTCTATATTTTCTAACATGCTATGATCTGTTGAGATGTATTATGCTCGCTCCTGTCCTGACTGGACCTGTAAATATTACAGAGGACGAGAAGGAGGCTGGTGTAGATACCTATTACGGTGCCACCTTAGATGAGATGTTGGACCTGGACCATCAGCAGGCCCCATTAGCTGTGGATGACACACCCTTAGACTAGGATGTTTTCATTTACAGTATGTCATGGATGATTGTCTATATTTGATTCTGGGATTATGTATTTATCTTAAACACTTAGACTCTCTGATGTACTTGGAATTTCCTTTCATTTCAGCAGTTTCATTTATCTATCTATCAGCTATGTTATCATCTGTTTTTTCTTGAGTTTTAAATCATATCGTGCTTCTTCTTCCTTAGTTGTGATTGAGTCTACTTTTATCATGTCACCCCCATTCGGGGAGTATAAACTGTTTAAGCTTTATATTGCTAGATGTTGTGACCTAGGACAGCGTTCTACCGCCGATACTGCGGCGTAGGCTGGAGTACCCACGTCTCGTGCCCTAACTCTAGGGTGCGGGTCGTGACACGTTTTTAGTGGTGGCCCATGCAGGTCTAGACTAGAAATGTAGTGGTATTCGAACTAGAGTATCACTACAGCCTGCAGTAGGATATAGGACATTAATTTTTAAGGTACTCAATCACATTAGGAAAAATTCTTTTATTGCCATCTAAATCCTTATTGTCAGCTGATCCTTTTGAATTAAACTATTTATAATGGTCATGTCATAACTTGGCCTGGTTTTTCTAGTTAGGACACTCATATGGCTCGGTATTCCTTAACATGGCTAATACACTAATCTAGGCACGCCACTGCACTATCAGTGCCACGATTTCTAGTCACCTTGTACACCAAATTTAATCATGATTAAAATCATCTACCGTAATAATTAACTAAATAATCATTTATAAAATTCTAAAATCACTATTTAAATCAAAAAAATAAAAAATAAAAATATTTCAAAATTTACGGGAAGGGAAGCTACAAATCTACCCACCTTAAAATAATTTTGTCCTCAAAATTCTAATTCTTAACTATTCCTTAAATAAATAAATAAAATCTACTATTACCTTAGTCTCCTTAATTTTAATTCCACGAAAATAGTTTGTATCCTTCTCCTAGCCATTTCGTAATTACGAAACTCCGAGGACTTCTACCCACCCTTGGTCACACTACTCCCTCGAAAGTAAAATCTTATAATCTTCTATCTGGTTGCTAACAATTCTACCAGCAGATATCTAGGCATACGGTATCTATATTCCTCTCGTATCTATCAAGCAATCCAAAATTTAACAAGCAACCAATTTACACAGGTAGCTAAGAACTATTGGTGAATTCTAATAAGTATGACCTTCGTCTCTCTGTAATAGAAAGGACAGGAAGATAAGGAAGAATAATCGAGAGCAACTACAAATTTTCAAGACCAGTAAAGAGTATCCAACAATACAGCTAAAAAAGAGTATTTACGAACCATTGACTTATTTGCTATATGAGGCTACTCTAGTCTAGTCACCTATTAAATTGAAGGACACTTGTTTCTTAGAGGGGCTTACAATCCAAATAATACAAAATTTCGTTCTCAAAGTTCTAGACAAGGTTCCATAATAGAATGAAATTTAAGAAATCAAGATTGTAATCTTATCCGTGGTTATTTAAACACACGAGCAAGGAACATAAATGTAATACAAGATCATATCTCGACTTCAAGGTAGATGGGATAAAGGTTACGAATGGATTCACATTCTAAGGGGTGGAGATTACATAATAGATACATGGGCCGATTTCAAGTAGTTCAGTTCTACAGTCCATTTATGGTGGTATGCATGGATGGATGTTACTGGGTCTTAATGGGTTCCCTAATTGGACGTCGATCGTTGGTTGGATGAACCTTGAATTGCAATCTATATGGACTGGACAAGATTCCAATGATAAAACTATTCCTACTAGATTAGGGTATTCTAGAATAGGTTTTTCCAAGGGTTGAGCTAGTTGCCAGTCCTGTTGGTTAGTTAGGTTCCTAAAGTCCAAAAATGCGCCCTCAGTGACTATTATGTTTAATTAGCACACGAAGACACAATTGAGTGGCACACTAGGACATAAGTGTAGTGGGCTTCGAGTAGGTCACAACCATATATTGGGTCGAATGAATTGAGTGAAGGTTGAGGCTCTAATGGAAGTCGGAAAGTATACCGGTACTATGGTAAGGGTCGTAGCCAGTCCTTTTAACCTGAAAGTCGTAGCATAAAAATAGAGTACAAGGGGACGGTTTTGAGTGGGACATGCTATACCTAGATGAAGGTGGACTCGTATAGATCTTGCATATGAAATTCGTTGGATGGTCACAACTGGCCTCGTGCTCCGAATATTAATGACACGGCCGGGGACACAAAATGATCTAAATGAAAAGTGGGTGTCCATGGGGCACTAACTATCATTCTAATGGAAAAATTATTCTAATCAATCGGTAATCTTTGTATATCCTAAATTTTAGAAGGCTTACAGTCTACCCACCTTAGAAGCTAGGACAGGGTTTTAGGAATAATAAGATTAGAGGGTTCCCAAAGTCCGGATATTGTACCTCGACTCTTGTTAATAGAGAATAAGGCACGGCGTGTTGGGATACGGTAGATATAAGTCAAGTCAAGGGTCGTTCCTCAATAACTGGAAAATGAGTGTGTATGCAATGACACATGGTCGACAAAATAGAATGACCTACTCGTCCACAGTATACGTGAGTTATCGACGGGGTAACCAACTCTAAGGCACATCATATGAAAAGGTTCCTAACAACTGGGTCGTAACTTTCTATGTGTGTCAAAACCTTCCAGACTATCGTCACAAGGGTTCTAGTTGAAGCAAGCCTCAACAAACCATTAGAGGCTCACAACATTTGGTCTCCGAAGAATAGGTAGTCTCCTAGGTTGGCATTTGGTCAAGGAAAGGATCCTAATCATTCTCGGCCTCCAATGACTAGAAGATCAAGATAGTAGGTTTAGTGTCGAAGGGAGAACGAGTAACTCAAGGTAAAGTTCTAGTCACAGAGCTGGCCGATAGTAGCTACACTTGCATATACAACTATCATAGCCATGGGAATACTCTGTATCTACCTATCAATCACGAGCTTTCGTCTTTCTAATCGGTGAAAGACAAAACAATTAAAGAGTTTAAGAGAGATGTCACTGAATACAATTTCGTGATTCAAAAGGCGAATGCATAATTCAAGAGGAAATGTCAAAGCAATTGTGGATGAGATCCTGGATACCTCTATATCTCAATCCACGTAGGGTAATTAAATGAAAAGCGAACCAAATGCATCATGGTTGATCAGACCGTGATACAATAATTCTGATTAGACAATATGTTAACGGGCGTCCCCAATAAACATATGTCTTGAATCAAGCTCGATAAAAGAGTAAGCTTGCAAAACTAGGCTGTAATTGCAGCGTTGGTCAAGATAGTCAAAATATAAGTAGGCGAGATTTTTGGAGAGGGGGCACAAGTAGTTTGAGTTTTGGAAAAATCAAAACCTTACCTGGTGTTCTTTCCTATACAGTCAACCTATTATCTTCTATCCATTCGGCCTTAGTCGACTAACGGTTATGGAACTCTAGATTCTATATTCTAAGTAACTTATTAGTGTCGGTCAATTATCTCGTTAATAGATCACAAGGGCCACAAAATGCTAGGTTAGGAGACAGGCTACCATACTTACAGAACTTTCACTAGTCTTGGCTTTGGATCTTATGTGACACACAGGGCATCTTTCTATTCCCTATGGTATTCTAAACTGATAATCATGTCTGAAATCATTTTACCGAGAATTGTGCCTCGCCTATATACTCTAGCTATGGTAAACCCGTGGTTCCGTGATTCAGAGGTGATATGCTACCAGGTACTCTACTCCATATTGGCACAGGGTATCTAAGGTCTAAAATAGGTCAATCGAGAACATAGCTTTAGCAATGTTCCATAGACTATGGTTCTTCGGGATGATTTCAATTCTGTGGGTTGTGCCTTGCCAGTGCGCTGCTGGCTGCAGTGAACCCACACCATCCATTCTCAAACAATTGGCGACAGTGCGCTGTTGTCTAGTTATAGCGGTCATTTAATTACTCTAACTATATTCCTAAGAAATTTAAGGAGCTGCTAGAGTCCAAACTAATTGGCTATGATAGAAAGTGTAACCTCTGCCTATAAGTATCAATCCTTAAAGCAAAAGACAGGTCGGAAGGAAATATCTGAAGACAAGTGAAGTAAGAACATCCTAATCTTTATCTCATTATATTTCAAATGGCTGAGGAAAAACTTTAAATCAAATCTAACTCGGAATTCATACAGGAATAACAGAATCAGAAACTATAAACTAACTCCTTACAGCAAAAGAGAGTTTAAAATAGACAATTCTAACTTATGATATAAGATTTATATATAATACAGCAAAAGAAAATTAAACAGTTTATCAAAATCAAAATTAACGCCTTGATTCTGGGCAAGTCTAACAAACCAAGTAAATAGTATATCCACATTGGATCACATTGTCATATCAAAAATAATAGTGTACCTATAGGGATCTAGCAAGCTATCTGAATTGCATGGCCTATCTAATAACCTTAACTACCCAACGGTCAATTTGAACAAGGGACACCTAGTCCTAGTCATTATCTTAGATCATTTTAATCCTAGTTTGTGAATGAGCATTTCCTGAGTGCGAGCTCGCAATAGTACGACAACGTACCATCACGAGTTCGTAATCTTTTGTGAAAACTGACCTGCATGGGCCACCATAAAAACTTGTCACGACCCGCACCCGCTTTTCGGATACGAGACGTGTCCAAGCCAGCCTATGCCGCAGAGTCGGCGGTAGAACGCTGTCAAGCCCACAAGAAATAAATGCTCAAAATCATAATTGTGCTCATTCACATTTCTAAATTTATTACAACATTTACAAGATTTATATTTAAAGAAAATACAAGACTTTACATTTAAGAAATGATACAAATGCTATCTATTTCTAGGTTGACCTCAGCATACCCAAGTCTTCCCAGTGCTAAGAGTGATCGCGGCTAAACCTGAAAAATATTGGTTTCCAGTCAGGAATGGAACGAGCACATATCTCTCACAACAGTTCATAGCAGGAATGGACATAAAAAGCAAGCTATAGAAAACTATACATGAATCGCTGTAAAGGAAATCAACAAGAGAGAGAATATAAACTGAGATATAATATGATAAATAGAGAAATATAACCTTCTACGTGATTCAGAGCATGAATTGGTTATGTAAACAGCTTGGGTTGCACATGGATACCGCTAAGGAGTGCACATGGATAACAACTACTGGGGACAATGATCACATAACCAACTACACTCTCCCTGCCCCCAATCAATACACAAGGATCAATGTATGTTATGTTATTGCACATGGATAATAACTACTGTATACATGGAGCTCATATGGTCATGAGTGTACATGAATAACAGATGAGTGCACATGGATAAATATGAATACATGGAGTACATGATGGCCATGATAAAGTATATGAACATGACATACTCGATGTATCCGAGAGGACATCGCATGAAAAGATCCAGAGGGTACTAATCCGTATGAATATTGTGTCAGCATCAAGTATACTAGTATATAACAAGAGAATATATCCAAAGAAGAATGAAAAGATCAGAGAATGTACTCGCCTGCGGTCCTGTGCTGGTGTAACCGATAATCTGAACCACTCAGAATGCCATAATAGTCAAAACTCGTACAACAGTCCCCGAAAGCTGAAATAAATATTACCAATGTTCTTAGAATAGTCAAAATAGCTAGGATCGCTTGTCCTTAAGTCCAATTCTGGACACAGGGGCAAAACGATAATTTTGGGCAAAACGATATCCGCTTGGACCCGCTTTGCACCAAAAAGCGTGCCAGAGTCCACGGTCTCTAAAGTCATCAAAATATATGTCTATGGATCCGGTTTTCGATACGAACTCAACCATATGTCCAAAGTTGGATTCCGACGGGCCGTGCACAAAATTGCCCGTTGAGTGGGACCGTGGGGCCCGCAAAACGATGTACGATTCAACTGTCTCAGAATTGGACCAAACTTAGCATACAGGACCAGAAAAATGATATGGTCCTGTTGGCACAAGTTTTGTCTCGATCTGTCGAGCGTACACAAAGTAATTAAAGAATTTGCAAAGTACACGATACGGTGAATTTTGACGGATACGCATCAAATTCGTCGCGCACACACGACCAATTTGAATTCCGTCAAAGCCCACACATCCACGAAGTCGATACGCAGCTTTCGATGCTTTCGGGACGCACGTCGTGTGGATGAGTTTTTTCTAAAATTTTGTTTTTCTAAAAAATGTTTTTCATGATTTTTAGCAATTGTTTTCTCGAGACATATTGGACGAAATCAGAAACTACCAAAAGGGTCTTCAAGTCCTATAGGTTTTCTTCAACCCTATTTAGATAGAATTTTGAAACTGTTGGTCGATTAGCAAGGAATCGACTTCCAATTTAAGGTCGGGACTGTCCCATACTCTGTTTTGAGACAAGGTTTTTCGTCGACTTCGAGTCGATCTCTCTTCGAATATGGATCGACTCGATACAAACCAGCTATATGATTCTAGAGGGTTACATCGTCTCTCCATAGGGACTTACGGAATTAGAAACGATCGAATGGATGGATTGAAAATTGATCACGAAACATGTACCTCCACTGCTGTTGCGCTGCTACTGATTCAATTCCCGCGCACGTGCTGTGCATCCGCGCGGCCTCGGCCGCACGGCGGCCTGCTCTGGCCTGGGTGGTGCACGGCCGCTGGGTGGGTCGCCCATGGCTGGCGAAGGTCGTGGGGTTCAGGTTTTTGTGTTAGGGTTTGTGTTTTTGGGGTTTGCTCGATTCTCCTCTCTCGGTCGAGCTCTCGGATTTATATATGTACTGTACATAGTCGGGTACTGTATTGGTTCTCATATAGCCGGTGGGCCTTGGCTGGGTGTGGGGCTTAGGCTGAGCAGTAGTTGGGCTGTGGGGGATTATATGCATAGTATTGGTTCTCTTATTTCTTTTTCATATATATGTATTATATATACTACCATAGATATATATATATACACTCATATATATCTTATACACACACATACATGTACATATATATATTATATTCATATATATACACATACATACATATATAATACATTCTATGTATATATATCACACATTTATACATATATTTATATATTTATATCTATGTATATGATACTATATGACATAAAAAATATTTCTATATATATTTATATATATACTTTTATTTATTTATATATATATTCCTGTATATATTTATATAATCCTCTCCATAAAATTAAATTAAAGCCCCATATATTCTATTATAGGGCCTATCAATATAAATACGAATATATATATCGTTTATTCGACGAATATAATATAACCAATAATAATACTACTACTAAATAATAATAATAATAGCCACGAAATTCAAAAAATCAATAATGGTGTATACACCACCATGCACAGTCTAATAATCTCAAAAATGCATAAGGACCTATTTTATGCAAATATCATTGAATATCAAATAATAACAATATTTATAATATTATAAATATGAATACTAGAAAATATTCATTAAATAATTAAAATGGAAACCCACACACTCATACCAAAATACGTCAACACGAATGTCATTGAACGTACCGCATGACTACATGGGCTTGGGCTCAGTTCGGGTCCAGTTTGACTAGTTTGGTACGACCGGGTCACCTAGACGTCAAATAATATTAATAATGAATAAGTAAACTATTTATAATGGTCATGTCATAACTTGGCCTAGTTTTTCTAGTTAGGACTCCTATGGCTCGGCATTCCTTGGCATGGCTAATACACTAGTCTAGGCACGCCACGGCACTATCAGTGCCATATTTCTAGTCACCTTGTACTCCAAATTTAATCATGATTAAAATCATCTACCGTAATAATTAACTAAATAATCATTTATAAAATTCTAAAATTACTATTTAAATCAAGAAAATATAAAAAATAATATATTTCAAAATTTACGGGAAGGGAAGCTAGAGTACTTAGGATCATTGAGTTGGCTCGTCTCTGTAGGACGTCATGGTGGGGGCAATGTCAGCTTATTACCCTTCGTCAATGTGTGGAAGATGGTAATGACATCGTCTTCGTCGAAGGAGAAGGTCTCCTTAGGCTTGTCGGAGGTGCCTTGAGAATTGGAAGCTCCTTTGGATGTATCGACTTTTAGGACTTCTTTCCTTTACCCTCGCGAACAGTGATAGTTTGAGGATGCTTGCCCTTGTCTTTATATTTGGGTGTCTTCAACCCCAATAGTTTCAAGTTAGGAACGTCATTTTCAGCAGCATCAGCGGCCCCAATGAAAGCGGGTCATGTATCATAATTATGTATACCTAGCAAAACTTTACTGTAGGAAGGAAGTTATGTCGACAAGTATCCATAAGTTCTGAGTCTGGTATGCCGAAGGGCATCTTCAGTGCTAACCGCCTGAAGCGTTCTATGAAGGCGATGATAGACTCAGTCCTCCTTTGCTTGGTCTCGATGAGAGTGGACATACTAACATGCATGCCACTCTCGTAAAACCTGTTAAAGAACAACCTCTCCAAGTCTTTGAATGAATTGATACACCCGTCAAGCAGACTGCAGAACCATTCGAAGGCTACCCCCTGTAAGGTGCTAATAAACAACTTCGACAGGAACGGATCATCTCGGGCAAATACAGAGTCTGCGTGTTGAAGTACGTCATGTGCTGATAAGGAGAAGTCAGACCATCGAATGAGTTCAGAGTCAGCGGCTTTTAGTTAGAAAGGAAGTAGCATTTTCCCACTCAGGGGGATACATGTAACTCCACTTTTCTAGATTGAGTTTTCTTCTATAATTTATTTAAGATTTTATTTTCCATTAATTATCATTGATGATTTCTAAATTATTTAAATCCTTTATTAAAGAATATTCCAATTATTAAGATTTGTTAATTATATTTTCTAAAATTTCTATTTAAGTTTTAATCCTTTATTAAACTTATTTGGGCCAGCAACCCAACTCAGTATTAACTCAGAATTCTTTCATCAATTAATTCCTCAGCCCAATGGGCCAGCACAGCCCGCTGAGCCCAGCACCCTTTGGGCGCGGATCCACAATCGGACCCAGAACTGTTGACCCGAGCCCGATAACCCACTAACCCATTTAAAACCAACCGTTAAATTTGAATTCCCCATTCTGTTCATTCAATCCATTCCTTCACTCCTCTGCTGTGGATGGGGACGACGATGACGACGACGACGTCGATAACGAAGCAGCTGCAGCGCCGCACCGTGAGGGGAGCTTCCCGAAAGTTCTACTTCATCACCACCGTCCATCCTTAACCGCCCAGCTCATCCTCGACCCTCCGATCTTAACGGCCTAACAGTCGATCGCCGGCCACCTGCCGCCTAACCGCCTCGTCGCTGCCCGCTGCCCGCACAACCGCCTGCCCGTTGCCGCCGAGCCAATTTAAGGACCCCAAGCCCCTCCTTCTTCTTCATCAATCCATTGTGGCAAAGCCCTGTCTCTCTCTTCCATAGATTTCCATTGCCATCCTCTTCTTCTCGACAAGCTCTAGCCGAGGCTGCCATGGTGGTGGAGCCTCGAACCGCTGCTGTGCAGTGAGGACGGTGAAGTACTACTGGATTATTCCCCGTCCTGTTCGTTTCTTCGACGACGAGGAGAGCTGGCTATGGCGATTAAGCTCAGGATCACGACTCTGTGAAGAAGACGAGGTGTCGACAACAGCCAAGCGTCGTGGACAGTGAGCTGTGATCGTTCGCCACTCTAATTCGCGATTGATTCTTCATTTAGGTAAGTTGAATCACTGAACGATAAATTCATATTGAATTTCTTTTGAGAACGTTCTTGATCGGGTTCAATATTGGCAGTTTTGATTGATCGATTCATTTTGATTCTCTGAGATTTCGGTTGTCTACTATTGGAAGGAACTCATTGGTGAGTTTCTGATTGTTTTCTCCAAATTTGGAGTTGAATCCATTCAAAACGAACTCACGATCACTCTTTCTATTCTTGCACATAAACTGTTTGATGAAATGCTAGACTCGACCTCAGAATCAGCTGTGGACTCGAGGACACCATTTTGGACATGCTGGGAGCACGTCCTGTTCACTTCAAGCTGCAGGTATCCTTTTTACTCTTTTCTATTGTTTCATTTGATGTGTTGTTGTGTATCGGTGAGATTGCGTGGTAGCAAGCAGTGATAGCTCTGTGTCCAGACTTTAGTTGTGTTCATGAGACTCAGCGGACACAAAATTTGTCTGTCGTGACACTGCTTTCCTGCTAAGCTTACACATAGCCGTTAAGCTTGAAAATGAGTTAGGCTTAAGCTTGAGATGAGCTCGGTCATATAGGTTTTATTCGGCCAACAGTTAGGAATTCAAACTGTTCAGTAACCGTTGTGGGTGTATAAGGATATGAAGGGTTGCTTTCAATTGTCTGAATGGATTGGCTATAGGATGTACCAGCAATAAGGAAGGCTAAGTTTCAGTTAATCCAAGTCCAGTAGGCCAGAGCCTTAGCTGTTGTGAAGTGAGCCAGAAATAGGAAGTTGGGCCTATACATATGTTTCCATTTAAGAGCTTTGATCTATTGGGCTTAGTCTATCCTTGACCTTACTAATGTGAGTATAGGAATAAGCTAATGGATTAATTAGTTAATTAATAATGACAGATTTATTCATTAAGGATGAGTTGAAAGAATGCTTAGATTATTATCTAAATTTCTTAAGAGTTATTCTAAATTATTCTTCCCTATTTTAGGTGATTAGAAGGCATTGCTATTCTCGAGAATCAAGGCAAGTACATGTACTCAGTATTACCATTATTGCATGTATTGCACTTACACTTGTTATCATGTCATTTATTTCACTTGTTCTCGATTGATTGCTTGCTTGCATTATTTTTCGTGTCAGGTGGGGGACATTCTAGAGACATGTGATGGACTAATATTGGACAAATCTTGCCTGATAGCATACTCTGTATGCCTGAGTCCATTTCGTACGTGACTGATAGCATTGTCGTCAGACATGCCTGATTATTGCGTGACTGATAGCATTGTCATTAGACATGCCTGATTATTCGTGACTGATAGCATATTTTATATGCCTGATTATATATTAGTTCCCATATGTTGATAACGTCCAATTGCACATGTACACATAGTTAGTGCATATTTATATTATATTCCATTGTTTCTCTGTTCAGTTCTACTTGCTACATTGTACCACTCTATTGATCTCTCTTGGTGAGTTTTTTGAGTTATATTGTACTTTGCTCCTTTCCTAACTGGATCGCTGATTACAGGTGATATGGATTCTTAGCTTGTCATGACTAGCATTGGAGCTCACTTGACACTGAGATATTAGTTTCATGTATAGAGATTGATTGAGTGTATTTGATTATATGTCATTGTTGTATCATTTTATTTTACAGGCTTTGTACCCAAACATTCATGTATAAGTTGTAATAATTATAGTGGATTGTTGTGATGGTTAGTATAGATTCCGTGATTAGATGCTGTGATGAGATACTCTTGTATTTATATGACTAGACGGCTCACTACCGCTGTCAACGACAGTGTAGGCCGGGCATGCATCGGCCCGTACCCTTCTGGAGTGGGGCGTGACATGTTTTAGTGGTGGCCCATGCAGGTCTCTATCTAATGGTACTTAGGATTAGAGTGCCATTGGAAGCCTACGGAAATAGGAAACTCATCACAGCATAGGACCATTATCATATTGTTTATTTTCTATCTTTTATATTTTGTTAACACACACACAGCACACCTACGAGTCACTGATGGTTCTCCACCTCCAATTCCAGAGATGGCCAAGGGAAGGAAGGAACCTCATCCGCAAGGCCGCACTCCGAGTGTAGCCCATTCCGAGAGAGGATCATCTGCCTTACCTATAGTAGACCCAGAGCGCTCCGGTACCCACGTGCCACCTGTCACGAGAGCTTCTTCATGACACTCCATTAGTTCCATGAGGGGCACCCAGATGCATGAGCTAGTCCATAGGCTATTGGAGGCCCAGAGAGCCCAGACTCAGAGTTTGTTGGATGCTCAGAGGGAGCAGACCACTATATTGCGGGAGGGTATTGAGAGACTAGTTAGCCCATTCCTGCCACCACCACCTCCACTTCCCCAGACTACCACTACCGCTCCACCGACATCTCATATTCCACCTCCACCGACTACCATACCGACCCCATCATACATTCCACATCCGCCATTCGCTCCACATCCATCACATGTTCCACCACCACCCATCCAGGCTCCTGTACAGCCTACTACCACCACTTTTGTTCAACCTGAGCCTATTTCTTTCATTCTGCCTTCCATCAATACTCATGTTTCTTCCACTTATACCCCTACTACCTGCACTCCCCACCAAGAGAGGGTTCTATCCTAGACTTTAAAAGGATGGCACCTAGAGTCTTTCTTGGGACCGAGGGTATAATCTACACCGATGAGTGGCTAGAGAATATGGAGAGGGTGATAAGACTATCTAGGCTCCTGGAGGACCTCAAGGTGGAGGGCAGCCGGCGTGCAGATATATGATCTGGCACATACCTGGTTTGGGAGTGAGCCTCAGCTCGTAGTACCTGGATTGACTTGGGAGCAGTTTGTGGAAATCTTCAAAGAGAGTTTTTTCCCGACGGTAGCTAGAGAGGCTTTGGAGCGCCAGTTTCAGACTCTTGAGCAGGGGACTCGCTTGGTTGATGAGTACGCAGTAGAATTCGGACGACTGAGTCGGTTTGCAGAGGGTAGAGCCCGAGACCCAGTCGTGAGAGCCACGAGATTTAGGCAGGGTCTGAGCCACGAGCTTCGTTACTTAGTCACGGCTAACGGAGCGACTACTTATGCTGGGATGGTCGCCGTTGCTCAGAGATTGGAGATTGATCTGAGCCTCCGACCCAAGAGAGACCGTGACATTAGTGGAGGAGGTAGCCACTCGGGACCACCCAAACATCCCAATAACCATCAGACGAAGACCTTCGCATCCCAGCCTTCTCAGGAGACACAGCAGCAGCAGCAGCAGCAACGACCAGTTCAGCAGCCTTGTGGATTCTGTCAGAAAGTGGGCCATACCTGGCAGGTGTGTAAGAAGAGACTTGGACAGTGCCTTATCTGTGCTGCAGCTGATCATCAGGCTAGGGAGTGCACCATTGCTCGTACAGCAGTTGGATCTTCGGGACTTCCACAGCCAGAGGGACGAGTCTACCTTATGGCAGAGGAGGGAGCAGAGGCTATTCCGATTCCTGACGAGGACTAGAGACCAGAGGCATTCTCGTATAGCTGGAGCAGATCGTGGGGCATCATCTTTTTTTATTCTTCTAGCATCTAGACTTTCCTTGTTGTTTTATATTCAAGAATTGTTTCTAAAGTCTCTGTATTGTTTCATTTTGGCCGTTTGTTTGATCCTTGTTGTTCCTTAGTACCTAATAAAACTACTTGTTCACTTCCTGTCATGACTTTGACTGTTATAAATTCATTTGATTCTTTATAATTCCTTAGAAATTTTTGGGATAAGGTTGAGATATATTGATGACCTACTATGACGTGGCAGATGTGCACTACAGTCAATTACCTGGATTATAGAAACTGAAAGTTTATTGCAGCCAGCTGCACACTGGCGAGGCATGGACTCTAAGTTGAAGTAATTGCAGGTAATCATGGGCTCTCGGATATTATTGAGACTAAGTCCTAAATTCATATTGTTTCTGATATCGGATAAAGTTGACATAGTATTTTGGTAATGTTCATTATCGGGACCATGGAACCGAAGGTTCACTGCAGCCATATGCATACTGGCGGGGTAGAAACTATAGGAAAAGTGACTCCAGATATGTATGATTACCAGATACTATTGGGAATATTATCCCTTGATCTTGTTTCATGACTATCACTTTGTACCGCTTGAATCATGCCAATTGTTTTGATTATTCGTAATCGTGCCTAATCGTGCCATCTGAAATTTTGAGGACGAAATTTTTCAAGGGGGAAGATTTGTAACTCTACTTTTCTAGATTGAGTTTTCTCCTGTAATTTATTTAAGATTTTATTTTCCATTAATTATCATTGATGATTTTCTAAATTATTTAAATCCTTTATTAAAGAATATTCCAATTATTAAGATTTGTTAATTATATTTTCTCTAAAATTTCTATTTAAGTTTTAATCCTTTATTAAACTTATTTGGGCCAGCAACCCAACTCAGAATTAACTCAGAATTCTTCCATCAATTAATTCCTCAGCCCAATGGGCCAGCACAGCCCGTTGAGCCCAGCACCCTTTGGGCGCGGATCCATAATCGGACCCAGAACTGCTAACCCGAGCCCGATAACCCACTAATCCATTTAAAACCAACCGTTAAATTTGAATTCCCTATTCTGTTCATTCAATCCATTCCTTCACTCCTCTGCTGTGGATGGGGACGACGACGACGATGACGACGTCGACAACGAAGCAGCTGCAGCACTGCGCCGTGAGGGGAGCTTCCCGAAAGTTCTACTTCATCACCACCGTCCATCCTTAACCGCCCAGCTCATCCTCGACCCTCCGATCTTAACGGCCTAACCGTCGATCGCCGTCCACCTGCCCGCCTAACCGCCTCGCCGCTGCCCGCTGCCCGCAAAACCGCCTGCCCGTCACCGCCGAGCCTATTTAAGCACCCCAAGCCCCTCCTTCTTCTTCATCAATCCATTGTGGCGAAGCCCTGTCTCTCTCCTCCGTGGATCTCTATTGCCATCCTCTTCTTCTCGACGAGCTCTAGCCGAGGCTGCCATGGCGGTGGAGCCTCGAACCGCTGCTGTGCAGTGAGGACGGCAAAGCGCTGCTAGATTATTCCCCGTCCTGTTCGTTTCTTCGACGACGAGGAGAGCTGCCCATGGCGATTAAGCTCGGGATCACGACTCTGTGAAGAAGACGAGGTGTCGACAACAGCCAAGCGTCATGGACAGTGAGCTGTGATCGTTCGCTACTCTAATTCGTGATTGATTCTTCATTTAGGTAAGTTGAATCACTGAATGATAAATTTATATTGAATTTTTTTTGAGAACGTTCTTGATCGGGTTCAATATTGGCAGTTTTGATTGATCGATTCATTTTGATTCTCTGAGATTTCGGTTGTCTACTATTGGGAGGAACTCATTGGTGAGTTTCTGATTGTTTTCTCCAAATTTGGAGTTGAATCCATTCAAAACGAACTCACGATCACTCTTTCTATTCTTGCACATAAACTGTTTGATGAAATGCTAGACTCGACCTCAGAATCAGCTGTGGACTCGAGGATACCGTTTCGGACGCGCTGGGAGCACGTCCTATTCACTTCAAGCTGCAGGTATCCTTTTTACTCTTTCCCATTGTTTCATTTGATGTGTTGTTGTGTATCGGTGAGATTGCGTGGTAGCAAGCAGTGACAGCTATGTGTCCAGACTTTAGTTGTGTTCATGAGACTCAGCGGACACAAATCTTGTGTCTGTCGTGACACTGTTTTCCTGCTAAGCTTACACATAGCCGTTAAGCTTGAACATGAGTTAGGCTTAAGCTTGAGATGAGCTCGGTCATATAGGTTTTGTTCGTCCAACAGTTCGGAATTCAAACTGTTCAGTAACCATTATGGGTGATAAAGATATGAAAGGTTGCTTTCAATTATCTGAATGGATTAGCTATAGGATGTACCAGCAATAAGGAAGGTTAAGTTTCAGTTAATCCAAGTCCAGCAGGCCAGAGCCTTAGTTGTTGTGAAGTGAGCCAGTAATAGGAAGTTGGGCCTATACATATGTTTCCATTTAAGAGCTTTGATCTATTGGGCTTAGTCTATCCTTGACCTTACTAATGTGAGTATAGGAATAAGCTAATGGATTAATTAGTTAATTAAAAATGGTAGATTTAGTCATTATGGATGAGTTGGAAGAAATGCTTAGATTATATTTAAATTTCTTAAGAGTTATTCTAAATATTCTTCCATATTTTAGGTGATTAGAAGGCATTGCTATTCTCGAGAATCAAGGCAAGTACAGTACTTAGTATTACCATCATTGCATGCATTGCACTTGCACTTGTTATCGTGTTATTTATTTCACTTGTTCTCGATTGATTGCTTGCTTGCATTGTTTCTCGTGTCAGGTGGGGGACGTTCTAGAGACATGTGATGGACTAATATTGGACAAATCTTGCCTGATAGCATACTCTATATGCCTGAGTCCATTTCGTACGTGACTGATAGCATTGTCGTTAGACATGTCTGATTATTGCGTGACTGATAGTATTGTCATTAGACATGCCTTACTATTCGTGACTGATAGCATATTTTATATGCCTGATTATATATTAGTTCCCACATGTTGATAACGTCCAATTGCATATGTACACATAGTTAGTACATATTTATATTATATTCTATTGTTTCTCTGTTCAGTTCTACTTGCTACATTGTACCATTCCATTGATCTCCCATGGTGAGTTTTATTGAGTTACATTGTACTTTGCTCCTTTCCTGACTGGATCGTTGATTACAGGTGATATGGATTCTTAGCTTGTCATGACTGGCATTGGAGGTCACTTGACACTGAGATATTAGTTTCATGTATAGAGATTGATTGAGTGTATTTGATTATATGTCATTGTTTTATCATTTATATTTTACCGGATTTATACCCGGACATTCATGTATAAGTTGTAATAATTATAGTGGATTGTTGTGATGGTTAGTACAGATTCCATGATTAGATGCTGTGATGAGATACTCTTGTATTTATATGACTAGACGGCTCACTACCGCTGTCAACGACAGTGTAGGCCGGGCATGCATCGGCCCGTACCCGATTATTCGGGAGTGGGGCGTGACAATACAGTTGAGATATCCCCATCTTCTGCAGCTCATCTTTGTGTGAGATGGTGTCGAGGCGAGCGACATGGAATCAATTACATCCTGTTGATTGAGCATGTGTTGGGAAATGCCTGCTGAACGGTTGTCAGGTATTGTTGGCGAAGGACCACCCCCAGTATCTGTAAGATTTGGAGAAGGTACAACAGAATGATACTCCTTTTGTAGGGAAGGAGGGTTGTTGCTGTGAGCCGGACTAGTGTTGGCTGAGATGTTTTGTTGAGGTGGAGGAACAACCCAAACAGCTTGAACTAAAATGATACTGGTAAGCATATCAGTGATCTTGGCGAATGCTGTTTCGAGACCCTCTAGCCGTTTACTAGTCTGACCACTGGCATCTTCAGGTCTTTCATCGTCCATCATGTATGTAGATAGCATGCGAGGATGAACAGAGGAAGCAGTGCAACTGGTGCTGATACTGTCTGTCCCCGAGTGGCTAAGTCCTTCATCTTCCGTTAGAGGAGGTAGGTAGTCGCCATCCGATTTAGAGGGATCATTGTCCTCTGGAAGGCTACCCCCAGTATGGGGGTCATCTATTTCAGATTCTGAAGGAATGCTACCCCCGGCTTGGGAATCTTCATCGTCCATACGAAATCTTGCCTTTGATCAAGTGCCCATATAGACTCCTTCAGATGCGACCGCCTGTTAGCCATCCGTTGGTAGACTTCATCTTATCCTTCTCATGGAACTGAGAGAGAAGGTTGGGTTGGTGGTCCACCATCTTTGATTGGGGCTTCCGTAAGGGGGATCCCATAAAGCCATGTTGGATGAAACACATAGTGGCTTCTCGTCGTCAGAGAAGTGCAGCCGTCGAAACACAGACTTTTTCTGAGGCACTCTTATCACTTTGGAGCAACAACAGTTGATAACAATATTGGTGCATGGAAGTGCACTATAAATTGTTATGTTCTCCCTCGCTTTACGCTTATGATTTATCATGTCGCACAAGTCAGCGGAAGGGAGTTTTGTCATACAACCCATGTTGCATGCATCGTCGAGCTTTGTATACGGGTTCGTAAGGAGAGTAGGCGCATCCAGACTTAGTTCATGTACAGA